>VWZV01005703.1:972605-1072948 GCA_013397155.1 Irena cyanogastra | reverse complement strand
CGCGGGGATGGCTTGTAGGGGCTCCTGCCCTGCCAGGGAACGCGGCTTCACGGAAACGTGCCGTGTACCCGTGGTGCCAGACTCCGCTGCGACCGCATCGAGAGACTCCCACGGAGTCCACGCAGCGTGTGTGTGTCGGCTGCAACAAAACACCCCCTGATAAGGTCCTTGTGGACAATGCCAGTCAGGTCACTCAGACGAAACGATATATATATATATTTTTTAATTGCGGGATTTTTTTTTTTTTTAATGTGTAATTGAATGCTTGTGGTGGCTTCTTGGCGTGGTTGGTTGTGATGCTCCGCCGGTCCCCGGGCTGGGAAGGCGCGCACGCAGCCCGAGCTGTTGCCGTGGCAGGGAGGATGAGCAGGAGCCCCAGCCCGCCCTCCGCTCCTCAGCCCGGCTCCCGCTCCCGCTTCCATGTGTGTCAGCGCCGGGGTAGGAGCGACAGGCAGGCAGCGAGGAGTGCCTGTCAGTGTCCTCGCTGGTGGGCACTGAGCGACCAGAGTCGTGGAGACGGTTTTAGTGTATCGGATGTAATCGGTGTCTCCCGGAGGACAGAGTGGGCAGTATTCATATGTACTGATGCTCGGGTTGGCTCCTTCCCGAAACGCAAATCTGCTATTAGCTGCCCCCTCTTTTTTTTTTTTTTTTTTTTTTTTTAATAATGCCCCTCAAATATCAGGGCTCGTTCACCACCAAGAGGCTACAGCACTTCATAGGAGGGACAAATGACCCAGCGTGTCCCACATTAGTTATTGGAAGTGGTCAATATATTGAGCTGTCTGTCTGTCTTCTGTCTTTTTGTAACGGTTTGTAAGGGCTCCGAGCCAGAAAGTAAAATGCGCTGGAGCCAGTTTCATCAGCAGGGAGGAGCTGATGTTGACATTGTATTTTCCTTTTAACGCTTTGAGGGTGAAGAGAATGAACTACTGAGATTGCTTGTGGCTCTCATTTCTGTGCCTCCCTCTCCCTGTCGGTGGCCTGAAAACTTGAAGTAAGAGGAGATAAATACAGTATTGCCTTTCTGTGATGCACTGCCAGTCCATTGGCCCTCGTCTGTGGTAGTGAGGGTGGGAAGAGCTGTTTGTATCATGGTACATGTAACGTGGCTTTATGCAGAAAATGCTTCTTGGTGTGTCACATCATTTCTACACACCAATGAGATACTAATTAAAACATCTGTTAGTAAATGCTTACAAAAAACCTGAAATCAAACTGGCATAGACCTTCAATAAATATGCTGATGTAGGGTACCGAAGTTGTAATGCAGTTTTATGGTGCAGTTTCTGTAAGCATAATCCAAGAAAGCTCTGAGGAAGTGGGACATGGTTTGAAATTGGGCACCTCTATCTGCACTGCTGTAACTTCCCTGCAGCTAGATCTGGAATGAGTTTGGGCCACTGACAGTATCTTTCTTTATGTGCCACTGGCGTTACACCCAGCAGACGGGGTGGCTCGTGTGTTCTGACTGTGGCAGCCTAAATGAGGATCAGTTGGAATTGGGAGGCAGGTAAAGAACAGGCAATATCACATTTTCAGTGTCTTCCTCCAGGCTGCTCTTGGTGTGTTCTTAGTCAAGTACATGACAGTGTTCAGTGCCTGAGAAAATGAAATAATTTACTGCTTAAAGCTCCTGCCTTTAGGCATATTGCAACTCCTGACTTGTTCCCAAAATTAGTCCCTACAGAGAGGGGGATCAGTAATTTGTACAGTTTTGTTGTTCTGTAGAAGTCTGCTCACACTCTGGCCATGCTACTCCTGAGTTAAATGGTTTTCAAGGCAACTCTGTGTCTCTACACCCTGAACATGCAGTACCTTATGCTTGTGCTTCGCTTGGCCATAATGAGCCAGTTCACTGCCTTCATTCACTGAGATACACTCATGCAAGTGTGTAAAAGTTCACGTGGTTGAGGTTTTAACATGTGTTCTGCTCATGATGTCTTAGGGTGTCTCTCCTGCCTTTGTGAAGTAAGAGACTTTTGGAGTCAACAGGCAACTGCATGCTTCAATGTGTTTGGTTCTCATTGATAATACTGGGAGCAGAGTGACTGCTGTAATTTATGCCCCTTTTTAAAGTGCTTTCCCAAGTGGGACTTGCTGGGAAGATGTTTTCTCAAGTGCTGCATTTCTGAAACATTGTATTTGTTGTATTGTTTGAGTGTGAGTTTTTTATTTCTGGGTGCTGTGGGTCTTAGAGCTGCTGCCTGTACCTGAGCCATGTGGTTCTCTGTGCCAAAACCTGCTATGGACAGTGCAGCTCTAGGAACAGTTTCTGAAAGAGAGCTGTTGCTTTGTGGGAAAGAGAGGAGCACCAGCAGGATTATTGCGTGGTTTTTCCTCAGCTGTGAGCTAAAGCTGTCTCCTTCCTAGCTCTAGGAGGTGTGATAGCGTGGGTCCTGCCCACGCAGTGCATCTTGAAGCTGAGCATAAAATAGCTGGTGTCCCTGTGCCCAGCCCTGGTTACTGTGCCACCAGGGCACTGTGCAGGTGTTGTAATCACAGTCTTTGCTGGCAGTGTCATCACACGTTCCAGTTTGGCCATGATATTTTCTCCACCCTGTGTAGCCAAATCCCGAGTTCCTTGTTCAGCTGCGCCCTTGGCGTGGCCTCACTGGCAGCAGAGATGTGGCAGGAGAGCCTCAGGAAGTGTCTGCTGGACAGGCAGCACATGCTTTGTAGACCATAGAGCAAAGTGCCTTTTTTTTTCTTTTTTTTTTAGCAGTTGTGCACTGCTTGTTTGTTGAAAGGGAGAAGGAGGGTCAGAAGGCTTTTAATGGTGTTCTGGGAAGTTCGTCTCTGTGTCAAGCCTAACCTGTTGGTAAGTGTGGGCAAGCCACATGCCTTCCACCTCCCCTTTGCTGTGGTCTGAATGGGCTTTTTTGGTTTAAACATAGCCATTTAAAAGGTACTATGGATGCAAATGAGAATAACCTAATAATAATAGATTTCGTTAGTTTCATTAGTATGGCTTGGAAGGTGGAGAGGAGCCAGACTCAGAAATGCTCAGCAGGTTCCTCTGGGTCTGTGTGCAGGTTGCCTGCCCCATGGGAGGAGCGAGTGCCAGAGGTAGCCTGGCACTCTGGAAGGTGCTGAGAACGATGTTCACAGTGATGTGGTGGCATGTAGTGTTATATTCAGCCTCAGGCATCAACAGCACACTTCTTGTTGGTGTTTTCACTTCATTTTGGGAAGGGGATATTGATTCTGTGTTTCTCAGGACACAGCGGCTCAACAGCACTTTACATTTATTTAAACGTTGGAGGTTGTGGAATCATCCTTGATTCCAGATGTTCTAGAGACATTGTTACACTGTGTTTGAGTGAACATGCTGGTATGTTGTGTACATGGTTTTTGACACTCTGGTACTTTCCCTGAGCTACTAAAGCTTGCATTGCTCAGAAGTAGCCCTTCTAGGCTGATGCAATCAACATGTCACTCTGCAGTAGCTGTACTTCGGGGCTGCTCAGGATTTTACGAGGTTTTAGTTTTCTAACGATGTATAAAATTGTACTGGGTGGAAATAGATGAATCATCCTGTTTTTTAGAATAGCTTGGGGGTTGTTAACTGAAGAAGTGATTAAATAAAACCAGGAGTCCTGAAATGTGCTGTCTTATTAAAAAAAAAAAAAGTCATTCTACAACCCCTTAATTCTTAAAAACATTGAAGAATTTAAAAAATGCCCTCTCCCCCTTTTCTCATTTTGCCCTCAGTTGAAGGGTATACAAGGTTAAATTACCCTTCCAATTATTTCGTGAACCAAAATTAATTGGGCAAAGATGCTCTATATTTCTTCCAGTATTTTATCCAAGTGTCAGATAACATAGCAGAAACACTTAAAGAACCACAGACACCACATGGAAAATTTGAAAACCATCCTGTTCAGAAACTAATCTCCGTATATTCCATACTATATACTTCCAGTCCTCTTCCATTTTAAACGTGTGAGGCATAGCAGGTTTCTTTTTTTGAAAGTCTCAACTTTTCTCCACGAAGCACTTTCAAAAAAAGTCTCAGCAGATCTTTAGTAAGTGATTACTTATTCCCAAAGGCACTGGACTTGCAGTCACCTAATTAATTTGGTCCTCTGCTTTCATTGTATTGACTGGCTCAATTATATTTGGTAATATTGCTTGGGTTGATTGAGTCACTTTCTGGCCAGGTTTATTATTTTATTAGGTGTAAGTTATGTCTTTTGTTGTCTGCCTGTAGTTGCTGTGTTGAGAGCAGAGATGTGTAGTTAACTTCTCTTGTTATTATTTCTCCCTAACATTTGCCAGCTTATTTCACTCACAGAGAGGTTTTAAAGTGTGAAAATTTCAATAAGTAGCACACCTCTGTGATTTGGGACGCAGAGTCATCCTTTTAATTCACTCCTTGAGAGATAATGCTCTGCTTAGAAAGTGAGTATCACCTGTGCAATGACAAAGTGTTAATATTTCCTGAGTTTAGGTGAGAAATGAACTAAGAAATTCAACACTTGCATTTGCTTCTTGTTGTTTTTTGAGCTGTTAGGATGCAGTTGGCTCATGTTTTCAGTTATTTTTGCCCGTCTTTGCCCATTTAATTTTGGCAGAGAGAGAACTAATTTACTCAAAATACATAAAGCTGAAATTTTCATATAAGTTACGTGGAAGACCAGGGCTTTAAGAAAATATACTGGATATCATGAAAATTATGATAAAATCAAGAGCACTATCAACAGAACCCTTTCTTTGTATGATGAAGTTCCTCTCATCAGCTATTTTGTTTCTCTGATGGTGCTCAAGTTGGAGAGGGACAATATCTTGATTATTTTAAAAACAGGTTAAATTCAGTCATGAGTTCACCATTTGTATTTTGAGGCATTGCAATTTGAAGAATTTATTCTTTTTTTATTTGATTTTAAATATTTTTTATTTGCCTCCTTCACTGTGCTATTTGGACTTAAGGGCTTTTGATGTGTGTCAAGAGAATTCTTTGCCACTCCTTCAGTAGAAGTACATGGTAATGCCTTGTAAAACAGACTATGCAAATCTCCAGGATGTTCCCAGAACAGCTGTCCTGAAGGCATGCTGTAAATATACCTTTATTGCCAGCTGACTGGTGCAGCACTGATGCCCAAGGGTTACACTTAATGGATCATTCAGATGATCTTTGCTGTATTACACAACTGACATACTCCAAACGCTTTTCCCAAGGATGTGTGAAAGTTGCCGAGGGGGTGTCAGTTTTATAGGCAAAGCAGGGAGTAAGCAGTGTATTTCTAAGGAGGACACACGCTGCAAGGAGCTGCCCTTTGCAGCTTCAGGGTACGTCTGCGTGGCTGTGCTGCAGGGAGCAGGAGCCAGCACTGCTTCCCCTTGCCGAACCTGTGTGCACCTGTAGCTGTGAGTCAGTGTGCAGCCTTTCCCTGGAAGGGTGTTGACCTGCCTTTGTTAATCCATCAGAAGGGAAATGCAGCCATTCTGATTCCAGCAAACCAAAAATCCTTTGGTATTGGAGGAATTCGGGTTTAGCACGCCTCTTTCCTTTCTGGTTAATTTTTCTTGGGGGAAAGTGTTTCCATGCTGTCTAAAAGGAGAGACAATAAACTAGTTTTTGATGCAGGATTTGGATTGGGAACAGCAGAAAGATCACTGTTTCTCTGAAGGAGTATCACCAGATTCCTTTAGGTCTTCCTAGCTTGTTTGTGGTATGGTATGCAGAATCCTAAATGTACCATAGCTGTCCTATACTTAAAAATGCATTGACTGCGTTTTAATTTTTTAACAGGCTATTTGTATAACGCGTCAAGCAGGACATATAATTTTTTAAAAATAACTGCTTTAATTCCCCAGCAACTGTCAGACAAGATGAGTCACTGCAGTATAAGAATTCACCACAGCGCATCACAGATTTGACACAAACTCTTAATCCATGTAAAATTATGCATGTATATTCCCCAATCTTCCCAGTGGGTGAGCTTCATTTTTGCCAAACTCATGATGATCCCATTCTGCCTTCTTTCCTCCCCTGCCTCCTTTTTTTCCCCCCTTTTCTTCTTGAGAAGCTCCTTGCAGTCAGTAGCCCCAGTGTGGGGTCTGGATGCAGCAGTCTTTTCCTGGCTTGTGAAGAGCCTTTCCTGATTGTTAACCACAGCTCCTGGTTCTCTCCTTGGCTGTGGTGGTGTGGGGGCATTTCCAAAAGATGCTTGCTCTCTGCAGAATTCTGCTCTTTCCTTCTGTTACTAGGGTAAACATACACTAAAAGATGGGAACTGGTTTAATTTAACTCCACTTGGTGCAGCACATTGGGGAATTGCTTGTTTTAGACCTGTGTAAAGAAATCTTTTTTTTTGTTTTGTTCCCCCCACCCCCCCCGATAGTCTTAGCTAGGGTTTCTAGTTGCTAGCCAGTGTTATTTATCACTAGGATTAAGTATAACTTCAAAACAGTGTAAAACATATTGGGGACACCATCATATTCTGCAGTAAAACAGCAAATATAGGAGTAGAAATACTTAAAGCAATACAGTTTGAGACAGCTGCTGGGAAGACTGTGGCTTTAGCTGGAGCCTCTTGCCACAGAAGAGGAAGTTTCTGCCTTAAAGCCATGTGAAATCCTAGCAGGACACTCTGTGCATGGCTCTCAGGGGATGGAGGAGGCGTGCCAGAGTGCTTCTTGAAGTCCTTTTTGGAGAGCAGAGTCATTTGCTGGTTCCTGGCAGTTTGATAGGCTTGGTCTATTTGACTCATAACCTGCAGTGCTTAGAGCAGCATCAAGTGCCAGGGTGTGGATAATTGCCACATTATTTTGCAACAGAAGTTAATGTTGAAAAGTATATGATGTTTCAGTGATCTCTTTTTAAGACTATTGTGTTAAGTGGTTGGATAACTAGAGAAAGAACTCTCATGATGCATCTTGGTAACTTGGAAGAGAAGGTGTTTCCTCTGACTTTCGAAGGGGCTGTTTGCTTTCCAAAGACTGAACCACACATATGCCATCATTTAGGGTGGTTGAGGGGGTTTTTGCTGTTATGTGTATGGCTGGGTCTGCAGAATGGTGGCAGTGGAGGGGACAGAGGGATTCTTCAAGTGTTGTCTGTGTATGTAAGTAGAGATAGATGTTAGGGCTTGTTTGGTCCTGTATCACTCTGGATCCAGAGTCCGTATCTCCAAACTGTGACATCTGCAGTTTCTTCATTCGAGATCTTGGCTTGATCTGCATTTAAGACTAAGATATCAAAAAAAGATCTTGTAAGTCTAGTCTGGTAAGAGCTGCTCAGAAGTCGGGAAAATGTTTCTTAATGAACTCTGTGACAAGTACTGAAGTGTAAGTAATGGGGCCTGTTTTTTCATGGGTAGGCTGGTGGTTGAAAGTTTGCCTAGACCAGCAGAAGTTCAGAGACTTTTGGTTGGCATAGGGACCCAAACTAAGTGTTCTGACACTCTTTTTCCTACTGTGTGGATGTCCATGTGTCCATAAACAACCTGGCAAAATAGAGAGACTCCAGCAACAGTCTCCTCAGAGGAAGCAGCCGTGTCTATTCCATCTGTGTGGACCCTCCAGGAAGAGTTACGTGGTATTAGCAGGATGGCTGCAGAGGTGTTGCATCTATTACTGCCATTCAGTGAGAAAATAGATCAAGCTGGTCTTTGGAATTTTCATATCACATTACAGACCAGTTCCGGAATTGTACAGAAAATTTCTTTCTGGTAATAGCAAATAATGAAGCTTCATGTTTTTTCTTTGGAGGGAATATCCTTAGTTGTATTAACTCATGTTTTTCATTGTTATAATTGCAAGGAGAATGAGCAAAATTTAGAATTTTGTGTGCCATGCCTCTTATCCTTATTTAAAGAAATATTTAAACAGTCAAGTATTTTTGATGAACAAGTGAACAAATAAAATTATGGCATTGTGGTGGGATGCAAGCAGTTCAAATTTAGTGAAGAATCTTGAAGTAAAAATTGTTTGAAATGCTCTACTTCTTTGGCAGATGCCTGAGAATGAACAAACAGTTACCTCGTGAAACAGCAAAATGTAGAACTGTCCCTGCTCTTTTCTGAGTGATGATAGTGGCAAACCCCTTTGCTGAATTTGCTGGAAGAACTCAGTTTCATTTGCCATATTTTTTTAGTCTGAAAAAAAATGAATACTTTCTTTAGTAGATGCTGTAAGTTTTCTGAGTGTTGTGGAGTGAGGGTTTTTTTAGGAAAAAGTACTGTTGGACTGTGGAGTGATGTTTATTTCTGAGAGGGAAATTAACAGGCAGTACTTTTAATTTGCTCTACTTCAAATTGGCTCTGTGTTGTAATAGAAAAGGTTGATTTGTTATGTTGAGCAACAACAATGGGACTATCAGCAGTTAAATTAAATAATTTTTTTTATGATGATGAAAAATGTCTTGTGTTTTATGTTTAGGAATTTTATGCTGTTAAAGTTTGGCGCATTCCAGTCACAAGGTTATATCTGTGTCTTTTACAAATTACTTCAGTCATTTGTGTATCCATACCATAGGCTTGGGAAAATTGGACAAGCAGTTCAGAAGAGATCTGGAAGAGTGACCAAGAGTAGAGGCCATGGACATTGGGGATTAAAGCAGTCTTAACAAACATTGTTTTCCAGGAGAAAGATTGGAGTTTATTTTGATTATTTGAGAAATCTTTTGCTGGGGATGGAGGAATACTTTCCTGTACTGTAAAGCATTAGCAGTCCAAAACATGAGAAGATTCACTCCTAGGAATGGAAATTAGACAAATGGAGGTTGAAGATAAGACAGAAAATATTAATAACGCTAGATAAACACTGAAACACTTGCATAGAAGACTCAACAGCTTTCTGAAAAAACCCTACCCACAAGTAGAAGTGGTGGATGGCTTCTTTTTAAGACATAATAAATGTGAGAAGTTTGTGTGTGTACATAGGTATGTAAACCACTGAAGCCACCCTTGACCAGAAATACACTGGTTTAAGTACTTCTGTAGTGGCATTTTTTAAATGTCTACTCCAATATTATGATATATGCTTTCCTGGAAACTCCAAAAGGCACTGCAGCATCTTAGAATTGCAGGTTTAGTATGTTTTCAGTATTTTACTAGAGATGACTTGACATTTACTTGCAGTAGTAATTTGTTTTAAGTCAATATTGAACACTGTAAGGATGTGCATACATTACAGTTTGAGAGGGTATCAAAGGCAGCCACTCTGATAATTCTTGCTTAAATAGTGGCTACTCATATATTTGCCTGTAGCTCAGGGGACTTCTATATAAGCAAGAAGTAGCAGAAAAATAACATTTTTAAAAGCTTCCTGAAAGTTTATTCTACTTTACTTAATCGTTGTTTTTTACATAAAGATATTGTCCATTGTAATAATTGTGATAAAAAATAAGAAGGTACTCACTTCCTCTGAAGATTAAACCTTCCTGCATCCTGTGCCTAAGGTTGCTCTTTGCTGTGATGTCTTAGCTGCTGGCTCAGTGGCTGACTGTGGTAGCTTGTATTTGCTCTTCATTGTGGTGATGGGTGTGGGGTGTAGGAGCAGCAGAAGTGACTCTGTGTCTTTGTGCTGCCCTCTGAACGTCTGTGAAAACTGTTTTGTTTATTGGGAGTTTCACAAAGCTGGTGTCTCTGACCTCCAGCAGTCACTTCTGGAGCAAGCTGAAACAGAGAACCTACTCCTTTGATTGCAGTGGGAGAAGATGTTTGTTGTTGCTTAACCCAGACCCTGTTTTTCTACCTGAGCATGATAATGCTGTGGCTGGTATTGTCTGCTGGTGGTAATTCTGAGCAAGGTAAGGGCTCTTGGCAAGTCTGATATGTCTTCCTTGGCTTTGATGGTCAGCCTCCTGTCTGGTTTTTGTTCTACCAAGGATGCTGTGTGTGGGATGCATTCAGCCAGAAAGAGCCACAGTGATGTTAAATTCTGTCTTTGACTGCTGTACCTTTCAGAGACATTTGGTAACTTGTGGTAACCTAGTCCAAAAGAGTTTTCTCTCCATAGGATGCCTTTCAAACAAGTATAGGAAGCCTGGACCCCTTCTCATCAGTGCCAGTTTCTCTCTCCTGAGAGGAATCCCAGCTGCTTTGTGTACCAACTCTTTGTACTGTTGAAGGAATACTCTGGGTTCTTTTCTGTCCTGAAGATCATGCAAAAACCACAACATCTCTGAAACATGAAGTCCTCTTACTGTGTGATGCTGTTTGTGATTCCTAGGTGGTGGTCTGACTTTGACTGACCTGCAAAGTGCTTTTCTGTGTATTTTGAGAAGGCACTATCACCTGCAATGTTATGTCTATTGTATATAATTCAAAACGTGAAATTGCACATGTATATTTCTTCAAATGCACATTGGCTTTTAAGTATTGTAATTGGTTACTTCTGGTAAATAACAAATTCAGTTTCAGATTTGACTTTCTTTGTGAGCCATTCTGGTGCAGGATATATTCTAGAACTACCACCAGGCCTCATCTGCCAGCTTGATCATTTGTGCCTTCTTCAGACCAACACAAATTGAGTATCTAGGACTCCAGTAGACTGAAACTGGGAAGAAGAAGCCAACTCTTCTTTAAAATGAGCTTTTTAACCCTCAACAGCTTTGTTCTCAGACACAGAGGAAACTGCCAGCAGCCTCTCCCAAAACATCACTTCTGTGATGCAAAACCAGCACAATTTTACAGGTTTTTTACTCTGTCATAAATGTGCTCTAACTCTGACACCCCTGACTTTTCCCTAGAGTATGCTAAATGGGTATCTTGTAAAAAGTGATAATTTGAAAATGGTAGCCAGTAGATGCTACCTAAATGTCTTCCTTAACTTTTAGTGAAACATATTATGTGTCCTTCTTCCTCAGAAATTGCTCACATAGTTGTGTTAGAGTTAAAGGAGGATAAAGCATCTAAGTGGCCACATCCTTCTGAAATACTGTGGCACCTGTTCTTCTCCAGGCTGCTTCTGGGAATATTGCATGACTGTTGTCATGGACTGGGTTACCCCCTTCACTGGCTCCTGCATTCCACCCCTGAGCCCAGCATGGGCAATAAAGCAACCACACCTCGTGGAGTTGGACTCCTAGGAGAGTACAGTAGGAATTACAATAAAATTACAAAAGGAGTTACAGTTGAAAGGTGATTGAAGTTTCCCCAAAATAGCACTATGGAAGTACTTTCAATGTAAAAGCTGAAGCTTCATTTTCCGGGGCTCAAATAAGGAGGAGTATAAGTTTTTTCCAAAATAAATCATTGTATTTGTTTTTTCACTCAGAATGAAGTCCAGTTCACCTAAAAATAAATGGCAAAAGCTGTGCTGACATCAGGACTGCACTAGTGGGTGTACTTCCCTTAAAGCTAGGTCTGTGAATAGTCAGAAGCAGTCTGTGATATTTAAGGATCTGTGCTAGGGTGTATGGCAGAAAGAACAGATTCTGTTACTTCACTTTGTGTGTAGTCATTGGTGGTGCTAAGAGAACATTTTCCCTTTGAGACAGAGCATTTACTTGCATGGAACAATGGGCCATGATGTGCTCCCAGTGGAAAGATGGGGGCCTCATTCAGGACTGGGAAACCAGTCCATATTTAGAGAAGTTGGTACCCATTTGCTGGAAGGAACTCATTGCCACAAAAGCTCTGTAGAATTTCTGGTCCTTTAATGCATGGTTGGCATCACCTGTTTCTGTGTGACAGAAAGCCAGCATATGTGCCTTTTACTTCAGTTTTTAGCTTCTTCTCACCTCTCTGTTTCCCCCCATTGTTTAATTTCTGACTTTCTTCTCTCTAAAGCCATCTGGCCGTGGTGTGGCCTGTCAGGGTCATTCCACCACCCTGCCCCACCTTCCTTGGTCATCTCTCTTTCCACCACTACTTAAACAGTACCCTTGGTGCAGGATCATCCTGCAGGTAATTCATGTGATGTTCCCTTTTACAATTGCTTCTTTTTTCACACATGAAAGATTGCTCTTGAAGCATGTCAGGGCCAACATGTTACAAACTGAAATCTTACATTCTTAAGTTGATTTTAAACAAATTTTTGTCTTGGAGTAACAAACTTATCAACTGCTGAAACTTACAGTCTGTAGAGACACTAGCTGAGTTATGTGTTCTGTTAGTCATGCTTGATGTTTGCTTTTTTGATTATTGTTGTTTAGTTCTACTTTGTTGTGTTTGCTTAGAGCTAGATTAGGATATTCTCCATGCAGCGCGAGGCATTTATGGAAAATGTGTGTCTTAAATTTCTTGAAATCTGATCTGGAGCTAAGTCATGACATCTATTTTCCATCTAAAAATGCATTTCTCTTAATTATATCCCCATTCAGTGTGGGTGGGTTTTTTTTTTCTCTCAATTCACGTGAAACCCACACTAAACAAAAATACAGCTAATAGAGACTAAAATTATAAAGGAACTACTTGCAAAGAGCTGGCAATGCTGTCTCTGTGATGAAAGTAATTTAAATTGTTCAGGCATAAAGGATGGATTAGAAACTGCATCTTCAAATCATCTTTGCATATTTATGAGTACACCTGTTATATAAGCAGTGGAAAGTGCTGAGATTCCTCCAGTCCTCTGCTAGCATATGCAGGGTGAAGAAAAACCAAGATCGTTTGTCAGGGTAAGTCTTTCAAATCAAAAGTGGAGCCTTATCTGCCTAATAGCCCAATACCAGAGAAAGGCACTGTTTGTGTTCAGCAGGGCTGTATTCATGTGACTGTCAGGGGCTGAATTACTGCTCTCAGTGCTATATAAAGATTCCTGCTCCCACCCTGCCCCTCCCCAGCACTGTCATTTAGCACAATGTGCAGCATGGCTGTAAAACATCCCTGACATACTGAAGCGTGTCTCCTTTCACACTTGTATGTGGAAAAAAGAAGAAAAATAAAGAGCCTTCTCCTTGGCTTCTGTTCACTTCCTAGCTGCGGAGGGTTCGGCGCCAGCTGGGGCAGAATCATGTTACTTGCACCTATTTTCCAGCTCCAGGCCTATACTGAGGAGCAGAGTTGGATTGTGAGATTGCTGTCTCCTGCACCTCTCCTCTGCTCAGTTTAGCCCCTGGTGTTAATGTGACTACCCACAAAATCCAGCTTCCTGGGGAGCCAAACTTGGAACAGCAGGGCTCAGGGCTGTACACGATGGATGTGAAGCTGCATTTTAAATCCTTTTCACTGTCACTGCTGCTGTTTGCAGGTGGGTTATGACTCCACTGATGTCTGGGTTTACAAACAAAAAAACAAGACCGAAAGAAACAAGAAAAGGAAGAAAATCTTGTGGAGTTTGTTTTTTTTTTCCCTCCCCCTAAGTAAGTTTCTTTTTGTAGCACTTAAAGTTGGATCAATCCAACAGTCTGCTGTAAAGTGCAACTTCAGTAATGACTGCATCCTGCTGAGGACAAGGCTCTGAACAGTATGTGTGGAGAAGAAGATGGATGCATTGGGGAGGGGTACTTGTGTAGAAACATCTTAGTCCAGTTTTTCTGCTGAATAAAATAATTTATATAACTACACTGAACGTAAGGAACACATTTTGTTACTGTGAGGCACTATTCCATCTTGCACAGGGTGGTTGTGGACTCCCTATGCTTTGAGATGCTCAGAAGCTGTCTGGATGTGGTTCTGGGTAACCTGTTCTAGGTGGCCCTGCTTGACAGAGACAGCTGGCCAAGGTGACCTCTAGAGGCTCCTTCCATCCTCAGCCATTCTGTGATACCCTCCTAAATTTCCACCCTTTCACTGAGAAGTGATTTTGTGCTTCCCAGCACTGTATGTGGTTCTTGGAATGGCTTACTTGGCCTCTCCTGCAGTGAGTTCATACCTGAGATCTGCTATAACACCAAGTTTTAAAATTTTTGATGTAATTATGACTTGTGCACTTTAGTGATAGTCAGCAAAAATATGCCACGTGAGAGGTGAAGCACAGTACATTGAACAGGTATTTGGTTCTGAAATTGTTTCCCTTAAAATAATGTTACTGGTTTTTGTATGCAAAACCTGATAATGGCAGTAAATTTACATCTTATGTACGTGAACTAGAATCCAAGCATGGGTAAGGGTGCTTGTGATGATTTTAGTACTGTCATTATGGTCATCACTCAGGTATATGACTGTCAATTAAGCAATTCCTGGGTTTTTTTTCTGTATGATGGAAGTTAATGCTTGTTTATATTTGTGGAAATGTATTTCCTTTGGTTCTGTCAGGAGTAGGGAAATGTGCAGAACTGAATGGCTTTGAAAATTATTTTGTTCAATTACTTATTAACACCGATTTTAGATATGAAAATACCTTGAATGTTGATGTGATCTTTACTTATTTTAATTGAAATCTGTTTTGAGAGTAGTATGCAGCTGTAATCACGCAGTTAAATAGTGCATTTTTTATCAAGGTTTCATGTCAGTAATACAATAATGAGTCCCTGGCAGAGCTAGAAATCAGTCACCAATACTTTAGCATTGTAGAACAATCCGCAGTAAGCCTTCTTATGAAAGTGATTTGGTGGCTGTGGTCCTCAGATGGATGTTTGGCCTCACACTATTAATACTTTCTCAGCCACCAGGCTTTCTTGTCCTCTCTATAAAAAGCAAAACTGGACTGTATGTTTTGGGGTATGAACACAGCTTTCAAATATGGAAGAACTCCCATACCCACATCATCTCCTGGCTGTTCAGTGAGCAGCTGGACATAGCTTTTGTGAGAGAAAGTTATGTAGAGTATGGTCCCAGTTCAGCAAGGCATTTTAGGCATGTGCTTCAGTCTCATTGATACTGCCAGTTTAACTTCAACCAAATTGTCACACACAGGACGAGCATATTTGTCTCCTGCTTGGAAAAAAGATTGTTGGCATCTTCACTGCTTGCTTAAAAAAGAGAGTCATTGTTAAATCAAGGGATCAATGGTCTTTCTTTCGGATTACTGAGTAAATGGAAAGGGATCTTCAAGCATTTTTTGTTTGTAATGATGCTTCACTATATGTTTAAGGTCAGGTCATTAGATGAAGAATGAAACTGCCCATTCCTGTGTCTCATTTTCTGTGCTTCCTCAGTGCTTTGTTGAATTTGCAACAAAAAGAGAGTAACTCCATGAGAGTGCATGTCAGCTGAAGAATTCCATCATACAATACATGTTGTGGTGAAGGATACATTCAGGAGCTTGTCAGAGGACACGTGTCATGGGCAGGGGCCTCCTGTCTGCAGCCAAACCTGTGCAATCACCTTAAAACCCCAAGGCAGGTCCTTGGTTTCAAGACAGTGAGGAAATGAGGGAATACAGTGATTGCCTTTCCTCCTGAATACAAGTTGATCTAAGCAGCCATCTATCTTCTGGAAAACATTTTGAAGCTGTTTCTCTTTACCTTCTGCTGCAAGGCAAGAATCACAAGGAAGCAAAGAAGCATTGCTCCAGCCTTGCACTTTCTGCTTTTTCTAGTATTGCCTTCAAAAAAGTGGTTCATAGACCAGTTAGTGTAATCACCAGCCAAAGACAAAAATACCTGTCTCATGCTTTCCAGGGCTGAATTTGCAGCTCAGGGATAAGAAAAATCTGGATCCAACAGGGTAATTTCCTGAAGACTGTATTCAAGCCATTCTGTTATGGGACAAAGAGGCAATTGAGGGATGGGTGAGAAGATACATTTAATTTCTTCACAGGATTTTCAAAATATAAAAAGAATGGGAGAAGCCAAGTGATCAGTGTCTCTGTCCTTTGACATCATATGTCAAAGGCATAAATTGTTTCTGTTTTAGGAATTTGAGAGTGTATGGCTGTGTTCAAAAATGAACACAGCAATGAGATAAAAGATTCTGTTCAGGTCCTATGATTAGTTGTTTATTTTCATCTTCCTTTTACCGTTCATCATGGTGTTTTCCTGGTGTACTTGGAATCTACTGAACTTGGTCTGAAGCCTCACGGTTTTCTCAATGACTTAGTTTTACTTCATTAAACTGTATGAAAATGTAGTTGATTCAAAGAGCTTGGTCCTTTTGTGATATCCAGCATTTATGGTGGTTTAGTCCTCTGTTACTGTGTTTTGTAAGATCTGGATAACAGAAACTTTTGATTGTGTAGTAAAAGGAATGGTCTGCAAAGTCAAGTACACAATTGTTTCTGCCCACTGCTACAGAATGAGGAGGGTGAGAAGTTAGTCACTGATAGAATAACTAAAATTTAGATATAAAAATGTGGACAAGGACTATGTATTCCGTTAAAGGCTAAATGTGACACATTAAGGAACTTAAGAATTTAGCTGTGGAAACATCTCTCTAGGCAATGATTTATTTTCAGTGATATTTAAGGAAGTAGCTTTTGAAATGTAAAAATCCGTACACAGACGTCATTATTTTTGCAAGCAGAGTGTGCGTGTATGTAGGCATATTTAAAGATATAAAGGAATATACATTCATAGAAGGAGGGGAAGGAAAAACCTCACACACTGACTCTTCAAATGAACAAATCTTCCCACTTAAGGGAATGTTATGGGAGGCAGCAGCTCCCTTAGGGATAGGCATGCGCGAGTTACCCGCTCTGAGTCACGGATTTTTCCACAGCTTTGTGGCTCTGATGTGCAAGCCCCTTCCCCACCATGCTCCCAATTCCTTAAATAGCAGCTGAGGTCAAGAAGGACAAGGGACAGATCACTGTCACTAGGAGGCCTTCTAAATCACACCAGGGTGTGTGGGGTTTCTTGATGTTCAGTCTCAGCTTTCTGGTGCAGGAAGATAATTTTAATCCCATTATATTTATTGCTTCTCAGTAGTGTTTCGGCTTTTATACTGACTCACACCCTTTCAAAGGAGTCACCGATGCTTTTGTTGTTAAACAGAATACATTTTTTACAGTTAGTTTTGGGATGTGTACGTTTCTGTTCAGTCATGTGAAATGAATTTACAACAATGTCTTTTGGCTTGGAACAATTGACCATTATGACCTTTGGTACCTCAAAATATGCAGTCAAAAAAGTAAAACTCTATTGTATCTATCTTGAGGTTTATCTTAACATGTTGTGCCTTTCCATTTGCAGTGTCTGGGATTTGTAGGGGCTCTGGCTTTCACTGAACCAAATTGAAAACTGGAGCAAACTCAGACCCGTATAATTGGTTGGGAAAATAGTGAGAGAGGGAAGAGCAATTTGGCAGATGGGTACACAGACATACAGAAGGTTTTGGTTGGAAGCAAGAGAGTTTTGAAATCCAAACCTGGCTCAAAGACTTGCCCAGCAGCTTGAGGCAGAGGTGGATGCTACTTCTGAGCCAGTCCTTCCTCTGTCCTCGGGCTCGTGGCTGGAGGTGTGTGCTCACATCTCCCATCAGTGGCAGGAGCAGTGCTGTGCTCTTCTCAGAGCCCCAGCAGGGAAAACTGCTGCAAAACTGCAGTGGATTCACCTCCAATAGCAGCTTGGTTTGCTGATGCCCACGACCAGTTCTCCTGAAACATCTCTAGATGAATATGTGCCCTTAAAGTTAAGTCTCCAACTAACATGTCAATGAGCACTCCAGAATATAAATAATATATACCAGGAGCTCAAGACATTGAGCAGTGATTATATCCCAGACCTTTTTTTTTTCCTGTGGTATCTCAAGGATTTGTAAGTTAATAGCTATTTTGTTTGAGATTTTCTTTCAGGTCATAAGAAATTCAAATGTCTGCTGATCACAAAGGCATGAAAAAGTTCTCCTCGTATTTCCTGCCTTGGGTCTAATGTGTTGTGAATGAACCACAGTTCTTCTTAGATGCCATTCTTTCCTGTGCTGCAGGAAAGACTGTACTTTGTTTCCAGATGGTAGTTCTCCAGTGGTGATTCATCTTTAGGTTTAGAACAATCTCTTATGTGTGGGAAACTAATACTGTATACGGGTTCTTAAAAAAGTATTAGATTCAGACATGAAGTTATGTATTATTGACAAACCTCAGGCTGATACAACATAGTTATTGAGGCTGGACATCATTATACTTTAAGAAACGGAATTGCTACTCGGGGAGCACTCTGCTACCACTTAAAGCCAAGAACAAGTGTTACATCTTTCTTTCATAAAAAACTGTGGGGCATTTTATTGTGGATTGTCCTGTGAAAAACTGACTGGACTGGAAATTGCAGCGTGACATTTATGTAGGAGAAATTTTAATCAGAATAATGTTATAAAGCTGTGCAGCTGTGGATTATTTTGTTGGCTTATGGAAATGTGTAGGCACAAACATAGTTGCATGGGACATAGTGCTTTTATTATGGGCTTAAGTAATATTGAAACCAATTAGAGCTGAAACACCTGATTATTAGTGGGCATACACTTGGGGCTTGCATGGTTAAAGACTCTGCTGTCCAGGGATGGACTGCACAACTAGGACTAGAAGAAGAAAACATCCAAAAGGGCATGTAAAAAGAAAGGAGGCCTAGATAATCCTAAAGGAGTTCAATTGGTGATATAAGGGATGCAGTATGAGAAAGGCAATGAGAGTCATCACAGCCATTTTGGGAGACTACGCTGTGTTCAGCATTTTTTGCTCCACTAGAAGTGAAGTGAACACAAAACCTCTTTCTGCTGCTATTTTTAATCTCCACAATCTTTGCAGTATTGACGTGTTATTGAGTTCTTTAGCCTCAAAGACTTTCACATCTGGAATAAATTTGTTCATTTTTTAAAATCATCTAGACAACACTTGATTACAATGCTGTAGTATTGAACACTGCAAGAGGAATCCTAAGGAAGGAGTAAGCTTGATGGCCCTTTAAATTATTTTCTTCTACTGGACTAAATGCTTCCACTTTTAAAGCTGGATAAATAGTATTCTGGATGTAGCTATAACTTTTTTCAAATGTTCTTTTAATAGGCAGGAACTGCAGTCTTGGAAACACATGTTTCTTCTTATTCCCTCCTGCCCTTTTTTTAAATCTGGCACAGGCAATGAAGGAAAAACAGTAATAGTGTCCAGTGGACAACGGGAAAAATACAATATTGGAACATTTCATCAGTGAGGCAGCAAGCATCTGTTCTTCAGCACCAAGGCTTTGTTTGCCTTCAGACAGGCTGTGCTGTTCAGTGGGATTCCCTCAGGTGGCATTGTCCCAGCCTCTGCACTGTCCTCCTGCTTGTGGGTGGAGCTGAGGATGTGTCTGGTACCCAACTGTGCCAGTGTTTAGTTCTGTACATTCGTTAATATCCTGATTAATATGCTGGACTGTGAATGGAAGGACCTGCTAGCACACAGTCACTCCTGCCACGTTTGCTGTGGCTTTCATGGCTGCAGTCGGAGGGAAACAGTGGCAGCTGGATCCCAGCAAGAATGAGAGCATGTCTGCAATTAAACTTTACCAAAAAAAGATGCAACAGGATTGGAAATGTTTGGGTTGGTGTTCCAGGATACTTATTTGACTTTCCCACTCTGTTCCTTGGGGATTTTAAAGCCTGTCTCTAGTGTAAAAATAATTTTGGGGTTTATTTTTTCATGTTGGGTACATAATATTGGAAAAAAATGGTTAATTTTCAAGGTTAATTGTGGTATTTTATCACATGGTTTTTTCATGGCTCAGAAACATCTCGCGTTTGTAGCTTTTAGATTTTTTTCTGTTAATTAAAAAAAAACCTCATCAGAGTTTTGAGCATATTGAAGAGGATGATGAAGGATAGTTCAGACTTTGGAGGCAGCCAATGAGATGTCCACATCAGCCAGCTATGAAAATTTAGCATCTGAAAATCAGGGATCAGTTTACACAAACAGCATTTGATTTCTGTTGCAGAGCTCAGGCTGGCACTATATGTGCAATATACACCTAAGCAATTCTTTAGACCACTTCCTCCACAATTTCTCGTAGTTAAGATTTGATATGTGAAATGAGAGTTCAATCAATCTGCTGCCCTTCCTACACAGAATTAGTGTGCTCTAAAAGTAGCACCTGAAACCCTAAGCCCTCCTTTGCCAGGAGTGCCATTGAAAATCTCCCGAGGCCAGGGATGGCTCTCAGGTGCTGTGGCTGGGTGGCCCAGCCTGGCTGACATTTGGGCATACCCAAACTGCCTGTGTGGACAGTCAGGTCTGTGCTGCCCCATGCCTGGCATTGTCTGGGGCAGTGCTGGCTGCCAGGGGCCAGAACGGTGTCAGTGAGAGCACCAGCTGCCACCCACACACCTGGGCTCTGCCCGTGCTCTGCCCTGGCCCACTTGTGTTCCTTGGGCATCTCAGCCACGAGTAAAAACCTTTGGTTTTGAGCAGACGACAGGACAACAGCCTCAAAACTGAAGCTCTTTGCAAAGAAATGCAAGTCAGTGGAAGAATGCAAGCCAGCCTGAGTACTGTCCTGCAGCAGCCCCATTTGCCTTGCTTTTTCCCCAAGGGGTAATTAAATAGAGCACTCACGTTTCCTAGAAATTATCTGTTTAACAGATGGATAAGACACGGTAAAATAACCTTGTCTTGAGATGTGGAGGTTTCAGGTGTTGACAGCCACACTTTTTTTGAAACAAGGAGAGGAAGCATCAGACAAAGGATTGCTGCAGCCTCTGCTGCCTGCTGTGTGGTGCCAGTGCAGAGTTCATGAGCCTGTAGTTGGTGACCTGGCAGGAAGGTGACTGCTTGGCTTCCTTAGGAGGAGAGGTCATTAGTGAGAAGCAGGAAGAAGAAAATACAACTGACAGAAAAATAGTTTCTGAATTGAAAGCATCTGGTTTTAATCAGAGATGCTAATAAATACTTTTTCTTAGTTTTGACATCCTGTATTTTGGTCAAATTTTTTTCCCCCAGTTTTTTTTTTTTTCCCATGAGCTGATATCATCACTGGATCCACCATGCAGTTTCAGAATTATTGCTTTTGATTGCATCATAGTAGTAAAATTTTTCAGTTTTGACCCAGCATGTCTTTCTTAGAACTGCATATAGATGACCCATTTGAATAAAATCTTGTAAATTTTAAGCAGTGTAGATTGTAGAACCAAAAGCAAATTGGATCAAGCTTTTTGTGACTTCAGTGGGTCCTTTTTTAGAATTTCAAGCTTGTATTGAATGTATTTCCAAAGTGATAGGAATAAGGGGGGCATGAGTAGGGTATGGAAAAACACTGATTAAAAAAAGCTGTCTCTTCTTTTTGATTTTTATTTCCTGTTTCCTCCCTTGTCACATCTCTGAAAATACATGAAATAAATCCCTTCAGACCATGCTCTTGTATATTTACCTCTCAGAGGGTAAAGTTATGCTCAGGGGAAGGAATTGACTCAGATATGTGTAAGTTTGGTAACATTTACATTTATAATGTAAGTTTGGTAATGTTGTTTGGTAACATTTACATTTGTAATATAAGTTTAGTATCAAGAAGGTATAAAGTCTTATTTACAGCTGTTTAAAACAAAATAACCAGAGTTATCAGTAAATTACAGTAATGACTGTCATAAAAAGGTTCAGTAATTCCATATTTAAGAAATTTTTTGTAAAGTCTTCTAGTCTAAGAAGTAATAATGTTTGTGGATATTTAAAATATTTCTTGTCTCATTACACTGATGCATTCCTTAGGCTTAGTGTGTGTCCCATCTTAAAAGAAGTGAGCTTGACTCTCACTGTGCTTCAGTGTAACTGGACTCCAGCTACTGATCTCAAGGAGAATTTAAAATATCTGAAACTCTTTGGGCTAGCATTTTTATTTTTTGCTGTATTTTCAGTAAGACCGAAAAGGGAAGGGGCAAATGCAACATTGGAAGTCCAGTTATGTCAGGAAATTTGTGAAAGAAGGTATTGGTATTGCTGCATACCATTTCTTCTGTCCCTTGACTGTGACATGATTTAAGAAAATGCTCCATTATGAGCTTATGTTAACATGTAAGAAGGGCAGTATTTGTAATAAATAAAGGTTGTCCTAAATATGGATTTTTTTTTCTTAATCAAAACATTTTACCAAACATAGTATTTTCTGTCTTAGCAAAATGAAAAACAAACAACAGTGGAAAAGCATGCCTGATTTCTAGTCTTGTCCTGAATTTACATGAATTTGCTGTATTAATCTATCCCCATTTGCTCATGCTGGATCTCTGTGTAGACAACTGGTTTTTTTGGCTCTGTTGCTTCTTCTAAATGGGTGCCACTTAGTGCAACAATATGCCTAATGGAGTCTAATTCTGTGATCTGCAGTTTTGGGGTTTTATTATTGTTAATGTGTGGTTTCAATGTTCTGGATATGTTTTTTTATGAATTGTTACAGTTTACTTTGTAAGATGATAAATAAAGTTAATAATTAACCGTGTTCTGCCAAGAATTTGCATGTGTTTTGGTTTTGGTTGAATGACAAACTAAGCAGCCTCTAAGTATATCTCTGAATTTTCTTTTGCTGTTCCAGCCCTAGATGGGTGGGGCTGCCTCTCGTGCATTTTGGTGGTATCATGCCATGAGTGAATATCCTTGTGCCACATCCACTTGCATGAACTGGCAAAAATTTCTTCCATGTGTATAAAAATAATGCAACATTAAAAAAAATACCATTGAAGGAGTGGCATTGTGAAGAACAGTGTGTATCCTGGTACTTGTTCAGTGCTTCTCATTAATTCTTAGCTCATCCTGTGTGGATATCATCCTGGAATGAAAATTGTAGGCCTGGCTGTGATGCTGGAAATGTAAGTTAGTTAATTTGCCATAAAGACCATAGAAACAATATGGTCAGATGACACAACCCCAGATCTCATTATTAAATCACTTACGTCTTGCAAAGGAATGTTCTTACCACATATTAATTTTCAGTGGACAGTGTTTCTTTTTGTGTTTGAAATAGTGCATTGTGTTCCAGAAAACAATGTCACACAGTATCAGGCCAGAAATACAGATGTAAAAAAATCTTATTCATGTTTTCTGCACTGGTTCTGGGCAACATTATCTTCCTTTAGATTTTCTGTGAAGATCTGCTGTGACAACATTTTACATCTTCCTTCCTATTTCAGTACATCTTCAAAATCATAATGGTGTTAGAGATGCACCTTCTACCTTCTATGTTAGTATTTTCCTTTCCTGTATAGATTACTGCTTAGGGCATATCCACAGAGTAAATTTAGCTGTGTCCTCTGCTCACAGCCACAGGATTAAATGTTGGTGTTCTAACTGGCATTGTTTTGATGCAGAAAGTATCAAAGATATTCTTGGTTTCACTGGAAGGGCATTCTGCCTGCACCCCCAGCACCACTGGGGGAATTTCAGTACCTTCTGCATCTGCTCACACACATTGGAACTGCAAGGTTTAAAGGAATGATCTGTAAAATTTGGGATTAGCTGGCATTCCTTGGTGTTTCCTGTAAGTCCTTTTTAGTCAAAGATAATTGACTTGTGGAAAGTGTGTCTGCTTGTTTATATTAAAAAAAATCATGTCATTAAAAGTTTTAACAGCACACATGCCCATTTTATCAGTTTCATCTTCAAAAACAGCCTAGAAGCTTAATGTGATTTGAACATTTTTGAACGTAGTGTAGGCTTTGCAAACTCAATATAAAAGATGCCTGAGGGTTTTGGGGTCACCTGGCTGAGACCAGTCAGAAGGATCTGATCCCTTGGATGCGTGACTGCACCTCTGAGCATGAGCAGGGCTTTGCTGAAGGCCTGAGGGTGTCCTGCCATCACACCTAGGCTGTTTGTTGTGGATTTCAGGTGACTGTCCTTGTGAAAGCTTGCAGTGGCACTGTTGGCCATCCATGGAGGGCAGTTGGGTATAAAGAGCTTGGAGCACCTACACCCGTTTGCCTCCTTACATGGAGTGTTGATGGCATCTTTGGGATGCTTGGCTGGGGAGCCAGGGGTTGAGCTTGAGTATTTACATCAGCTACTACAACCTCTCCTTCCATTAAGTTATTTTGCCCTGCATCCTTTTTCCTTGGAGACAAATCATGCCACCCTCAAAGCCAAGCCTTCAGCAAAGCCCTCTTTGCTCACAAGGTGTGGGGTGACCCGTGTGTGACACCGCAGAGAGCTGCTATGCTTGGTCCTGCACTGTGCCTCATGGAGCTGTCTGCTCCCTAAATAACCTCTGCAGCTGTAGTCTAGAGATGCAGAAAACCCCTTCACAGTGCAAAGGTAAACTGGCCTACATTGCCAGGAAATTGCTTACAGTGTGAAATGCTATATTTGCATCACCCAGGCTAAAAGATTTGATGCTTTTTATAAGGCTGCAATCAGTTTTATATGTCTTATTGATTTTAGAAGGCTTCTATGACTCTGTTGTCTTAAAAAGCTGTTTGACCTTCATATATTGTATATATTCATATTATATCTAGTTCACATTTGTGGATTTTGTTAGAAGAATTGAGAGGTATGGGGAAATTTTAATTATATTTTTAAATTATGTCATATTTATACTTTTAATGCCGGTATGTTGGACACAAATTAATATTGTAGATAAATGGTAACTTATTGCAAACCACTTCTAAGCAGATTGAACGTCAATGTCTGTATTGAATCTTACTCCAAATGTATTATGGTCTGATGACTTGAGAAATGGAGACTAAAGGCGATCCAATATTGCAAATACCTTGTATCCACAGAAGCTTAAGAAGATGCTGACTTTGTCCAGTGTGAAACAACATGAGACATCAAATTGTCATATTCCTAGATATTACCTCTGGATATGTGAGGAAATGATGTGGTTGCTCTTTCCTTACTCTTTGTATGTATACTCTATGTATAGCTCAACATGGAGCTTTCAAAATTTGTGCAGCAGCGCCTGACCTATTTTTCTTTCATTATTCTTGTTGGGAGCATCCTTGGTTTTGATGAGTGCAAAGCTCAGTCACAAGTAACATGGCATGATGTAAATATATCCTGTATCCCTTCAGGACAAGATTTATAGACCACATTTTCCCCAGCTGAAACTTCTGAGTAAGTCTTAGCTCAGACAAAGTCCAGGCAAAGGTTTGCTCTGTTCCCTTGGAGCCTGGGTTTAGTCTCAGTGGTGAGGTGGGTCTCAGCAGAGGGATGGGTGTGATTCCAACCTGGCCAGGTTTACTGCAGCTTGCACAGACATTTCTCCCCAGAAGCTGGGAGACATGCAGGGCTCTGTGTGCACTATAATGTGCACAGTGCCAGTGTTGTTCAAATGCAAGAGCTTTTGCTCATGCTAGAATATGAGTATTACTAAATCTCAACTGAATATTCTAGAAAAGTGAGTGTTCATTTAACAAAATGTCAATTTCTTCGCCCCTCGGACACTCAGAGCAAATGCTTACTTGTTTGACTATCAATTTTTAATCAACTAAAACCATCAAAATCACAGAAGTATATCAATGTGAGAATATCACTGAATGCATTATTATTCTGGAGATGTTTTTTGTGCTGCCTTATAATACAGACAGAATTCTAATGCATTTGTTTGTGAGCATGAATACATTAACAGCACTGGTATGTCTCTCTCTGCTTGCTCATTCTGTATTTTTACTCCAGAGTTTAGACTGCAGAGGAGACTTAAGTGTTATTATGAGCATTTTACAGATTTCAGTCTCCTAACATCAGTTACAGTAAATGTCTGCTACTGAGCATGAAGACAAAGCCTTGAAAATGTCTTTTTTTTTTTTTTTTTTAATTACTAGATCTATAAAAAGCTGTCCTTCCCTGGATTGGCTGCCTGGTTGCTGGCGTGGCCTTCTCTGTAAGTGAGGACTGGAACTGTGTCAGTGGGTAGCTTGTGCCTTGGCTCATAAGTAGCTTAACAGCTCCTAACGAGTGGCTATTAGCAGGCAGATTGACTGATGTGAATAAAATCATGCTAAAAGGTACAATAAAAGCACTTGAAATATGCAACAGAAGTCGTTAAGTAATATGCCTTTGATATTACTGATGATGTTATTAGTCTTAAAAAGTCTTGCTAAGGTGATTTTGGAAAGTGCCAAATACTTTAAAATACTTTTTTTCTAATATATAGTAAAATAAAGGCAGAGCAGAACTCTGCAGTACAAGTTCCAGCTGTTCTTTTTTGTTATGACATATTTTTTGGCCAGATGGAGATTGTGACCTTACTGTTTGTTGAGTAGTACATAGCTCCTCTTTTTTATGTAAAGAGTGACTAGTTTTTTTAATACCCTGGATTTTTAACAGTAATCATTGAAGTGGTGGTGGGTATGATGTGTGTACATGCTGCATAAATACATATGGTCAATTAATTGTGAGTGCAGAATCATTTGTATGGAGAAAGGAAATGTTAAGTAAAATAAAAGTAAATTTATAATTATCATGCCATAAGCTTCTGCCTATTACACTGTTTGTGCAAGGAGGTGTGCAGCTTCTGAATAATGCTGTAGCTTGCAATTTGCTGTCCACAATTGCAAAAGAAAATGGAAATCCTGTGTTGCTTAGAGTAGTATTTCACATACTGTGTGCCCCAGAAGCGTGTGAACAACACAGCACAATGTTGTGCAATAAATACGAACAATATAAAGGTAATTGGACCAGAGACCTAATAAAAGAGAAAACTTGTAAAAGAGGCTCCACAGCAGTCTGAAACTGTATCCATATTCAAAACGGGGGTGGAAAACTTAATACTCTTGCGCAGAGCCAGGCTTTGCTTGACACTAAAGTTGTCACAGGAAGCTCAAGATCTGTTTATAGGGCAGTTTATAGCTTGTACTACTTTTAAAAGCGGCAGGGGAGAAAAGAGTTAATGTCTTGAACAATTATTTATGGCCTTTTCTTTGTTACTTTCTCACTTCCAGGAAACAAAGCTTTAAACAAAGACAAGCTGTTGAAGGGATGCTCTAGATCCTTGCTAGTAACAAGGGCCTTGCTATTGCTGCTTAATAGATTACCTAATTCTAATATCAGAGCATTCTCACTCTCTCCTTTTCACTTCATTATCACGTGTTGAACTTGAGAGAGAGTAATTCATCATTGCTGCATTGAGGTGTGGAGAGCAGCTGCAGTCAGAGTGCTGCTGCGCAAGGCTGCACAAGTACCAGCTCCTGTTCTGAAGGGCCCGGAGCAAACGGGCAGCAGAGGGTACATCTGCAGTGGGAACAGAAACGAAAATCAGGGACTAATTCCTTACTGACCTGGTACCCTGTGAGTGCTTGTTGGTTGCCAGATTCTCTGCTGTCCCGTGAGCTTGGAGGCTGTCCTGCAGGAATCACGGATTTGCTCTGCACAATGTGCCTGGCTCTCCCCATCACAGCCTCTTTCGCAGGGTTTGGCCAGTGCTGGTAGTGAGCTGACATCCCCCCTTTTCCCATGTTGCTCTTATTTTCATCTGGTGCCCTGCACAGAGCCACTCTGGTGCTGGGAAGGCTCTTATCAGGAGCAGACCCAGGTCTCTGCTGTGAAGAATGGAGGAACTGCTCAGAAATCTCCCTGGGCATCATCTGGTAAGAAAGCAAAGGCTACTTTATATTTACTGCCAGGCTTTAACCTGAAGGGTGCTTCTTCCCAACTTTTGCCAGTAAAGGCGAGTTGCACCCTTTTTTCCTCGCTGAATGTCCCCACTGAAGTTAGATCCTGCTTATCTTTCACATGAGCTATTCTGCTGTCATGTGATGTTGGTCGGAGATCTCCCCCAGGAGATCTGGCAGTGTTCTCTGTGAAATGTGGGCAAACCACTTCCATGGCTGTACGTGATCACTCAGCAAGAGGAGCATTCTGCAGTATCTGTTAAACTAAAGGATTTTCAGCTTAAACAACTTAAATATAATTTCGTTGAGAAAATTGTTCATCGCCTTCACAAATAGCTTTTATTGGTACAGCTGTTTTTCTTTAAAGAAAGCACTCTCTGTGCCCTCATTTCCATATTAACGGGATCAAAGAATGCCCTTTGTAGCTTTTGGATGCTGCAGGAATGCTGACGTTCTGATAGCAAATAGTCAGGCTTGCAGTCATCTTTCCGTTTAAAAAGGTGACAATATCTGGAAATGGTTCCAAAGAAAAATCTGCGTCTTCAAAAAAAGGAGGTTTTGCCTTCTGGGTTAGACAGTAGTTGTCTTGTGGTGTGCTCTAACTCCAGCTCATTTGTTTCCACTCCTGTTTTGGATATTTTCCAAAATGAGCTTGATTAGAAGAGATCATGGAAATGCCACACTTGGATATATTTAAGCCATATAAATACATAAAAATACAGTGAGGAAACTTGCTCGGTGTTCAGTCCAATTCTCAGATGCTGCCAGGACTAATGAAGGACTTAACCATGAAATCCTTTTCAGTCCTGCTTCCTGCTCTCCTAATGCTTATAATTCTGCAAGCTGCAAGTGTGGGACTGTGGGTGAGACCTTATCCTGTTCCCAAAGCCACACGCAAATCTGTTGATTCTTACGGTGTGCTTTGAAGTAGTGTCATGTCCTGTCTACAAGATCTGTTTGTTTTTCAAAAGGTATGCCTTCTACAGTTCTACCCAGTATTCAGGCAAAGTAAAAGGCCTGTTGGGAAATGCATGGAAATGGTTTTTAACACAGCCCAACTTCTTTTTCCTAATCAAAGCCCGAATTCTTAGAGGAATGCTTTAGCTTACATCACAATGATACTTTTAGTGCTTCATCAGATAGCAGCAGGTGGAGGAAAAAGGATCTTTTTGACAATGTGAAGTGTTTGCCATTCAAATTCTGACAAGCAGAATCACTTGTACTATGACAAGATTACTATAATAATAATAATAATAATAATAATAATAATTGTTATTATTATGATGACAAGAGGAAAATATAGTAGTGATCCCACTATGTAAAAATGTTGTTCACAGTGTCTTCTTTGTACTTTAGCAGTGATGAAATGTATTTAGTAAATCCCAGCTAGGGAGCTGGGAAGTGACAGCATGATATTCTGGAGACTGTGTTCAAGTATTCTAAGGTCATTTAACTTCATTTTGTGGGTTGGTTTCAAAATGGGCAAGCATCCTGAAAATACTGTGTCCTGGTTATGTGGCTTCATAGTGGGATATGCTCTTACAAAGTGGCAGTGTGTCTTTTTTACATTCTCTTGCTGTAGCTGACAAACAGTGGCTTACTGTTTAGAAATCTGTGATATTGTAATTTCAAGTGCGCAGAGGGAATGTAATCTTTGAAAGACTTGAAGTTTTTTTGAACCTTTAATGGATTTTTTTAAGAGAGAGAAGACCATGGGCTGTGCCTGAAATGCATTGCTGGAAAATTCTTTCTCTTGAAAACTTTTTCCCACCTTAGCTCCCTTCTCTCCAGAGACATCAATAGAAAAGCCCCCTGAGGCTTTGCACAGCAACTAAATTTTCATTTTCATTTGTTCTCCTTCAGAGTGTCCTTGGGGCTTCAGAAACTTACAGGATGAGAGAAGAGAGATGCATCTGATCCGAAGTGATAATTCACATGACATTTTGGGATATGATTCTGCAAGGCTCTAGCAGAAAAAAATCTGCCCAAATTGGATCTATACTATCCCATCATCCTTATTGAGTGGTAGAGATTAAAATCTAAGACAATATTTGGTTAACGCATTTTGAATTTAAGCTCAGGTGTGGTATAAAAAAAAAATTGAATCTAAATCCACCAAAGGCAGATGATTAAACTCTGGAGAAAATGAAGTATTTCTCTGTGTTAAAGCACATACAGAATGGCACATTAGTTAAGTGCAATGCATTTGGTTTCCATGACGTCTTATCCTAGCAACACATTTCCACGTTTTGTTCTTTTCTGTTCTGCCTGCCTTTTGCTGCAGAAGATACAGAATGCAGCGTGTCAGTTGAGGTCTCTGGGTGATACTATTGTAGGAGGATTAGATAATTTTAACAACAAAATATGTAGCTAGGATGGTACCTTCCTCTTTGATGTGTAGACTTCTTTAAAGTGAGAGTGCAACAATGATAAATATATTAAATCTTTAAATATTGCAATTTATCCATTGACGCAATTTAATGCTAATTTATTTTGAGTATCCACAGAATTTTGTGTGTGTCTTACTGATTTTGGTACATGGTTTCCTGTGATCTGATGTTGTCAGTCATCGCTGATTTTAGAGACATACAAGATTTCCACAGCTTCTGAGGAGATGAATTTTGGAAGTGGAATCAGAGTTGTCTGGTGGCAGCTATGAATTTTTCTGTGTTTTGACATTGTGTGTGCCACAGGGCTTGAAATGAGATGGCATTATCCTTCCTGTCCTTAGCAATTCCAAGTAAGGATTGCAGAAATACATAATTCTTCAACAAAAAAGAGGTCAAATACTTGGTGTTTCGTAGCCTGGCTGACCAATTGCTGAGCACTGAAGCCATGCTGTGTAACTGGAGTCCTCTCTAGTCTCTTGTTTCTGCTTTTCTGCAACCAAGACTGCTGGTGGTCATTACTGGGCTCAGGTGGGATCCAGCCTTCCATGAGCTCAACCCAAAGCATTTGGAAGTGTTTCTGAATCTTTCCACTGATTTCAGTGGCACTTGAGACCAGGACCTGTGTTATTTGAAATCTGAAAGCAAGCTTACTGCCTTGAGGGTCACGTTTAATTTAAACAAGTAACTTAAGTTACCTTGTAGGACAGGGGTCTACTATGTTCAGGCTGTTGAATCAGTAAGTCGTGCATTTTCTGCATTTTTGAATCAGTAAGTCATGTGAGTAACTGCTCCACACTGTGATTCATGGCCCAAGCAATCCTTAGCATTGTAGTTCTGTCTTTAAGCATCATGAATGAGATGGAGAGGGTATAAAAGCAGCCTCCATACACTGCAGTAAGATATATGAAACCACCAATTTAAAGACTGTCAGCTTCCTCTCTCTTGCGGACACTTTGCTGGGTCACCTCCATTTTGGTTGAAATTATATTTGTGAATAAATAAGAGTTGTAATGGTTGTAAAGATGTTACTGAGGTGAGGCTTGACCCAATGCAGTTCCTCCTCCCTCTGCTTTGAGTCCAGTTTGAGTTTTTTCCATATAACTTCCTCAGCAAAAAGCAAATAAGATGAGCTTTTGAAATTTCCACCCGGGTTTGGTTGGTCCCGTTGCCTGTATGTTGTGGCATAGCAATGCTCTGTAGCTGCTTTGCATTTAGGATGTAGATGTAACCAGTGACATTTTAGTTGAGGTTCTGGTCATCCCAGCTCAACCAGGGGGGTCCTGGGCTTTGCTTTTAACTCTCTGGGAACTCTCCAGACTCTGCCCAAGTTCAAAAACATGCAGCATCTCAAGTAAAATTCCAACTCTGATATAATATTGTAGTAGAAGTGACAGTGTTTTATATATAAAATAAAACCTGCTAAAGTTTATTTGCATTATAAAATGCTCTGTAATGTATTTTGAGATTGCTGTGTGGATTATGCTGTGCAGCAAAGAAGGTTTGTTGACAGTTTGATTAACCTGTACCACTAGATTTCTAGTTCCTTTATTTTCTGTAAATACATAATAATGTACCGGCTAGTTTTAGCTCCAAGAAATATCATTAAATCAATATAGATCAAAATTGAGCTAGAGTGTGTAATGGCTTAGTAAGCTGGGAATTTTTTACTAATTCATTTTTTTAATAGGAATTCTTTAAAAAAAACTTTTCATCTCATCCATCATCAGTTTATATATGCACAGAAATAAATGGTGATTTGGATATATGCTAGTATGAATAACATGAGAGTATGCCTATCCAGATTTCATCTATTTTCACTTCCATCTCTTTAATAAACAAAATGTATAAGTTATCAGGCTTTAAAAACTGGCATTGAGCCACGGCATTTTAATATTGGGACAGAGATTTGAGCTGTAGGTGTCAGTGCTAGCAAAGAGCTGAGTGAAACTCGGGGGATGAGGAACTCCAAGTGAGAGTTGTCAGTGCTGCCAGGTGGGGAACATAGGTCATGGAAAGAACCTGGGAGGGTGGGAGTAGGGAGAGCCCAGCCTAGGGCTGCAGTTCAGTGCAGACCAGGTTTCTGCAGTGGCTCCTGCTGCTTCCTTTTCCCAGGTGTGCCATCCCTGCCTCTCTGTGCCAGGGGATTGATCTGGCTTGAAAACTGCGGAATTGTTGTGTGGCTGGGTCAGTTTTTGATCCAGTCAGCATCATGGCTCTACAGAACGTGTCAGTGCAGTACAGGTGGAGCAGGAGCTGGAGAAATGGCAGGGGTGAGAAGCCCTCGTTAAACCGTGGTAAGTACAAAACCAGAAGGTGCTGGTGAAACAGGAGACAGGCTAACAGCAAGAGGAAGAAAAAGGGAGGAGAAATGGGAGCCTGTGGTGAGTGCAAGAGAGATGTGGGAAGGGTGGTTAGCATCTGGAGGAGGTAAATGGGATCGCAGGCTCAGAGTGTGAGGTTAATAGTGTGGTCAGTTGGTAAGTGATTAATGGAAGACTTCGCTCCATCTTCCATCGTGTACTTGCCTGTGTCCTACGTCTGATTGAGATGGAAATGCGAGAGACAGAGACATCATTGTAGATGTGAAAGTATCCACAGGAGGTGCAAAGGCATTTCACCTCACTTTCAGGAGGCTTTTTTTTGCTCGTGGAATTAAGAAAAAATTACAGAAAGAAAGAAGAAGTTTTTTAAGAAAAAACCCCTACAGCCGACAAGGGGATGTTGATTGGTGGGTTTGGCCTTCAGTGGAGTACACATACATTGATCTGATCTTTACCTTCCAACATGCAAAGGTATTCTAGAGTAAATATTGTCTATTTCCGAACACTGTTCCACTTCTCGTTGAGACCACAGTCCTTTAAAAGACTGGTTTATTTATCTTTATTTCATATTATTTACAGATATGTTATCAACATAATTTATAATCTCCAGCTCTGTGTTCTCTTGAGCATTTGCACTACCTTATTACTCTGTGGAAGAGTACAAGGTGAAATAGACTATGTATTATTTAATGTTCTATGTTTTTTGCTAACAGTGGGTAAGAGTTGTTGAGGTGAATGAGTTAACTCCTGAGACACATTTAGCAGTTACTTTTTAAGATGGGTGTCACGGAGCACAAGTGCTGATTTCTCCATCCCTTGCTGGACTGGGCTTTTGTTTCTCTGGAGATGTGTTTCAGTGGGTGTGGAGAGATCTGAATTCACGCACATGCACTTTGTACCACATTCCTGCCTTAATTTAGAACCTCTTGGAGACCAGCTGCAGCCTTACTGAAAAAGAGGAGAGGGTGGGTATTTAGCAATGGAAGTGTCCTGCAGAGTAGGAACTGTCAGTTACAGTTGTGAATGGAGGTGTTTTTTATCTTGTCTCGAAACTGTATCTTAATTTTTCAAATTCAACACTGTCTTGGAAAACTAAAGCTACAATTTCCACAAAATTATAGCAAGCAAGAAACCTATGATGAGATAGAATAGGGAGACATGAGTGCCAGTCACAAGATTTATTAGAATTTTACAACTGTCTATTAAATTGTTCAGTAGAGGTAGAGTTGGTTATTAAAATGGCAGATGTTAAGTGCAATGTTTGGCTGCTGATTCTTTTGGAACTGCCCTGCCAGTATTTAATACAAAGACCCTATTTCTGTTGTGTAATTATTGCAAAGAAACAGAACTCATAGGATGTACCACTGGTGCACTTTTCTTCAGGAAAACAGCAGAGGGTTTAATGAGATAGTGCTGGGAACCTGCTCGTCTTTTGATAGCAGCCTTTTAGTCAAAACACGACAAGCATGTAAGGGCAGGGCAGAGAGGTCGCTGTATTTGCCAGTTTGTTTCTAAACAAGCTTGTCGACTGAGGTAAAGCTGAGCCTGGAGCCCATGACTTCACCTCCTGCTTTTACCCTCAGTTCTCTCCCTGGCTGCCTGCATTGTGTGAAACCATCTTGATATGTTTAGAACTGTTCATTGTTGCCGTAGTTTATTTTTTTTCCCTTTTCCAGTGTTATCTCCTGGTGTGTGACTAACCAGTTCAAACAAAACAGTGCAGAAATCCTTCTCCCAGCAAGAAGGGAATAGAGTCAGCTTTTAGTACCAAACTTGAGGTTTATTTCCACAGAGTTGGAATTGATTTCATTGGACAGATGTTCAGGGGCTTTAAACTTCTTCATAGGTGCAGTCTGCTCTGGAGATGGGGAGGTCTCTCCCTGCCTGGGCAGAGCTGTTCCCTGCAGGGGCTGCTGGCTGCCCCAGCTGGGGGCTGCAGCCCCTTCTGCCCTCCCTGCTTCCAAAACTCTGCAGTTGTCAGCCAGGATCCTGCCACCCTGCAGGCTGAAACAATCTGCTGGAGACTGCCCTAGTGCCAAGCAGGGATTGAAATTACAGGTCTCTGCGTTTCTGCAGCTAAGGCTGCAATCTGGTAATTAAAAGTGATTTTCCTTTCTTAGGTAATGTGCTTCCTTTGCACATGTCTTCATCCTCAGGCTTGTGGCTTGGGAGAGGGTTCTAGTAAGAACAAGGGAAGGTGAAGTCTTCTAAAAATGCATAGATAGTTGTGACGTGTTTGAGGAAGCTGAATTGCTATAGTGTGAAGTGACAACTAGGTTAAAATTACAGGATTTCAGATACACTTGTCAGGTTCCATACTGTGCTTGAGCTGGAAGCTGCAGCAGTGCCTTACCATAAGTTAAAACACTTAATTCAGGTGCCTAAAACCAATGGTGTGGTGTGTCTGCTGTGTGGTATTGGAACCTGATCCTTCAGAATTGGTGTTCTTGTGAGCATGGCATAACTAAAGGAATATTTGTTTTATCTGAAGTAAGAAGATGCCATGAAATGTAATTTTGAAGCTGCCACTTCCCATAAAAATTGATTGGCATTTTGCAGTCGTCAGACTTGAAGGGCCGGATTGTGGCTCCTGTGTGTAAAAGGAGGTGGGGCAGGAGATTAATCCTCTCTGGGTGCCCTACAAAGAGCTAGGCACATTCAGTCTGTAATAATGCATTCCAGCTGTAATAATGCATTTTTGTTAAACTGGGATATCATTCACTAATAAACTCCAATCAGCTCCTGTGGCCAAGGTCTTACACCTTGCCTTTCATTTCTTCTTGACTCCACAAGCTCATTTTAAATTCTGTCTTTCCTTTATTCTTTTGGTTCCTTTTTAGATTACTTTGGTTTAAGTGATAACTTGATTGTTTGGTCTGCTTAGTCGTAAATTGTGTCTTTTGGGCTGCTCTTGCCAGGTTTTGTTTTTTTCTTTGTGGCTTATTGTTCCTTAATTAGAACCTCATTTAATTTTTAAGGCTGGTGAGTAAATAGGTGCTTTTTTCAAGAAAAGACCAAGAACAGTATTTGCATTCATGTAACAATTTCCATCCTAATTCCCAAGCTGCAAGCCCTGTGGCTTTGCTGAATTGCAGCCACCTCAGAGGACTGTAGCAGCCAAGTAAAACGAGGCAGGAATCTGTTTTTTTTCCAAAAAGCCCCAAGCTATCTTCTTTGTCCAAGGCAGGCACAGAGGGTATGGATATTTAAGGTCTCATCTGAAGGATGCAAATGAGCAGACTGCTATGAGTTAGAGGTAATTAAAACCACATATTGAGATAATCGGCCAATTCAATTCTTGCTTTATTGCAGTCTGTTTTCTAATCCAAGGAATTTGTTTTTCGCAGTGTTAAATTTTCTATACACTGACCAATGCACAGAAAAGGTGGCTGCAGGTAGCCTGCTTGTGCCAGCAGAAAAGAAATGTGTTTGTGAGCATGAATGATTGATATGCCAGTGTTGGCAGGATGCATTTTTGTGGAGCCATGTATGGACAAATGGGGAACACATGAAAATCTGCTCTCAGATATTTTGTTCCTCATGGAATAAAGAGCAGAGTTGAGCCTGTAGAGTCTTTGGTCACTTGGAAATGCTCAAGGAGAGGATTTTTTGTACCAAAAATTGTAATACCATCTTGTCTTCCTTATGCCTGAGCAAGTGAGTAATTTTCAGTGGCTGGTAGTGGTTAGTGTAGTTAAATCCTTGGGGGGTGGGATGGTAACAGCCACCTTTCCCAACAATGGGGCCATATAAAACAGTTCCTAGAATGTGCACATTGCTGTGTCTGTTGTAGTTTAAAACTAATGCTTCTCATGGTTCTTGAGAACATTTTCATAGGCAGTGTAGGCTGGACTGATAATGATTTTCATCTCTGAAAAATTTGGCCATTTTTCTTTATTTTTTTTCTCTGAATTTGTGATGGCGACTGTCCCATCCTTCTGCACTGTAGAAATGTCATGGACTGTGAACTCCTCTTGCTGGGGAAGGGCTTTTGAAGCAGTAGCTCCAGCTTAAGGCTCCCTCTCTAGCCCAAGTGTGGGACCAGGGCTCGGCCACCCACTGTCCCCTCTGAAGCAGAGCTGCCCCAGCTGCCTCCGAGCTGGAGGGGGCATTTTCCAGCATGGACAACAACTGCTGCCAGGATCAGTCCTGAATAGGTTTTTATTGCACTCCTATTTTTGAAGCTCCTTCTGTTGTTTCATTCACTACAGATGACGTGGTCCAAGTGCTGGTCTAAGCTTCGTTTGTGTTTACCTCTTGAATGAAGCCCCTTTTGCTTTATCTGAATTTCTTAAATAAATAGCTGCTTTTAGGAAAGCTGGACCTTAGGTCTGAGAGGAATTAACCCAGAAGCAAGAGCAGGAGCAATAATTGATGCTACTGTTAAAGGTTTAGCCTGATGTGGGTAGTACTCCAGTACACCCTGTTCCAGGACTGGGGAAATGAAGGCAAATTGAGCTAGAACAGTATGATTTCAGTCTTTTGAATAGTGAAAGATAATGTGATGGCCACACACAAAGGATTAATTTTTGCCCAGTAAATTTAATTAATAACTTGCAGGAAGTCAATTTCTGCCTTCAGTCAAACGGATGAAGGACAGAAGATCAATTTTCTGTCTGCATTTGGTTTACAGCAGTTTAAAACTTCAGAGGGCCTTCTTATTGTCAGTGCTCACTACATTTGGAGGCACTTCCTTCTAAATATGTGTTTGAGTCAGATCAGGGCAACAGGTGGAACTGATTTTGTTAAATCTTATCTCTGTTCATGAATCTAAAATAGTACCATGCCAAAGTGTCTGTATAAAAGCAATTATCATAACCTGTCTTTCTAAATCTGTATGCCACAGCTAATATTTTGGCTTCCTTCCCTGTGATGCTGTCACACTCTGGTGCATTCTGTGTTTTTGCCTTGTAAGACCTCATCCCAGAAGAAAACTCTGGAGGGTATTGCAGCAACTTCCCACCCCAATAATGGATTAAATCTATTTAACTGGGTTAATTGGTGTTAGTGAGAAAAGAAATCTGTTCTGGCAAAGGGATTGAATTGCAGACTGAAGTGACCTGTGTTACCTAGAGATCTGAAACCTCAGATAGCATGATGCAAGGGACTTTGTGTATTATTGTAACAGGTCTCCTTAACAAGGAGGGATTTTCTGTGCTTGGGGAGTTGGCCTAGGAGGCAGAAAGCCTCAGGTTGAATTTCTGCTGCACACAGCTCTAGCACCAGTTCCTGGTGTGCAGAATGGGAATGAGGGATCTCCCTGGCCCTCAGCAGCATTGCCAGGTGTTTGCAATATTGGTGTGATTTGTGCAGTGATAAGAGAGGAAGATCTCTTTATATGAGGATCTTGAATAGGAAATGGGTCAGTGACTCATTGAATGCATGGGATTATCTTCTCTTTAGTGTAGAGCTTAACTTTCTTCCTAACTCTTCGCAAATCTCAGCTTTGATATGTCTTTATACTGAAAGGAGAAATCAGGCATTTGAATTACTGCTCTCTCTATGATTCCTTTTCTTATTTTTGGACTGAAATTGAGTTACTATTTACTCTTTAACATTTCCTGCAGAGATAACTGATAATATTTAATGTTGACTTATTGTCTGACATAATGAAAGCTCTGGGATTTGCATTGTAATGCTTAGAAGTATTATTACTAGTGAAGTTGTCCTCAGGGTTGAGCTCCATTTTCCCACCTTGCTTCTTTCACAAAATAAGCAAAGGACACACTGTGACTTCTTTTCCAGAAAAAGGCTGTTCCCCACAAATAAGATGAGTGAAACTGGTACTATTTTAGTTACTTGGAAGCTTTCTGTAAGAGTCCTCTGCCTCGTGTTTAGGAAGTCCATTGCAATTCACCATTGCTTCACCTTGGTGGCCTTGGGCTTGTGTGTGGTGTCATGGTGGGTTATTAATGAAACTTCACCTCTTCAGTAAATTTAAATTTACTATAATTTAAACCTAAGTTTAAATTACAGAGTCTAGGACCTTGAAGGCACTGCACTATAGCTTGTTTGGTTCTTTCTGATGACTGTGAAAGCATACTCAGTTCGTTTAGGCACAGTACCTTTTGTGACTAAACTAAGAAATCAGTCAATAAGTAAAAGGTAGATTCTTTAATTATTTCCTCTGTACATTGCATAGTGATGAATTAGCTTATTATGCAATTCCTTATAGCATGAGGTGTGGTAGTTTGGAAAAACTAAATTCATTGATTACGAACAGGCATTGAGGCCATCACCAACTGCTTGCAGATTCCTAGTTACAGGCTTTCTAAAGGGATAATACAATTCTGTAGAGGTTCCAAGTAAAACTTTCAGGGATTATTCTGTAAAAAGTCTTTAGCCCAATGAGGTGTGAAAATTCCTTCAGTTTGTTATTTTAATTAGTCATTAAGTGCATGATACTTTTTTTCACCTCAATTTCTTTTTCTGTGGAAAATGCACATGTCTCCTACTTAAAAATACCTTCAGAGTGACAAAATGCCATGTGTCTTAGGAACTCTCAGCAGATCAAAACAGGCAAAATAAGCTCTTGGATTTCTCTTGATGTGTTTTACTGAAGCTGCCATTTCTTTCTGAGCATGACATCCTCATGGAATATAGAGCATAAATAGGAATCACATATTTCATAAAAGGATTGTGTTCCTAGAAAGGTTATGTGTATAGAGAGTCTTCATAAATGTGTTCTCCGTTCTTGCCTGAGCCATAGAATTCCTGTAGGAGCGGGGCTTGTTCTCTTTGTAGTGTTTGTTTCCATTTGCTAGCTCAGTGTTATATTGCAAGTAGAAATTCTAGGAATGGCTACTGTTTCCAGATGCTGTGGAGGTGTAGATTTTGGTAACTATTTCATTGGTAAGGTATTAATGATACTTTCTGGAGTTGTTAGTGAAGTGCTCTAAGAGATGTTTGTTCAGGATCACGGCACAGCAAGAAACTCATTATGGAATTTTAAATTGGAGCTTTGCCTGTCAGGGTGGGAGGATTTCTGTCCATAGGTGCTCGTATGTTCATGTCCAGATGTTCTAAGTGAAGGCAAAGTTGTTGAAGTAATTGTGGCCAGTATCAACAGTGTATTTCTTTGTCAAGTTGTTAGGAACTGTATCATGATGTCTGTTTCTGTCATAAATCTTTTCAGCTAGCAGAAATCAAAAGCCTGAAAAAGCAGTTTCTGGGCATTCTAATCAAAGTGGCTGGATTGGGTGGAACCAAGGTGCTTGATTCTGGTGTTGCTTTGCCTTCTCTGCTGGTGCAGTAAGATACTTTCAGTTACTCTAAATCAAACACCAGTCACAGACATTTAAGTGTTTTTAATTAGTGCCTTAGAAAACTGTCTGCACTAGTCCAGAAACAATGTTAAAATTGTCAGCAGCTATACTCTGTGCTTGGAGCAAAAGAGGAATCCCAGATTACCCCTTTGTAGCAAGAACACCCTGATGGAGGCATGGTCATTTCCATTGCTGAAAAAACTGTTGTGGTTCGGGTTCAGGCTCCTCTGGCAGTGGCAAAGGCACACCCACACTCAAACCAGGCTTTTGAAAGGTTGGAAGCTCCTTTGGGCTTCCTTGAGAGAACACTGATAGATGTGTATTGCTCCTTCCATAAAACGTAGTGAGGGACAATGTTTCATTCTGCTCCCCACTTCATTAGTGTTAGGAGCCAGAACTGGTAGGAGTAATGAAGGCAAATGGGAAGAGGAAATCTGGCAGTATTTTTTTTTTTTAAGTAAAATTGATTTCTGTGGAGAGCTGGTTGTAATGTGTGTCTTCACCATTTTTAATGAACCTGGTGATTAATTTTATTCCACTGTTTAAGTAACATTTTCCCTGTTTCATGTTTTCTTTCTTTTCAAAAATAAAAAGGCTATATTCTTCTCTTCCTACACCTACACTTGAAGTACATTTTGGCAGAATATATGAATTTGAAATGTGAAACAAGTTTTCTGAAATGTGTGGCTAGCTAATATCAATCCAAATTGGTTACCTAACAAGGAAAAGCATCAGAAGATTTTTGTTAAAGGGTCTGCTGAAAGAATAGCATCATCCTAAAGCTCAGCAATGTCAGCCTAAATTCATCTTACAGCATGTCTGTTCTATGCACTATCTTGGATTATTTAGCTCAAGAGATCAGAGGGAGATGTTTTGAGTTTTTGTTTTCCTCTTGTTTGTTTTCCATGGGTACTTGACACCATATTAGTTTTAATTTTATGAATGGCTTGGAAGGGCAGGCCTCATTGATTTCCTGTGGTAGCTCATGAAGCATTAGGTCCTTCTGGAGCTGTTCCCTGTTGCTGGGGTGTCCTCAGTGCTTCCCTGGCATGGCTCTGCCTCGTGCTGGGAGGAGAGAAGCTGCTCTGCTCTGTGCCCTCCAAGGCATGGCAGGGGACCAGGCTGCAGCCCTGGCAGCTTGCTGGGTTGGGTTCTGCCCTTCAAATGGTGCTGTGCTGCTTCTCTGCTCCCTGCTGGGATGCCCCAAACACAGGGAAGGAATAAGTATGGTGATGATTACCTAGGCTTGTGTCTCAGCTGAGAAGGCTCATCAGCTGCTCCTTCAGAACCAGCTTTGAGGTGATTCCTAATATGACACAGGATTTCTCCTGTGCTAAGAGGCTGTATTGTTTTGGAGTGAGGGAGTTTCACCCCAACTATAAGTTTCTTAAGGAAGGAACACTTGTCTGAGGTTGGCAAACTGTACTCCCACCAAGATGCTCACTTCCAAGCCTTCAGTAGAAGTTCTTGGGAAGCCCAGCATGGGGCTGGAGTCACAGGTTGTTCTTCTCCCCACTTCGTCTAGCATGGGGCAGGGAGAAGGCAGAGCTCCTGCCTTTTGCCACAGAAAGCAAGCAGCTCCCCAAATCTGTGGAAATCCAGTTCCTTCCCATCTTAGTGCTACTCTGTAGAGTTAATTACATTAATTTTTTAGTATCTTCCTTCCTGGTGTAAGTGTCTTGAAAGTGGTGCTGATTTATCTGTCTGTTAGCAAATCCTCGTGTGTTCCCCACTCTAAAGGGAGGAGACAGGTTCTAATCTTGTATCTTTAATCTGCCAGTCTAGAAATGTGTCTCCATTTGTTCCTTAAATACAAACAAATCATTATTTATATATTTCTCAAAAGCTGGTGGCTTCAAGGTATTTCCATCCACTGGCTAATGTAAAACCTCTTGTGCACTTGTGATAAACTGTGATGAACAGTCTGAAATGTAAGCTCTTCCAAATTATTAACTCTGAGTATTAAATATTTCATCTCGTGTTTGCCATGAAAAACTTAGTTGCAAAAGCTCTGGTTGAGACACTTTTAGGCATTTCTAATAGTTGCTCATGTCGGCACTAACATATGCATATGTGCTAAATATAGAATGCAAATTACCTGTTCCATGCTGCAATCATATTTCTAGTTATTGTATTCTTAGAGCTTCATTTATTGTGGTTTCCAGGCAATCAAGCATAGCAAAATAGGAGTCAGGACTTCGAAGAAAAAGTGGCTTTCAATGCTACTTTTTGATACATTTTTGTATTGTATATTTATGCTTGTTATTTTGTGTCTGCAAAGAATCAGATGCAAACCTACCCCTTTTAGTTTGGTGCGTTTGCATTTCTGGTTCCTGTTGGGTGTAAAGAAAAGGGAACGGGCATTTAACAGCAGAGCAGGTTTTAATGGATGACTCAGGCAAAGTGTGTGAGCCCAGAGAAGCCAGTTGCTTCTAAGAAATGCAAATTCCATGTAAAATGGGAAGGAGTAGAAATGCACCATTGGAAATGTGCTATTTTAAAATTAAAATGTGATTAGAGACAGTGTGAAATTGTGTTAACGTTGACAACTGTGGGTCTGTTCTCAGGAACAGGCACTGCAGCTTGGAGGGCTGAGCGCTTTCAGCTGCTGGGTTCCTTGCCCAGGGCTCGTTGCTGCCCATGGCTGTGGCTTTCGTAGCCAAGTGGCAGAGCTGTGAGTCTTCCAATACTTATTGCTTCTGCTTTGTTTCCTGCACAAGCCTTTCTTCCTTCACAGGCTGTTGTACCCATTTGGCTTGCACTGTTGTACCCAGTTGGCTCCAGATGCGGAATTTCTTACCCTCGTCCTTGGATTGGCAATGCACTGTAGCAAGTGGACAGGCAGTGTTTGAGGTGTAGGGCTTAGGCAAGGCTGCCCTTTTCTGAGTTCTGACCCTGTACTGTAGGAGTCTTGTGCTTCTAGCAAACTGGAAGGATTCCCACTGTGATGAGTGTGGCTGGACTCACCGTGCCTGGGACATTTGGGACTGTCCACACTTGGGTCAAAAGATGTGCAAAGCCAGGTAAACAAAAGTCAGCTTGTGGTTTAACCCATTTATATCAAGGGTTGGAGTTGCCTGCCTGGTTTACTGCTTTTGTTTTCAGGTAGAGATGAAAAATGTTGCAGTGTGCAGTAATCCAACCACTTGATTCATGACAGTGTCAAGCAGTTATCAGTTTGATTTTGCTTGTGATAGACTGAACACATTTTACTGAGTGAGTTGCTGATGAAAACCTGCACTTCTCTCCTGTTTAATGTCCTTGAAGTAACCTCTATGCTTGAAGGATGAAATTAGTTTATACTCACTTTTTTTTTTTCCTGATCTGAATAAAGTAGAATCTAACATTTGTGTTTCCTTGCTTCTCTAACTGTGACCTTCTTTTTGGCACCATCTCATAAAATGAGAATACATACCCATTTGTAATGTGTAAACCATGAGGTTTGTGGCTTTAGTCTTGAAATAAAGATTTCATCTTTAAGATTCATGATGGGTTTTTGTATTTTTTTTTTCATTTTGCATAATTATCCAAGCCTTATAATTGACCTTTTCATTTAGCTGAAATAAGTCATTTAAGTAGGCATATTGTTGCAATCATCTAACGTGTGTTTATTATATGTAAAAATTAAATATCAAAGTTATGGAATGTCTTTAGATTCTCCTTACTATTTTCTTTTCCTCTGACATAAATTATTCTTCTGGTTGCAGGCTGAAAATGTTTGTACTTAACAGCAATGACAAGGAAAACTAAAAATTTTCTGCTTTTATTTCTGACTATTTTTTCCACTTCAGCAATTTATAGTGACAGTGGGTATTTCACTAAAGTGTTCTGGAAGAGATAACAACTTAGTTCATACAAAGATTCACACTTTGTTTCTAATGCTCAGCATTATGGGTTGATTTTTTTGTGATGCATAGATGCATTTATGCAAGGCAATCAGACCTTAATTTGGTGGTAGCATTTGTCCAAAGCCTGGTTGTTGCTTCTTGAGGAGTATTCTTTCTAGCTAAAACTTTTGTTATCCACTGTGGTTGTTAATTTCTTAAGTTTCGTTTTCTTGTGTGTTTCTAACACTGTGTTAATGAAAAAAAAAATTAAAAAATCAGGCAGCCCTTGCTGCTGTACTGGAAGAAGCAGGTGGAAGACAGATGGAGGTTACTGGAGAGTCCCAGTGTGCAGCAATTTACTTCTATACAGCTCCAACAGAACACAAGCCTTGCTTATAAATGCTGTTAAATCCCAGTATCTTTAAAACAGTCAAAAAAGCTCTTGCCTGGCCCTCAAATTGCTGAAAGAGTACGTTGTAAGGTAATTTGCTATAAAGATCTCTTGAAATAATTTCAGCATATTCACTGCTGGTTGGTCTTTCTAAACCAATCCTATTATCAAGATGTGAATTTGATGTAGGGACAAGGCTCAAATAAGGTTCAGGATTGAATTTTTTCTTTTCACTGCATACTTTAGATTTTCAGTCAGTACTTTATCAATCAAGGTTTTATGACAGTGAAAATTACTTCTTTATTGTTTTCTTTAAATGTATTAGTCTTTTATTACATGACCAGTCCTCAGCTTGCCACATCACCCCTTAATACTAATTTCCCTTTTAGATGTATCCAGTCAAGTCACCATTTTAGATTCACAAATAGCTCTCTATTAACTTCTGCTAAACCTATTGCATAATCTTCTGTGTAATACAGTGGTATTGATGACTAAAAGGATTAAGTAGATCTTTGTTTTCAGACACTTTCAAAAATTGTTTGGTCAAGTTAGTGAGACTGAAACCGTAGTACAATTTGTCATCTCAAATGGCAAAAAAATCATTTAGAGTCAAGGATGTAACATCCCTGGGTGTGTTTTATGAGATTCTTTTAATCACTGGTTGTGCCAGTGGCTTCCTATGGGTCAGCAGTGATTTTATTTCATGACAGGTTTTAGCTCTTTAAAAAAAAATAAAAAATGGTTGCCAATCTGCATTATCCTTCTTGCTTTAAAAAAGTGGTGATTCATATTATCCACTCCTGAGATACCTCTTAGGATTTGCTGTGGCTGTGGGAGGAGTTCAGCTAAGAGAGTCCTTCAGACGGAAACTGCCAGAGCTTGCTACTTTAATCATTATTCCTAGTTCAAGTTACAGGCTTAAGCCTATTATTAGCTTGCATACAAAAAAACCACCCTAAATATATAATTTGACAACCAACTCCTACAAATTACCCATTATCCATTTCTTTAAAAACTGTGAGTGCTTCTGTATTCAGGCCAGTTTCATGCTTGCTCTTAGTCACTGTCATGGGGCTCTGTGTTAATTTGACTGGAGCTGGCAGATGTAGGTTTTGCTGCTTAACATGCTTGCCAGAACCTCATCAGAGGTTAGTTTGCAAAGAAATAATACAGAATTTGTTTTCAGAGAAGCAGACTTTGGGTTCAAGTGTTTTCCTTTCCTTGCATTCATCCAATGGCCAGCTGCACGAGTGTCTCTCCAATTTTAGGGCTGTACTTCTGTTTGGATTTCCAGGTTTAAACCTGAACCTCCAAGTTGAAATGCCTGACTGAGATTTCAAAACCTACTAAAGAACAGGAGAAAGTTTTTTTCTTTGTTTTTCCATTCTTAAGTACAGCTTATTCTGTCAGAAGCTGGTGTGTGGTATGGGGCGGCTGTTTTATTCAGAAAGTCCTGATCTGCCAGAACTGAATGGAGTCTGGGGACAAAGAGGGTTGCTTTCCTCTGTCCAAGGAAAGTGAAGGAATACTTTCAAGTGTTTCTTCTTTTGTTTTCCTGCATAATGGTATAAAGGCTTTCTTTAACAGCCCATGGATTGAGTTCAAGGCTGCTCAATAGCATGTCTGGCTCTGGCCTTTCATGTTTTTGAACACAGATCCACAAAGGAAACGAGAAGGGAGCAAGGGATGCTTCCTTCTGCAAGTTAGTCCAAACCCAAGAGCTGGATGCTCAGAATTCAGCAGGCTGGTGTGAGAGACAGACTCCAGGTCAGGAGGCTGTGACAGGTCACAGTGAAAGGGGCTGTGACTGGGTGATACTACTGAAGGGCTAGGTCTCTTTCCATGTAAAGCTCTCCTAGAACATCTCCTTTGGGGTCATGGCTATTCTTTATCAGCAGAAGCAGCCTGGCTTTGTCTGACATCTGAAAGACAGTGTGGTTCAGACCCTGAGCCATGTTACTCCACATGGGGAGCACAAGGTGGGGGCCACTGGGTGAGCTTCCTGTTTACACAGCAGACACCAGCTGAAAAATAAGTGGTAAAAAGCAGTGAATAGTGGAGTGTGTCAGGGAAGGTTCATTTCTTCAGTTTCCCATGTTGGAGAAAGGAAAGGTGTGAACCAAGCTCACTGTACTGGAAGTAGCTGCCTGGTGCAAGATTGAGCTGCTCACAGGTAAAAAAGAGTGGTCAGAGGTCAAGGGGATGGCAAGCCTTTAGCAAGGTTGAAAGATATAAAAGGTCCTGGTAGCACTTACCCACTTGCAAGGAGAAGATTAAGTCCTGACATTGACATTGGCTGGATCACTGGAAACACTGGACACATTTTGAGAGAGCTGATGCCACCTGCTTTAAGAGGGAACTTGTCTTCCATTCTAAGACAGTGCTGCCATTTATTTCAAGTGCTGACTGTAATGGCTGAGGAAGCCATCGAAAATTTGTGCCTAGCAGAGCAAATAATTGCATAAGGATCAAGCCTGTAATCGCTCTGAATAAAAACTGGAACATTTAAACTTGAAAACACAGATTTCTGCTTGTAAAATCTCTCCTTACTTAATGATCATTGACATTACCATTGGGTTATAAAGACTGTTTCTGTCTGACGTTCCCGTTCCTGCTGCAGAGGTAATGGGCAGAACCACGTAATGCAAGGAGCAAGAACTGACGTCCCTTTTCAACACGTATTCCTGATGGAAAATAATGGTGTCCAGAAGCAGGCTAGGATGATTTCTAGAGGTCAACTTCATTTTTCTGTGGATTTGAACCAAATTAATTAAACCTGGCACCATTAGGACTGTAAAGGGCAGAGAATCCTACTGTGTTTAACCATGTGAATGAACTAAGCTTTTATTTCTTCCCTGATTAAAAGGCTCTGAGCTTGTGATTTTGGTATTGGCCTTTTTTTTTTTTTTTTTCCTAGCAGAACAGCTAGAGTAGACTGGAAGGAAAGTTGAAATGTGAAATCATGGCTGATGCACACACTCCAGTCTCCATCCCAGGCTTTCCCAAGGCTCACTCTCTGTAGCAGGTATTACAGTTAGACAGTGCCTATGGAAATAGCAAAGTAAGTTAGATGAAGACTTGCAAAACCTTTGAATGTATTTAGTTGGAGATGAGGTGAGAAAGGATAAACAGTAGTGCAGACACTGCAGAGACAGTAGTGCAGACACTGCCAGTTCCAAATAATTGAAGTGCCATAGTGAGAAGAAGTCAGCTGGTCTCTTGTGGAGTACTTAACACCCAGTGCTCTGTGCTGGTTCCTTTCCCATGCAATCCCCAACTGTTGTTCTTAGTTCTGGCCTTTGTGTGAGAAGTAGTATCTGTTGCAGCAATTTTGTAAAAAAATCTGTTAAACTGGATCAGAATTATAATGACATTTTTATAATCTGTTTACTCCTGATTTATTACTTTGTGAAGCAAAAAAGTAACCCAACACATCATCTCATGGAGAGCTTTGTCATTAAAACCTGAGTAAAATGTTAAATTTTGAAGCACTTGAGAATTTTTTTTCCCAGTTACATTACTGGCCCTATTAGAAAAAGTAAGAGCTGAAATAATAACATTAAGGCATTTTGTTGAATAGGAATCATACTCTGGTTTATGTTGCAAAATGAACTTCTGGTGCTTTACATTGTATTTGTAGGGGAGGAACTGGGGTTGAAATACAGCTTTAAACTGAGTGATGGAGTCTTGGACTCTCTTGGAGTGGCTGTCACCAGCTATGACACTTGTGTCCCATTTTAATTTTACTGAAAAACCAGTTGTGGAAATAAGATGAATCTTTCAGTTTGACCTCCTTTTTTGATCTCTATCTTTGGGAGACTCGGAGCAAACCTGAAAGTAAGACTGTAAATTAGAGCAAATGTTGCTAATGAGACCTGGTTACTTATTTGCATGCCTTCAGTGGTGAGGTGAAATTTACTTAAACTCTGAATTTCTCCCTATGTGAAGGCCTTTCATTTTATCTTTTGTATCCAAGGTCACAGCATGGATCATGGGTTGACATTTTTAATAGTTTGTAAAATACTGTATTTTAATTTCTGGTATTATCCTAATTTGTCTTAACTTGCTTTTAGAGGCTCAGTTGACAAGCAAAGTAGGGTGATGGTCTCTAAGAATTTTTGTAATTACCATGTTTTGTTTAATGCAAAGAAGCTCCAGTGTATTTGACTTTCACAGTTAGTGAAAATCTTTTTTTGTGTGTGTGTGTGTATGGTTCACACTGGGTACAGGTCAGGAAATATGCTTTGGACACTTCCAGACTGGGGGTATTCTTTCCACCTGATTTGAAGAGCGGTGTATCTTATTCAGAAAGCCCTATGCCATTAAAGGATCACACTCAATATTGTTCACTCATATGACTTACATGTCATCAATTGTTTTGCAGCCTCAAGGCCATTTTGCACATGGTTGGACAGTTAAATGTTTAAAATGATTTTGGGAAGGGCCAGGAGCTATAAGAGTCATTGGATTCCTTACTGTTGTGTTTGAAATGTTACAAGCAGCAGTTGTGTCCTGTGCATCTGAGGAATGTGGGTAGGTCAGATAATCCAGCCAGGGCGAGGGGCAGTTTCCCAGCTCCTCTGTGACAAGACCTCATTAGCAATGCACAGCTCAGCCCTGGTTAAGCCTGCTGGCCAATGTGCCATCTGCTTGCAAACAGTCGTGGATCCTGCCAGCCCTGTGTTCAAAGGCATCCCCCAGGTCTGTCCGAGCAGCCAGGTCCCCAGAACACGGAGGTGACACTTGTGAGCACAAGGAGCATCACACAGGGACCACCGAGGTGTGGGTAAACTCCACAAAAAAGGAAGCAAAACCCACACATAATATAAAATCAATCTGTGAGTTCTGTGGAGTTATTCCAAGAAAACATATGTACAACATAGTAGCACTCAGGTGAAGTAAGCAAAAAGAGGGCGGAGGTTATGGATACATACTGTCATGCCTGGGAGCTGAGACTAGTTGAAAATAAAGGAGTTTTATGAAGAAATTTCTCCAACAGCAGATTATTGTGTAGTGGTTTCCTGAAGATTCACTACAGCTTTACATTTATAAGTCCCTGTTGTCAGGGGTAGGATATTGAACCAAATAGCTGACTAGTACAATCTGATATTCCAGATCTATTTTGAAAAAAAAAAAAGGAGGCTGAGCAGAAGGATACTGCAGTGTAAATCGTGATAGCAGAAAATTGTCTTAAATGAAAAAGTTATTTAGGGTTCGTATACGAAGAACATGGAATGAAGCATTTTTATTGCAGATAAGAAAGTGCATAAAGCAAGAAAAGCATTGTTTAACTGTGTGGAAGATTGAAGTTAAGCATTTGAGATTTTAATGAGTCAGGAATATGGAGCACAAATACTGATATTTCAGTTTAGAAATATTTTGCTGCTTTCTTTGGCTGAAATGCTGTGCCGTATGCGAATTCTAAAAATACCGCTCCCAAGTCCTGTTGTCAAAATAGCTTTCTTTTCCTTTAAAACAGCACATAACAAACTGGCATTTTCGCTATCCGAAATTACATTTGTATGTAATTACGCATTTTAACCAAGCAATCTTAACTTATGTTAAGAACCACGAAAGGTAGGTTTGCACAGTGCAGTCAGTCTGTCTGCAGGGCTTTGCTTGGCCCTGCTCACCTGCTTTGCCAGTTAATAGAGGCTGCTCCCCCTGTTTCACTTTGAGTAGAGGCTCTCTGTGTAATGTTAGGGACAGAAATAGGAATGAAGTTGGCGAATTTAGAAGTAGCAATATTTTAAGGTAAGGTCTTTTTTTGTTTTACTTACAGTCATTTCATGGGTGGAAACTTTGGAAACTTGGGGGTATTGTTGATGGTAGTGGTTTTGGGTGTGTTTCTGGGAGGTTGGTTGTCCCCCATCCTCCTATTTGATGCAGAACTGTGGCCCTGTGTTTAAGGCTTTGGTTTTCTCAGCTGCTGACTGAGGCCTTGTACACACTGGCAGGATCAGTGCTGTGTTCTGGGTTTGTAGGAGTGAGCTTTGTGACAGCAAGTTATGACCAGAGAGACAATGTTTCACCCAGTTATTCTCCAGCAGTGAATTTGCTATAAAAATATCACAAGGGTAATTTTTTCTTTACCTGTGTGTAAAGAAAACCTACCTGTCTATATTAAAAATGTATTTAGAAGGAAAAAAGTCGCTCTCTGCTTATGAAAGGTTTTTGTTGAGAAACTGTAACCCCCTTTTTATGTTTCAGGTCCAGTTATTTCTTTCTCTTCCTTTTAAAATTGAGTAATCTGCATTGTCACTCCTAATTCTGTACAACAATGCAGGTCCTGTTTCAATCCTATTGAGAACAATAAGATATCCAATTTGCTGCTAAATGGTTTGACAGACTGTTTAGTTCTTCGTGAGCTCCGAGTGAGTGTCAGACCTTCCAACGTTGTATTCGAATGTCAGCTGCAATTTTATAGATTCTCTTTACCCCTGTAAGTGTATAAAGACATTAGATGGCAGAGAGAAAGTGTTTGTTGGTATTGTCTTCTGGAAAGAAAGGCAATCCAATGTTTACAAAACTCGCATGTCAGTAACACAGAGTTATTAATGTTTTATTTTTGTGAAGAGAGACTTGAAATTGTTTCAGCTTCAGAATAGAAGAATTGCATCATAAAATCCTGACACTAAATTAGGAAAGGATTATGCTGAAGAGAAAGCCCCATTCATTGCTCAGAAATCCTATCATAGACAGAGGGAGAGGATCTTCACCGTTGGCTGAACGGGCTGGAGATTTTGTGCATGATGTATTGCCCCGTTTTGTGACAGATGCTCATTGTTTAGTGACTTTTATACTTCAGCTAAATTTGTACAGCTTACTTTGCTAACAAAGAATAATTATTAGAGTTAATATGCCATCAGCAATGCACATTATACGCTTACTGGATTTAAGACCTTATTGAACATTTTTAAGAGGACCAAAACCTTTTATTGAAATAGGTGTATTTTCCTGTTTTCCACCTAAAAAATAATAAGCAAACAAATGTGAAAATGCAGAAAGAGGGAAATTGGCAAACTCATTCTTTGAAAAGAAATCTGATTGTTTGTGAGTTGCACAGCTACTGTCTAACATTGTGCCTGATGATCATAATTGGTCTTTCAAACAATATATACAAATTAATTGACATTTCTATCTGGCATTCGTCTAAGATGTAAATATGGGCTTTGATTGCAATTCAAATTAGTCTGAAATTTAATATCTGGTTATAATCAGAATTGCTAAAGATGTCTAGATAATTTAATTGACATAATTGTTATAACATCTCTAATTTTATGTTGATGTCTGAGGTAATGACTGCTGAGTCACCTCTGCTTTGGGAGGCTTTTAAAATAAAAATGAGCTTACACAGGACTCATTTGAAAACGTGTAAAAAAAGAGAGTTTGTATCAGTTTTTCTCTCTCTTTTGGTAGGTTGCTGGAGGGAAATGAATGAAATCTGGAGGTGTACAGCAGTGTACCAGCCCTGTCATTCTCTAGTAAAGTTCAGCTTGAAAAAGCAAATGGCTCGTTTATTGGACTGAATCGTTACTTATTTACAGGACCAAAATAGTTTCCTTCAGATAAAAAAGCCTTCAGCAAGTTCTCCTCAGATAGGAGGATTTATTTATGAAGTCTCTCTGGGATAATGTGGGATGATTCACTGGTTTTGCTACTTGCCAAAAATGACTCCAGCAGATTAGGAGAATTTAAACTACTGTAAGTACTGGATAACTTGTTAAAGTAAGCCAGGGACCTAATTCAGCTGAAAGTGCTGAAGGACAGTTAAAAATCTACCTGATGGAGACAACTTGCTGGTGGCAGGCTGTGCTGGTTGGCTGCTGACAACATCCCTGTGTTACCACAGCCAGTCCAAGGTGCTTGGGTGGGAGTGACTTTCCAGTGCAGAAATGAGGACACTGCCATTCCCCAGCCTTCAGTCTGATGCAAAAGCTTAAAAATTTTCTTAAGTCGGCTGGAGTAGAGCTGGACATTGGTTTATGAGCTAAAATTATCTTGATTACTTGACTGTAGAGATCAGTCTCCTGACTTTGACTTCACCCCATGTCTCCAGCTGAGGACAAATGCCTGATTGTGTGTGGAAGATGAGAAACCAAACTGACTGCTTAATTCAGGATGTGCTGACAGACGGATCCTGTTCCTGATTTGGGGAGGAGGGGAGTGGAGGAAGCTGGAGAAGCAAAGGAGGAGAGGAGCTGCTGGCAGTCATGCAGCTCTGGGGGCTGTGGGCACTGCAGGCTGTGCCCGAGGTATGGCTGAGTGCACAGACCAGTGCTCGGGAGGCAGCCAGCCTGGCTGAAACCTGGGCTATTACTGCCTTCAATTCTGTGAATGTTTTATGTTTTAACCCTTGAAAGGTGAAGATTCAGTACAAAGGTAGTGATTGCCAAGATTTATTTTCTCCACGTTCTGTGTCTGTCTGGATTCCATTTGCAGAAGGTTTCTCATTTCTAGTGGACTGCTTGAGTTTAGGCTTTATGTGCTGCTCTCAAAATTCAGATGTTCTCTATCAGTGTAATGGTTGTCTAACAAGCTATCCATCCTGCTGCTCTTGGATTTTCAGTGAGCTTTTCAAATGTCTGGGAAGATAAAGCTTTCCTTAGAACAGAACTTATCTTCCTCACTCTAGTCGGGTGCCTTTTTTTCTTTCCTGGTTTGGCAAGTGCCAGCAGATGATATCAAATGTGAGAAGATCCATTCACTACCTTGTCAAAGATGCAGGGCTTTTGCAAACAGTAGGATATATCCAGGCTGCACTGCTACAGTGGTTTGAGTCACCTCTGGCCTTGTCAGAGGGGATGGTCACAATATTTGTGGGCAAACCATCCCACCTTCATGCTTTTGTCGGTGCTATAGAGGGACAGTATGTCATATATTATTTTGATATTATTTTAAAATGGGAAGAGTGGATTAATATTCCCCAGGGAACAGCAGGGGGGTCTGCTGATGTCTCCATCTGCTCGTGTCCCTCCCTGAGAGATGAACCTTGTTGTGCTCAGGAGCAGTATTTTCACAGAGGTAACCATCACTGCTCTGACATCAGGTGTCTAATAATAACTGCCTGGCAAGTCATCCTCTCTTCTGCTTCACCCACTCTTAGTCACTATACCAGTTTCTGTAGGCTACAAGTAGTAGGCTATTTATTAAAAGCAGTAACTAGTGAAAAATGGTTTTCTTAATCAAGTTTCTCCTGCCAAGAATGTAAAATCAGACCAATTTTAGGTGCTTTGAATCTTGTCCAAGTCAGATTACTTGGCGACTCATGTTACCTCAGCTGCTTCCATACCTTCCATTCACATTCCAGGTGCTGAGGAGCCCTATTTGAAAATCTGTGGTTATTAAAACTAATGCCTTGAAATTCTTTGTAAGGGAATGTGGGTAGCACCCTCCCCGAGTCCCATTTATGTCTGGCACTGCATTGCACGGTGGAGAATGTTCATTTACTCTGAAGGAGAGGGTCAAGGTTATCTGAGAATAAATCACCCTCTCCCTTATCCCTCTCACCTCAGCATTACCCATGAGGTCATGCCTGGAAATGCCAAGGGGAAGCATGAGGCTGCTGAAAGCCTGCCTGTAGGCACAGGGGTTTGTGGTTTGTCTGACCTTGTTGACTTAACAGGTCAGTAGCCGTGCTTATCCCACTTTTCTAGGTAAGCTCACTTGTGCCCAGGTTCTTGCAGGAATGTGACATTTCATTTCCTTTTTATAATCTGTCACTGATTGACAAGCTCTTTGCATGGGGGGGCTGTTCTGACAGCAGGGGAGCAGCAAAGCCAAGCACCCTCTGCTTCCCACACAGGCTGGAGCGTGTCCTGCCTTCTGGGAAGGACAGAGAACTGGGAATGCTCTGGAGAGCTGCCTTGAATGGCATCCAGAAATGTGGGTTTGTAGCAAAAAATACCTTTCTAATTTAGTTTGTTCAATTTGTAGGTCAATATCCTGCTAACAAAAAGGAAAAAGAATTCTATAGATTGGGAGTTTCCCAGTGGAAGATTATTTGTGAATAGAAAAGTTTATGCTACTGTACCTCATTGCTCAGGAGCAATGATGATTTTTGATACCACATAGCAATTTCAAGTGGAAGCTGTCTAAATGCCCTGGAGACTCCACCACGTTGTCATTTTACTTCAACTTACCTACACAGATTTGTCAGTGTGCTAATTTATGGGAATGTTCCTCTTTAACTTTGCACCATCTTTTTCCTGTACTCATTTTTCTATTTTTGGTTTGAACTCATGTTTTTATGTGCTGTAACAGGAAAGGGAGCGCAAATAAAAAATGTTAGATTTTAGAGTTTTTCCACCATGTTGGTTTGTGCTCTGTGTTTCTGGGCCAACTTCTTAGTTCCTTGTGTGTTACAACTGAAGAGTAGACTTGCTGCTTCCATGAGGATCATAATTTTATTGGTCTTTCTGTTAGATATATGGCATTTTAAAAATAATTATATTATTGAAGTTATTTATGGAGTATTTCTCTTTTTGTCAGGGCATTTTGTGCCTCAGTGCACAGTTATATTTTTTCTTCCAACTTACCATTTCTTGTTCATTCTATCTATATTGCTAAAGTATTTCTGCTCACAAATTAAAAGGAAGTATCATTAAGTATTCTTAGGAAAATGCCAGTGTGGAGCTTTGAAACAGTCTTATACTACTGGAAAAATACAGATACTTGGCTGAAGTTGGAGAAGAAGAGGGTTGGAGTTAAGGGTTTGGATTAGCCTTTTTTGCCACCTGCCTTCTTTCAGCTTTTGAGATTCAGGGCTGCTCTTTGGTGCAGAATAGCTGTGTTTGACTGATGAGCTGGCTGGTTAAGGAAACATGGTTTTAAAAACTGTCTGCACTGAAACAGCTGGAAAAGATCTTTCTCAGTCCAGCTTCAAGAAAGAGTCATAGGTGTATTTGACAGCATTGATATTTCACTACCACTTGCTGTTAATCATTAAAATTTATGCAAGAAACAGTGCAGGGAAGTGCTGGGACATAAATGAGACTTAAGTGTCCATGGGAGGGACAGACTAGAGAAGGGGATGTGCTTGTGGCTGTGTGATCGTGCTTGGATAAAGGACCATGATGGAGACTCTGGGTCTGCTGGTCTGAGTGCCTGGAGGGTACTGAGTTGGTTTATATTTTATTTATTTAATTGCTTTTGTGAAAGGAGCAGTGTATTTTATATTGTGTGGTATTGTAGGGCTACATTCTAAATATTTTATTGGAGGAGTAAAATACCATATAGCAGTAATTTCATCTTTCTGTGTTGAATACTCTGTCTTCTGGGGATGTTAAAAGTTGTTTGATTATTTTACTTTAATAGATCGTCTGGAGTTTTAAATATCTTATGAGACCTACTGTAAGTTTTCTGCCTGAGAGAAAGTTTGCTGCTCCCTTCCTCCTTTATAGCCACACTGCTTTGCAGCTCTGATGGTGCTTCTGGTGGATGAGATGGGGATACAAACTGCAGGGATCAGGCAGCTGAGCCAGGCACCTAGGACCACTGCCTTTTTAGTCCAAGATCAGGCAGTGAAGCTTTATTTTTACTTTCTTTCACATTGTCTGAATTTTGACTTCTGTCTGTGACATGGGGAAGGTAGGGCTGACCTGGTGGGTCAGAGGCTGGAGCCAGGCTCTTCTCATGGTATCCAGTGATAGGACAAGAGACAGTGGGCACAAACTGAAATACAGAAAATTCTGCTAAAGGACAATAAACAAAGTAGAGACATCTCCATCCTTACGGCTATTCAAAACCTGTCATAGTCCTGTGCAATTTGCTCTGATCAGTTCTGCTTTGGGTAGAGGATTGGACTGGGTAGTCCCCAAAATCCCTGCTGACCCCAATTCCTTTGTGATTCAGTGAATTGATACAAAGAGCTGATGTGGGGGCTGGTACATATGAATGCAGCATTCACTTAGATCTCTGAGCAAAACATTGCAGGGATGTTAGTGAGTCAGTTGGCAGCATAGCTTGGCACGGCCTATTTATATGGACATCCCTAAAAGTATTCTACTTACTGTCCATTACTTTGGGAGGTGTTCATACAAGTTTGGGAAACTCATCTTAAGTAGGTGTAGGGAAAATTCTTTCCTGTGTTTCAGGATGTGAATCGTCTTGCACTGCCCAAAATTGGGATGACTCTCCACCCATAGAAATGTTCTTGAATCTATATCCTTTCTAACCCCTTTGCTTGCTCACACATCACCACAGGATAATGTTAGCTATTAACACCACAAAGGGGAAAATCGTGCCCCGGGACTGAACAGAGTGAAAGTTTTCAGTCCTTTGAGCTGCAGGCTCCTTGTTGCTGTTTTCAGTCACAGGAAGAGATGTACTGGATCTGACAAGCCCAGCATGTTCCTGGCCAGCACAGATAGTGTTAGGAAGGGGTGAGCACAGGGCAGTGCTTCCCTGGTGAATCCCCTGAACTTCCTGCACTTGGCCAAGCCCGAGGCTTTCCGAGCTGTTAGCTTGGTCATCTTGTCAATAGTCAGCATGAATTTACTTCCCCTGAAGTTTTTCCATAAAGCCATTTATACTTTTGGCCTCTGCAGCGTAGAGTTTCACAATTTAATGATTTTGTTTGTGTGGAAAGGTCCTTCCTTTTGTTTTAGTTTGATTCTGTTTTAACCCACTGAACAGTAATTTCTGTGAATCCCCCTGAGTTTTTTGTGTTTACAAGAGGGAGGATAGTAATTCCAAAAGTTAGATAAAATATGAAACTGCTAGAGAAAATATCCTCAATCAGATGGACCTTTGGCTTCATCCTGTGTGACAGTTCATTCATTCCTGCAAATAATTAGGTGAAATTCCTATAAAGTCCTGCAAGTAGTTCTTAAGGAAAGTGATATTCCAGGCAACTGGGCAGCTCCAGTTTTTGCATTGACTTCCTGTCTGTCTGAGAATGCATTAATATTTGTGGGGTTTTTGCCTTTTAACCACTCTTCAACATTTAAATGAAGTATCTCAGTAGGTGAAAGCATCCAAAAACCAGCACACAGACAGAAGAGTTGTACAGTTTGAGAAACTCAGTACATCTATATCTGAAGGATTCAAGCTTTGTTTGAACAATAGGGAATTAAAATGTTCCCAATTTTCTATGTATTGTTTCTCTCTTAAGCTTTCTACAGTGACTTTGAGATGTGAAGAGGTGGACTGAGAAATTAAGGCAGTTACAAAATATCTCAAAGGTTAAAAAATTGAAACATGTATTCATGGCTATCTGTTCTGACTCCAAAATGACTGAGGAAAATGAGAACAAGAGATTAGGAAATGGCATTTAAGAGCAGATTCATCCAAAAAGGGAGTTGAAAATTTTGCAGTTTGCATTCTCTTCTCTGGGATGTGTTTTAATAGAGAATATGCATTGCTGTTTCTCATGCTTTTAACAGGTATCATATCACTGTACTTTTTACAGAAGTCTTATAAATTTAAGAAGAAAATTGCTGTGTGAAAACTGATAAGATCTTTTAGAGTGTGCCACTCAGAATCTGCTTTAATAGTTGGATACCAGGTGAAGTTCAGCAGCCATGGCAGCAGGAAGGGAATTTATCTGGGTCCTACTGCAATTAGGTTTCAAGCAGATCATGTTTTTCTTATTATAAATATCCAGGATTTTTTTTATCATTAGAAAACATCCAGGCTTATATGGAGAGGGGTATTTTGGTGGTGAAGGGTTTGAAAAAGTTGAAAATCTGTTCCTGATCTTGACAAAACAAAGAAACCCCATACTTGATGGAATACCTCTGTTATACATATTGTGTCTTAGTTTATGGTTATCTGATCATTAGCAAATATAATTGTCCTAGTTTTTGGTTTTGACTTGAGATGGAAAAACTGATGAAAGTCTGTGAGAGGGAAGATATCTCTCCTTTTCTGGCCTCTCATCATCCTTCCACCCACAGCCCCCCAAGAGTGATTTTGTTGGGGTTAGTTGAGTCTATTGTTATGTGTAGTACTTGTGTTTACCTTACTGGAGAACAGTGGGAAAAAGAAATACACAGTATTTGAACTGTGTCAATTGTCTTTTCAAATTCGATTATACTGTGTAATTTCTTTCAGCTAGCTAGTTTGTTAATGAAGGCTTCAAGTGGGGTTATTTACAGCTGTGCTACAGGGGGATGATTAAGGTAGCATTCTCCTACATTGATTTGAGTCAGTGCTGGACTTCACATGGCTCTGCTGTTGCACTGTTGCAATGTACACAGCTTTAGAGATGTGCATGTTGTAATAGACTCATTATCTTTGGTCACTGGATCTAATTTTTTAAATTTAACACTGCTGCTGCTTTCTCCTAAGGAATAACCAGTGTTTATGTTGCAACTTCTTCCTGTGTAATTAATTGTAGGGTTTTTGTACTGACTCCAGGGAGTCTAAGTAGCAAAACAGAAGCCTAAAAGGAAAAGCATGCTTCATAAGGTGGTTGCCAGAGGTAGAATTACACTATTGTTATTAGGGTAAAAATAGTATAAAAGAAGTTGCATCATGTCCGTGTATGTCCAATCAGGAGAACTCTATTTATGAGATAGCTTTGGTTCCTGCTTGCATATACTATGGAAATACAGGTATCTAAGAAGTGAAGTTATGTTTTCAAGATTGTTTTGAAGCATGGGGTTAAGCAGCAAGATTAATTCTGTATAGGATCAGTTCTCAAGGTTAACATGAGACAACTGGGTTTTCTAAACCCAATGTTTTTATCCATACGATGCAATTTCAGAATTGTGTATTTTCTCAGACCCTTTGCAATTAGATTTTTAACTCCTAATTGCATTGCTTTTCCATACAGCTTGCCACTGAGACTCTAAAATGTGTCATGAGAAAAGATTTGAGCTAAATATAGCATGTCCTCTTCATTTGAAAATGAAGGCACAGGAACATAAATGTGTAAATGACTGGTGCGATGCGGAGCAGGAGAGTTACTGCATGGCTGCTCTTCCTCCCTCCTCGCTCCCTTTCTGAGCTGTCTTGCTGCCTCTTCTGCTTGTGCACTCTGAGTCACACTGATGTAATTCCCCACGCTGGCAAAGCAAAATTCGGCCCATCCGTGACTCTTTCTATTTTGGGATTTACAGACTTGGGGTTTGGTAGCATTGTATACATCTGGGTGCAGGGGTGGCAGTTTTACTGTTGTGTTACCCCCCATGACTTCATGTGTACCATGTGATGTCTTTCCCATCAGTAACACCTGAATGATAACATTTTCTTGAAGTTTTTTCTCTCCCTCTGCCTACTCCTCATTAACACTTTTCATTAGCAGTGGTAAAGCTTTATCAGTTAGGAGCTGTCAATACAACAGAGCAGTCTAAAGCCTGGAAGTTGCTGTTCTGGAGGCTCCTGTGTAGTGTGAGAACTCCAAGCCCTGCTGTGTTTCTCCCTGCAAGGATCATTTCTTTGCTGAAATGGTGATGATCCCAATGGAACTGGAGGTTTCTGTTTCAAATACCTTTTCTGTGGAGGTTTGTCATACTGTGCTGCTTTTTGAAAGTAAAATTGGACATGTTACTAGCTCTGTTGAAAGTGAGAACACAAGTTACTGAAGCCTAAAATTACTCATCGTGATGAAAAAGAATTTTTATTAGAGGAAAACAGTGCTGTTTCTTTTGTGGTGTGCAAGGTTTAATGACTGATGCATCAGCTATGAAAAACCTTCAGTTTCTAGGTCTTCTGGAAAAACTGGCATATTGCAGTTGGCCTAAATGATCCTTGTAGGTTCCTTCCCAATGGACTATCCTATCCTATCCTATCCTATCCTATCCTATCCTATCCTATCCTATCCTATCCTATCCTATCCTATCCTATCCTATCCTATCCTATCCTATCCCTCCTCTTTTGTAATTATAACTAAAGATATTGCAAACTAGTTTTACATTGAATTAACCACATTTTCAACTATCAGTGAGTTGCCATAGTTGTAATTTATTTTCCCCAAAGTGGTAGGAATGTAGCCCATACATGCATGCAAATTCTGTGTAATGTTCCTGAAGCAGGAATGTCTCTTCTTTTTCCATCTTGAATTTTATTGAAATGCTGGGTGTCTGTTGAGCTCACTTTTGCTCAGTGTCTAAAATTCTTTGAGTCTTCTGCTTTGCCCTGTGTAACCTGACCATAACAGGACCCCCTCAGGGGTTGATTTACTCACAACACACAAAAAAGTAGGTTGTGGCTACAACTGAATGTTAATGGCAGCTGTAATAAAATATGGGTGTTTCACACTTAATAAAGACCTTTTCAATAGCCTGGGGATGTAAATAATTTTGTATATACGCTATATTAAAAATACTGCTACCTTCTACTTTTTGAGCATGTAACAGAAGTCATCAGACGGAAGTCAGAAGCTGCAACCAAAGGTAATATAACTTAAGAGTTCTTGTATTTTAAGGTCATAACTTAGGGAGGCATAAAAAGTTTAGTCTTTTGAATATTACTTCTTACACACTGGAAATGGAAAAATTTAGTGAAGATAATGTGGCTAAAATTATCTAAAGCATGTGGCATGCACTGCAAGAGAAAAGGAGTTAATTAACCAAAAGACTTCAACAGGGTCTACCTATAGCATTTAAACTTTTATAACCTCTGAATTTTGGATGCTGTTTAGTGTACATCTAATTAATTTTCATTCAGTGAAGGTAAAATTCAGTGTGGAAAAGTTTATTGGAGTAATCTTGTAATAAGAATGTAACTACAGACAGAGCTGATCAGTATTTAAGGAATACACTCTTAATTCACTGTGTAGCTTGAAGGACTGAGGCTGGGTTGGAAAGTTAAGAGTCAATAGCTCAGACAGCAAAATGCTTTCTGATTGCTGCCTCCTTTTTGGTCTTTGTTAGAATTTTGAAATCATGTTTTCTGTTGTGACTCAGATCAGTGGCAGGAGAGCCAGGGACGATCCGTGGTGATGATTTTAAATCGACTTTGTTACTGCTCCTCAGGTGTGGTCCTGCTGCTGCGCTCTGATGGGGCAACTTGGTCTTGCAAAATTGTGGCCATGCTTTCCTTGGTTTCATTTGTACAGGACCACACGTTTTCTTGGGATTATTCAAGTGTAGGTGGCTGTAATGAGAATTGAATTCTCTGTTTTATGCAAAGCAGAATGCTTGTGTGCGTTGAGATTTAACAGTGTCAAAAGTCTTCTTGTTATCCAAAGTAAATGAAACAGATTTTCTTGTTAAGACCATAAAAGTCAGCATTAGGACCAACATGTTTACTGTGTGATTAAGAAGTTTCTCAACAAAAGTTTTGTTCTAGCTTAATGAAAGGAACTTCACAGTGGATTAATAGCATTAAAACTAAGGCTGTGGAAAACAGTTTTAATACCAAAATAATTGTTTAAATAGAGACTTAATTACAGTGATTAGTGTAGTTCTTATTGAGCAGTAATACATTCCAACTCAAAATTTTATCTGAATTTTAAGTATTACTGTGTAACTATGCAAAGTAAGGGCTACTTTGTTTGAAAACAATGTTTTGTGGTTAGAAAGTAAAAGACTAATTTAATTCATCTGTATCTGGTGGTTTTTGTTTCATGTAAGTTACCTTGGGAATGGGATGCCCAGTGGAGTTCATAGGGGCATTTCCCTGGCCGTCCAGAATTGAATGAAGAATGACTTTCACTTTATTTCTGTTTGTGATTACTGCTCACTGAGTGTTTTCTGGGTAATGCTGCAGTTTTTATTTCTTCAGGGCAGGATGTTCTCCAGAATAGGAGGCTTTTAGGTGCTTCTTAAAGGGTCAGGTTTTGCATATTGCATGGCAATGGATTAAGGTTTGAGCAAATCTGTCCTTCCATATGCTGCATATCTGTTGTTAATATATGTTGTGGTAGCTGTGATAAAGACAGAGGTGTCCATTCAGTCATAAGTGCCAGTGTATTCCCCGTGGGGTGGTTTGTTAAGCTTCATCCTTGCCAGTTTCAAACACTCCTTAAATTCCTTGCTCCTGACCTCTATTTTGATTCTATATGTATTTTTTTAACAGAGTGGGCCTCATGTAATAAGCATTAAGAATATGCTCAGTACAGAGTTTAAATAACAATGTTTGGGAGGAAGACATTGCCTTTTTTCCATGCAACTCATTGGAATAATTTTGTATATCACAAAAAAGACTTGGGTCTAAAAGTGATGGTGTCTCCTGTGGGCTGAGTTCAAGGTTGTGATCAGCAGGCTGCAATGATGGCCAGTTTTGGCAGAAATAAAAAATTTAAAAGGATTTTTTTTTAGTGTGATTTGATTTAAGTTCTGACTATTATATGTGAACAGCTAAGCCATGATTCTGCTTAAATTTAAACTTGCAAGTATTCCCACTGGCTGAAATGAGACTGCCCATGCTTAAGTGAAATGTAGCATTGGTGTTCCCAGAGCTGAAAGACAGTGGAAAATGCTCTCCTGCATTTGCTGTTCATGCTAAAAAGGGGAGGATGGTCTCAAAAATGTAACCAAAGCACTAACAGCTGCAGTATATTTAATTTTAGACTGAACATAGCTGTGTTACTCAAGTAATACTGTATATTTATTAAGGTTGATTGCAACAATTTATGACACAAACTATAACCATTGGACACATCAGATTAAATGCTGCATTTTAGAATGGCACATTTGATAATTATTTGTAGTCCTTTGTTGTAAATATTCATGAAATTTCTGGTTATATGTATATATATTTAATTCAGAAGTGTAGACACCTAATCTTTTGTGTTGTACTTTATGCTGGGCATAAATTGAATGTTTTGGACTGTGTATGTCAGGAGGTAAGCTTGTCCTCCTTCAGTTTCACACTATTTAAAGAAAGAGAATTGGCTTATTGTATTTTGTTGAACTTTTAGAAGAATTCAGAATTTAGGAATAACATTTCACACAATGGTTTCAAAAGAAAGCTTGGAAAACCTTGGTTGAGTAAAGTTCAAATATGAAAAAAGCTGGAGATCTGAGAAGTTATTGATCTTGGCAATGCTTTTTCTAAGAACTGAGCAAAATGTAATTAGTGATCTGGAAAATAACTGGCAATTAAAAATGACCAGAGCTCCTCAAGCAGAGGCATGAAAGTTTATATTCAGCAATTGAGTCAAATGGAATGGGAACAGGGCTTGGGTAGCTGCTCCTTTTCCTGGGTAATGCCTGAAGGGAGCAGATGAGGCAGCACAGCTCACAGCTTCACACGCAGCTTTAGGATGGGTTTCCTTAGCTTTCCTTTCTTAGAAAGAATGTCTTAGCTAAAGGCAAGTCAGAAAATATACCCTGAGATCAGAGCTGCTCTATCCTGATAGATAATTTTAGTAGCAGGACCTAGATGTGTCTTTCTCTTTCTCATGGATGTTGTAGTTGTGAGATGAAGAAACACTTAATACCATAAATAGTGATAAAAGCTCTTCATAGAATCCCCAGTATACAGTTGTATTTTATTTAAATATACCCAGGAATTGTCATTGTATATGTTTTTATGAAAGCCTATTTTAATAAGAACTGTATTTGAAAATAATAACCCCAAAATTATTAACCTCCAAACAACCTCATTGTCATGTAAGAGAGATGACAGCTTATGCCCTAATGTTGTTTTTTTCAGACCTTTCAACTGTCCAAAAAGAAGTATCTCCAAAGCCTAATATATATCGTTGCTGATGTGCCTGGGGGGTTACAATGCATACTGCCTTAGTGTATTAATGCATGTAGTTCAAATTCTCTTTATTGTTAACTTGCCAAAAATTTAGCATTTGTGAATCGTTAACAATAGGACAGTCGATTTGCATTTTGGCACAGGGTTATGGTCTTGGGCCAGACTGTACAGCTGAGAAGCTGGTCTGGTCTCTCTGGCATTGGTAATTGAGATGTTACAGAGTTTCACAGATAAGAACTGTCTGGATCCACACAGTGGAACCTGAAACATTTTTTGTGAAGAGTGATTTTTACCTCTTTGATCATTGGGGCAATTTAATCCCTGATTTTACAGTTACAGATAGCTGTGCCATTTTTGACATCTGTGTTATGTCCATTGTCATGAGGGGCCTTGTGTTTTAGCAAGCTTGTTTGACTACATCCTTGTCATGAAATATGATGTCTTTCTTTTGCTATTTTTTATTTAAATATAAAGTAGGACCTGATGCAAGTGATGCAGCCTATTCTCCCCTCCCCTGCCCTACCCAAAAAGCCTGCCTTGCCTTGCCACACTGTCCTGTCCATTCCAGGAGGTTTCAGGGTTTCATAGCTGTGCAGGAGAAAATGGTCTGAGTTCCACCTACTCCCCTTTACATCAGGCTGAGGGCCTGCAAGAGCAGAGCAGGTTTGATTCTTCATGTGCATCCCAACCATTGGTCTTGGGAGGGTGTCCTTGCTCAGGGTGAGCCCTCTGCCCCAAGGTGGGCTGTGTTCCTCACCTGCCCTTCCTCCAGGCTGACTCAGTGCATTCAAATCTTGGTGTTTATAAAGGTTTGCTAAACACTTGAAATTTATTTACTATGTGGTAAGACACATTTTCCTTCTTGCCTGGCTTTCAGTGCATAGATTAGTGTTTTGCCAGGGGTATTGCGACACTTCATTATTTGAGTGGAGTGTTACTTTATAATGTATTCAAGCCAGTGCATGATCTGTTGTTTTAATGCTATCAAATCCTGGTGCATGGTGATGGATGCATTCCTACCCAACAGAAGAAATCTTCCCATTTTCTGAAGCTTTATGTGCAATCTGAAAATTTAAATTTAAAAAAAAGTCTGTCAGGACCTTTGAAACAGAGTAGTATTTGGTACCAGCAGTGTCAATGATTTCTTTCAAGGGACTTTCAGGTTTACTGGCTACTGCACTGTCATCTTCATTCCCTCCCCCTGGTCTTCTTAGTACATCTTTTATGGTTTTATCTAGGCTGTTCATTAGGTAGGAGTGTACTGCCATAGGTGTGTAAGAGATCTAGTCTTGCTTAAGCCTCCTTGGGCATCTTTCTGATCTGAAGATAATAAATGGTGTAGATCCTTTAATTACAGTAGAGTGTAGTTCAAGCCACTGCTGTTGAGTATTGTGATTAGTAAGAGGCAGGGGCAGTCATGAGAGTTTACAATATAGATAGGAGAAATGAAAGCTGGTACATGAGATGCATTATTATCTCCCCATCTACCAACAGGTAGAGTCAAAAATAAAATGATATATCTGGTATGAGCTACCTTGGTGACATTTGAGGTGAGACAGAAGGAGCCCTGTCATTATATGAATGGTTCTAATTAATCTCTCCTGATGGAGCAATATAGATGTGCAGTGCTGACTTTTATTTATGTTTCGTACAGTCAGTGTCAAGCCCAGCCACTACAGTTTATTATACAAAAGTATACAAAGAAGTGATTTTTACCCCAAAGATGTTGCATTCCAGGGTCAGAAAAAGTCCTGGTGAGCAGACATGATGGAGGGGGAGGCAGGGTAAGGAAGATGTGTGTGTTATAGTGTTGACAGATCTCATGGCTACACAAGAGTCACTCTCAAACCACAGGAAGCACTTGGCATCTTGCAGGATAAGACCTCTCCAGGTTATCACTCAAATAATATCCTCCTTGTTGTACTGGTGATAAATGTATTTTGAGTGCAGAAGAAGCACTCAAGAAGCAGCTCCGCTGCTGTTGGTAAGAAATGCAGGTACTCAGCATCTCTGAATTACTAATTTAGAAAGAATGAAATGCAGAATACCTGTGGTTTTTGTTGAACTGTTTAATTAATCTAACCTGTGTGCATCCTTTCACCTGTTTCTTGAAAACATGTAAATATGCTGTGTACTGACTGTCCTGTTGGCTGTTGTAACATTGCAGAAGCATAATTGTGTAAGCTTGTGGAGGGAATATTCTCCATACAGATACACCCAGAAGCACTGCCTGGTGGTAGCTAAGGCCTTTATATGAAGCTGTCTGTGTGAGACCAAGCTGTATCAAGCTTTGGAGGTTACCTGCTCCTTGCTATAGGATCAGCTAGATCACACAGAAATGAAGGCACCACAGTGGGGTTTGTCATGAGCTGGGATTTTCATGCATTCCTGCTACTTGGACAGAAATTTTCAGTCCAATGCATTACAGCTTGTATGGCATGTAGAATTTAATTTAAAAAAAAAAAGTGGTATTGAAACAAAATGTTTCTGTTTTGGCATGCATCTCTCTTCTGTATATTTTTTGGAATGTGACTATAGAACACAAAAGAGATTTCCCATAGAACTGGTTGTGGGAACTCAGTCCTGTGTAGCAGTAGAGCTGAAGGGACAGGTTCAGTTTTCATACTGACCCTTATGGGTCCTGGCAGCTGAGTGGAGAACAGTGGTTTATTTTGGCTAATGGCTGCACAGAGGTCTTGAGTGTCCTCTGTCAGAGCTGCTGGAGCTGTGAATTGTCTTGTGTAAGGTTAGAAAGCAGTTTGGGTGTCTGCCTCTGATCAAATCATTACAGGGTCCGTATGTAATCAAAGGAAAAGAACAGTTTTTTCTTGGACACAATTCACCTGATCCTTTTTTTAGACATCTGAGGGTCACGTGAAATGTAGCCCAGGAGTGTCTGTCTCTAACCATTGTCTAGGAGTGGAAACAAGTTTAATGAGATGGATTCATTTGACAAAACTGAGGCAACCTAGCCAGAGAATCTCGCTATTGGTATTTGCAAGGTTTCTGATCAGGCCCCATATGAATTGATTCAGTGACTCTTTCTACTGCCAAACAATGGGAAAATGGGACAGGAATTCTGACTAGAACTTCTATGTATTCTAGAAATCCAAATAACCTGATAAGTGGATTTTAGTTAAAGCTATTTTAAGTACAGTATATATGATCAGCAAGGTAGAAAAGAAGGATTTTTTAAAAAATACATGGCTTTTCATGCAAGAAAGAATAGATTCCTTTGTTACAGCTGCAATAAGATTTGTTTGTTATAATCAGAGTTAAGTCCTTTTACTTCAGAATTCAGGGGCCTTTCAGTTTCAAAAGCTGCTTTACAGATTTTACAGCAAACTAGCTCCAGACTGATAGTCTGTGGATAGCTGCATCACAGACACCAGACACCACTGTGATACAGCCATAGCTGATTCTCTTGCAAGACCTGCTTAGTAGAAGAGAAAACAAGAAAAGTCAGAGCTTTTTTTTTATGGCTGGACTGCATTTCAGATCATTTCCAGGTATGTTCTTCTATTCCTGGGTTCCTAATATGTCTAGCAAAGAAATGGAACGAACTAACACATTCCCTGTTCCAAACTTGCTGAGAGCTGTTTTTGGTGAGCATACCTAGAAATGTCTGTCCCTATGGGATGCCACTCCAGGTGAGCAATGTTGGATCCTCCCTGCAGGGGGTGACAGCATGAGTGCCATGGACAGGGACAGCATCAGGGACATCTGGGGAACCTTTCCTCTCATCTCCATTTCAGTCTGCACCCAAAGGCCTGTGACTGGTTACTGATGTTAAGAGGGCAGCGTTGGCTTCAGTGCAATTAAAGTTCATTTCACAGCCCTTTCAGTTTGCTAGGTTGTATCTTCTTGTAGGAACAGAAGTTTCTTACAAGGTATTTCCGTCCTTTTACGGTGGAAATGTTTTACATGTTGCCCAGAAATATACGGAACTTTAGGCACGGAGTTAAGCGTCCCTGTAGGTGCCTGTGAGGCTGTTCCTGAGCACTGCTGAAGCATCCTCACAGCAGTATCTTGAAGTACGAGCTGCTCACTGGGTAAGTCATACTGGTACTTTGGTATCGTATTTTCTCAAATCTACAGAAGGCATACTAGTTTCCTGGCATTCAAAATTAAATCTGCCTTGGTTGTCTTCATTTAAACTGCACGGCAGGCACCAGCCCACTGCTTAATTTACATTTTCATGTGATATTTAAGAAGAAACATTTTTCCCTGGATGAAGTTTTCTGTTAGCATAGAGCTAACAGAAAACAGAATTATTTTTATTTCATTACAGAAATATTTTTATTGACTTCGTTGGGACAATTTAGTATCAGTGAAGCATACAGTGTTTGGCTTGTAAGCAGCAGAATTTAACGTGCAATGCAACTTAAACAAAACTGCAGATATGTAGATCTTTTTGTCCTTTTGAGCTCTAGACTATGCTCATTTAACTAGTGTTGCATCTTGCATTGATTATAGTGCATTTAGATTTTAATGAACATTTGCATCCTTGGCATTTCAGCTTTGGGAAGCTAAATGCGTTTAATTATTGGCAAACAAATTCATTTAAGGGTTATTGGTGTATTTGTTTATTAAGATGTTTTTAAGTAAGTCTTTCAACCATTCACAATTGTTCTCTGAGCTGGCATCCCTTGAACACAAGAAATCACTGAAGGCCATCTGTATCTCTTCCTGACTTGAACAGGACTCTTGTAAAGTAACTAGATCCTTTTGAAGAGCTTCTGGCCTATATCCTAAAAAATGGCAAGGACTGGAACAGGGGAAATCAAAAAGAATGAGATTATAATTGGCACTTTATGAGCACTTGTGAGGTTTGTGTAAACTCTGTAGCTGCAGCAGGCTGGGCATGGTCAGGTGGGAAAGGAATAGAATAATGTGTTTTGGATGAAGAAATGTTACATAATTCCCTGCAAAAAAAAAGGGTTGGAATCAGAGATGCTGCAGCACAGTGGATTGTTTATGCCTGAATTGTAGTGGTTGTACACAGTGAAGATTTTTTGGACTTTAGCTTGTATATATCTTGTATGTTTGAACTTCCCAACCATGATGTTGAAATACTAGTAAAAATGCTAGGTTCAGAATGCCTTTTAAGTTCCAAATAACACTAAATTTGCTCTAGATTTGCCCTAGATAAGTCAAACTAAACTATTAAAACCAGAGCAGCTTAGGGGGTTGCCTTCAGAAATGAAATCATTGTGACAGCAGACTTTTTCAAGTTAATTCTGACCAGTTGAAAAAACCTGTATTGAATGCAACTTAATTATGCAAATTATTCACATAATTGAAAACACATTAAGGGCCTGGTTGAGGGAAAGGTGTATCTGGGAAGTTATAATGTGCCAGTCTGTGGCTTTTAGTGTTCAAATAATTCATTTTAGGGTTGTGCTGGACCTGTTTTGTTTTGAAGGTCCTTCCAAGGTTTGGGCTGTTGATCAAGAGGAAGAGAAAAGGGATTCGGTGATTGTGAAATGTGTTCTCCCACTGGAAATGATTTTGTCCCTTTGGGGAATCTGTGGGAATTCACCTGTTGTCCTCCCTCTTGGGTTTGTGTCAGCTGCAGGAATGGGTGAGATGAGTGTGGGGACCTTCGTCCATATCTGTCTTCAGAAAAGAGGCTGTGCCGTGTGTCTGCCTTGGCACTCAGTTGGAGACCAGAAGCTGGCGGTGTTTTTTTTCAGCTGGCAAAGGCTGGGAACATGGCATTGAGCTCAGCTGCTGGAGAAGAGAAACACCCTCAGCAGCAATGCCTCTGCCTAATGACCCAAATTAGGTTTTTTTGGCCTCAGAGTGTTTACCCTGCCAGAACAGGGGCCATACAACTGGGTCTTAGTAAAAGCATGAAAGCTGTCACTTCTCAGGTTGACCCTGGTCCTACCAGTGTAGGTGCAGATGATGGGAATGGAGGACACAGTAACCTTTTCAGACAAGTTCTCCAAGCTTTATCTGGTAGAGTGTAATGGTAAGCAGCCTCTTATGAAGAACATTTTTGTTGGTGGTGTTCAAAGATACTTTTCTTGCGGCCCACCGATGTGATTCATTAGTAGCAATGCTGTTTGAGCCTGTTCTGACTCTTCAAAAGGAGCTAATAAAAACTTCTCTAAAAACCCCTGTGTGTTTGGACTGGTCATTTCAGTAGTAGAGCTCTTATTCATTTAAAAAAAGGAATATATGAAGTAAATGCGAAGACTGAAGAAGGCAGGAGCGGGGTTTGTTGGTAACAGAGCCAGCAGAGTTTCCCTCAGAGTGAAGTTCCCAGCAGCACCCACGTGTGAATGTTTGTTGTTTTGTGCTGCTTTGCTCTTGTTATTCAGACACAGAAGATCTTGTGTCCTGGGATGGGACACGCACTGATTCTGGCTTGCCATCGCAAAACTCTTGAAGCAGCAGTAAACTTGTGGTTTCTGCACCTGTCTTCATGGATTAGTGCCCAGAACTTGTAATTAATGTGAGTCCTTGTGTGACTAATTTGCCTTGAAAAATTAGACTTTTACCCCAGAATGCTCTTGGTGCAGCATTCAAAACAGCCCGTGCAGGCTGCGGCACTTGACAGGGTGGGATCAGGACACAGCGGGAGCTGGTGGCGATGTCACTGTAACCGTAAGGAACAACACAGACTCCAAGGCTGGGTTTGCAGAAAATTCTACCTTTGCTACAAATTCTTCTCCTTTTATACACTGTTCTGATCCAACTGGACCAGATTGGTCAATTAATCAATACATTTCACCTGCTTGGCCAGCCAGCTCAACACCCTCTTATAAACAATCTTAGGGAGAATAAGAAAACAGAAAGTAGGAAAAACAACACCTGCAGGTTGTTTGTAATAACAAGTTATCATTGTTTGGGTTAAAACTGCTTAGAGTATCACACTCCCATCCTGGGAAAACTTAGTTTTCTCACTGTCTGACCAGGCTGTGGCAACCACAGTGGCAGTGGCTCCCTGGGTGGCTCCTTGGCCTGCTTTTGCCTGTGTGTCCTGCACTGGGTGCATGTCCATTAGGAAATCCCAGATACTTGTGTTTGCTCTGTGGTAGGTCCCCATCTCCAGCCATCCCATGTGGCCTTGTGGTGACAGCACGAGGCAGAAACAATGCAAGGAGTGTGTTTTGGCAGTTGTCCTAAAATCTTTCCTAGAAAGAATGTGAAATTGCTTGTCAAGGAGACAGATGGGATTTGCAGGCTGCTGGGCACAGGTAGTGCGTGAGCCCTCCCAGGTCCCAGTGACAGCCTGGAGCTGGGGCAGCTCCCAGAGGCTGGCTGTACTCAATGGGTATCATCCATGTGCTGTTTCCCAGGAGGCATCTTTTAAACTGATGTGTCCTAAAAGGCTTCTGAAAAGCACATGCATAGCAGTGTCACTCTGAATTGCAGTGACCGGCTTTGTCAGCTCTTCTTGCAGGTGATGAGTATGGGTATGGGCAATGAAGGGTTAAGGGATATAGAAATGTTGAAGAGTTAGAGCCTGACTTCCTGGTGGGTTGTTGTCATTGATTACACTGTATAATTGGTATGAATTTATGAATACTGTGAACTTGCTTACCAAATTAAGAAATAATAGGAAGTATGATGCACACAAACCAGAACAAGTTGTCAGGAGAGATGATTGAAAAATACCATGTTAGAAAATACCAAGTTTCAATCTTGTACTCTAGTTTTACAAATGAGAATGTTTTTAGGCACTAAGCAGCAATAGCTATGGAATATTTGACCAACAGCTTTGTCTCTTTGTAGCTGACACTAAATGCCAGCTGAACTCTGTTGGTTGTGATTCTGTGCTTTCTGGGAAGAGTTGAATTGGGAGCCTGCCAGCCTCTGAAGACAGAGATGGTAGGATTTGTTTTCCAGAACCAATTTCTGGAAATAATGGTCAAGAAAATATGTGGGAAGTTGTATGTACTCACCACAGTGTTGTAATAAGGGGACTCTGCTTTAACAGGATTTTTGCAGTCTTTTTAGGAGAGGTCACCATGGCCTCAAGGTAATGAGGTTTTGCTCTCGGCTTCCATTCAGCTGGGATTTCACCATGAGAGTTAATTGTCATATTTGGTGAGGATGAAATAGTGCACACAAGTACCAACTACCTTGAACTTATTACAGTCATGTTTTATTTTAACCAGGGATCATTTCAATGCTTGGGTAACTCTGATTGCCAAACCCATTAAGTCTTTGCTCAAAGTGGATCATGAGACTATGTTTAAGAAATTACTGAAGTGGAACTACTTCAAAATAGTATACCAGGTGATTTTCCTGATTTTTCACAACATATTTTTCTTTGTCTCTGTGCTGTAAAGTAGACTACAAAAGTGATATGAATTTGAGGTTTTCTTCTATTACCCGGAGCTGCAGAGTAGAGCTTATGTAACAGAGAAGCAGAATAATTGAAGGAGCAGTACAACTGCTGAGATACACAGTGCTTGATGTTGTTTGTGATAAATGTAGCTAATTATTTTGCTTTTAGTGGTAAAATTAATATAATCTGAGTGCTGATCTAGATAAATGCAGTTATAATGTTTTGTTCAGCTCAAACCTTACCGTTAGCAGATTTCTTTTGCGTATTGTTGAGGAGGAAAACCAGCTTCCCTGGTCTGAGAGGTAATGGATTCATACTGCAAGTCTGGGTTGGTCACTGATCCTGCTCAAGCAGGAGGCAGACATTTGGGCATCTAAATAACATCTTATTTTCCCTGATCTACTCACGCCAATAATATATTAGATTGCAGAGATGGTATTGTCACTGTTGAAGTTAAGAAGTTGGCTGAGTGTTAGGGTTGTTGGCATGCACCTAATGCCATTCTCGTTCAGATTTTCTAATCCAGGGCGACGCACACATGTGAGGCCCCGTAGCAGTGACAGAAATGTGCTCCTGTGGGTTGGCAGGTCCCTCTCTGGAGGAGGGCTCCGGCAGTGCCTGGCAGCAGGCGGGTGTTGTGCTCTCCTCCACAGCTCCTGGGTTGTCATGGGGATGTGTTTTCAGCTGGTGAGCTGAAGCAGAAGGGAGTTGCACTCCAACCAGTGAATCAGATCTTACAAATGCTGCAGCAATATCACATAAAGGTTTGGAGGCTTCATAATTTTCAGCAGCTCTTAAGAATATATTTTTTTTTATCAGGGGTGTTGTCTTAATGTGAGACCTCAGGATCACATTTTCCTTCTGGAGGAGATCGATTAGTTGGAAAAATATTGCCTCCTCTAGCTCACATATTTCCAGTTTTGCAGTGCTGATCTATCTTACTCGAACATGCTTTTGTTTTCATGATCAAGATGCAAGGTCTTCTGCCTTTCTCTGCTACTCATTCCAGCTCAGGAGCTGAAGCTAATCAAGACTGTAGGGACAAAAGAAGACTTAACTCTAAATGGGTTCAAAGTGTATCAGCAAGAATCCATCAGAAAGGAAATCTCAAATCCATGAAACCGTTGCAGAAGCTGGCCTCCAGCTCTGGGCTGATCTCCTTTCTTCAGTCCCACTGAAATAATTTCTTCAGTGTTACCTGAATATTTGGTCAAACGGAAAATAAATCTCAGTACTGTTTTATTGGAACAGAAATCTTGCTTTCATTTTTTTTTTCTATTAGAAAGGGAAACAGGTTTCAAATTTTCCAAAAATAAGGCCAGAAAAGTTTTTCTTGCGTGTTACATGTATATCATACTATCCACTTTAATTACAAATTAAATTGAGAAGACAAGTATTTAAAAATGAAACAGTGCAATTTTTATTTTGAATAACTTAAGCCTTTTTGATTCCTTTGGGAAGCATCAGCAAATCCATTTACAAAATAACTCTTGATTACTGTCTGTCAAGTCATCTTTTCCTTTCAGAGAAACAATCTTAACTTGATTTCACTTTTGTTCCTCTGACCACTAAGCTGATTTCATCTTGCTAACAATATGCCATGTTATTACTGTACCAGAGACCAAATTCCTTAAGTCTTGATATTGTAATAATATTCAGCTTCCCAGGATCGTCAGAATTTATTTTTTTATTTTGGAGATAGATATTTGGTAATACAACAAGGTCATTGTTGAAACCATCTAAGAGCTAGTCCTGAAAAATTCAGTCAGTTTATTTAGCTCTCCATGCCAAGAAAATGTAACACACATAAATAATTGCTATAACCTAATTTCTTCCATTATCTAAGGTGTGAAAAGTACTTCTTACTAATCTCTGTACCAATCCCTTGAATATGGTATGAAGAATTTTAACAAAATATTAATAGCGTGAGCTCAGATTTAACTAAACCATTAACATTTGGGCTAAAAATGCTGTCTATTGCATCTCAGCTTTGTAGCTGCATTTCAAATACCCCCAGGCAGATGAAGAGCGAGGGGTGTTGAGAATGCTGTGGAGATACAGTTTGCCCCAAACTCCATGAGAAGTGAGGAGCAGAACCCTGGAGTTGCCTGTGCTAGACCTTCCCCATCTTTCTGGTTCTGAGGCCACGATTAAGTTTTATTTTAAAACAAGTTTCTTTTCAAAACAAACACAGCTGGAATGGTTCTTTATGACCCTTTTCTGTGTTTGTAAAATTTGTATTTCTGGCTCTTCAAATGTTATAGGAAAATGGCCAAAATTCCTTTAACTTGTTTTCTGGCAGTATCTTTGTGCTGCTTAGGAACTCTTGTGTTTTCTTGTCACTGCAGAAACCATTAAATACTGGGTTTGGAATAATTCAGTTTACCATCCTTCTGAAGTAGATACCGGTTTCCTGGAGTGGGATTAGGAATCTGAAGAGTAGACATAATAACTGCAGGTCATATTTGATCTGTCCCTTTTTTCTGGAAAAAAATCAGATCATTCAGATCTGTTCTGGCCCAAACTATCCGAATGCTTGGATGCATTGATTGATCTTGGTGCTTTCTTTTGTGGAGGTTTTTATTTCCTTGACAAAGTCCATTTTGCTTCTGTGATATATATAGACAGCTCTGGGACTCTGAGATGAGCTGATTAGAAATGTGTTGAAAGTACAATAGTTTATATGGATTATGAAGAGAAGATGAAGTCACTGCTGTCTCAACTGAGGGCCAGAATGCAGGATGTAACTTTGTATGTGCTTGACTGTGGAGCAGGGGAACCATCATTAATTGACAAATTTGCTGGACTGTTGACCAGAGTCTTGAATGCTGGTGACAGTGTCATCGTCTGATATGGAGCACAGAATGTAAGTAGCTTGGAGAAATGTAAAATGCATTTTCTTCTCATTCCACAACAATAATAATTTCATTGATTTCCATAAGTATAACTTTGCATAAAGCTGAAGTGAAATAATGATTTTCTCTTTTGCTTCCTATAATTGCTCATGTTTAACCAAAACTTGGATATTTGCAAAATGGTGATTCAATTTAGGGAGGAAGTGCAGTAGAGATAGTGCTGATATTTGTAGAAAACTACAAGAATCTGCTTTGAAATCTGCTTTTTCTATGTTGATAGGAAGATACTTTTTTATCCCTTTCTTGGTGAACTAAGCAGTGATTGGAAGGAAGTGGGAGAACTGTTCTTTACTACAAATTTTTCCCCGTTTTCTCTCTTGTCTTGTTTTCTGGCCAATTGAAACAAGGTTTTATCAGTGCATGGTACCAATTGGAAACTTCTGAAGCTTTTTATGTCTTGCAAATGTCCTCCCACATCTCTTTCTTCCCCCGCAAGAATAGGGGAGAATGAGAAAAAATGAGCAATGCATTTAGGTAGAGGATGGTTTAACAACCTTTTTTTCTGAATAAAAGCAACATTTCTTTCACAGCGAATGGCTTTAGTATCATTTTTGGTAATATTATTAGAACTATAAAATAATGTGCTCCTCATTTAAGCTAGAAGAACCCCACCAGCAGACTGGTTAACAGATCAAGGCAGTCAGCTGACGAGCCACATATGGCAGAAACTGCTGCATATGAATTGTTAATGATCTTCACTGAGGAAAATAACCTTCTTCCTCTTGGTATGGAGCCCAACTGGAGTGTGGAAAAATCCATTAAATGTATGAAGATTACGGCGAGTCAGACTTCATATCCTCTCTCAATAGGCTGTTGTGTGAAGCAGTGATTTAGAAATATTTTCTGCTTTCTATAATATTCCTTGCTATCATTTGACCCTGATACAGCATTAGTTGAAACTCCATACACCAGAGGCTGTATGCTCATCTGTGTGAAGCAGAACCCAAAATCTGCGTTGTCTCAAGGAAGGTGAGCACAGGGGACTTGATCTCCCTTGGCCAGACACTGTTCCACCTGCTGGCACTATCCAGAAGGGTTTGGCCATCCACGTCACCACTTAGGATAGGTCACAGAGAGCAGCCTGGAAGTTCAGTCTTGCAGGCAAGCAAATCGTGGTGGTTTAACAATGCAGTTGTGTTCTAAGTGAGATTCTCTGGGGAAAGAATTAGAACTGCTTTTAGAGTTGTGATGTGGAGCAACCCCTGCCTCTGTTGATAACATCTGTGGCTTTGCAGGGAAATGTGGATGTGGCCAGCAAACCTTGTGGGTCCCTATGGAGCTTGCAGGAACAGGGTCGTGAACCTCGTGCCTTGGGGAAGTGTTGCTGTTGTGAGCTCTTGCCTAGGTGTTTACACTGGTCCTCTGCTGTGTGGAGGTAGAAGTAAAGAGGGAGGTTAACAGGGAGGTGTCCTCTCTGTCTTTCTCTGGATTTTGAGTCTCTTATCACATGTGTCATTGAACATGTGCATGTTGCTTATACTGGTGGGAAGCTGTGGGTGAGAAAAACTTCCCTACGCTCTGAGAAAAATGAATTTTACTATGGAATCTCTGTTGCTAACTTTCTACTGTTGTTAACTTTCTAACTTTCATATTCTGCTATTATCATTGTCATTATTGTAAAGGAATTGCAGCATGCTTGGTTGTAGGCCTAAAAGCAAGGCCTGTCTTCATTTAAGAGTTAAAATATGGTATACAAGAGCAACTTGCTCCTTCACTGTCGGTGCTACTGACTTTACTGTGCCTGAATGTGGGATAAATTCAGGAGTTTCTTTTAGCAACCTGTGGAGCTGGGTATGTGGGACCCCAGGCAGGCAGGCAGCAGGATGGGCAGCTGGCAGAAATGCCTGACCCAGATTGTCTCTGTCTCGTGTCACTGGTTCACTAATCTATTATACTTGCCAAAATATTTCAAGTACTGTAGGTCTTCTCAGTGAAATTAAATGACAATGATAAAAGTTTTTCAGGGAGATTTAAATTAATCATCTTTGAAGACTGTTTTGGTTAAATCTGCCCTTCTGTAATTTTTGGTTGCGTTTACAGCAGAACTGTTTTTGGACGAGGGAGGAAAGACTGGCATAAAGGGGCCACAAGTGCCAGTTTTCATTCCAACTCATCATCATCAGGTACTGCAGATTTGTTTGAAGAGAAAAACATCACTGCAAGTTTATCAGTTTAAGAAACTGAGAAAAAAAAGTGGAATACATGGAAATAGAAGACATTATTTCTAGAGCTGTAACATCAGCCCCATTTAGTGCATTTCTGAAACCCTTTCTTACATAACACACTGGGTAAATTCAGCTCTGCAGAATTTGGCCTTCAGTAAATATTTTTAGATCTATTTATAGTTTGTTAATATGAAAGGGTAAAATTGTTACAACAGAAATGCTTTCTCTCTGCAGCTTCAAGTATTGTCTGTTTATTTTGGGCATCCAAGGAATATTTAGCTTGACTTTTGCATCTCTTAGGGTAGCAGTGGTGATGTGGTGTTAGCAATGGGGCTAATGGTGCTGTGCAAACCAGGGAGATTGAAGCTTTGATGGAGGTTTCAGCCCTGGCAGTCAAATTAAATGATAGTTTTATTTTTATCACCGAGGAGCAATAAACATATCCCTACAACGTGACTGTGAAGTTAATTTTCAGAGGAGATCTGCACTTCCATTAAAACATACGGTTATCTGGCCGTAATTGTTTTCCCTGCATGGCTTCTTTTTGGAAGGCCTACGGGCTATTTATGATAAAACTGTCAAAATTTTGTATCCTCCTGCTTTACAGATTGCTCTTGGCCAGGATGTATTTTAAATCCTGCCTGTGGGTATTACGTAGTTGTGCAGCCTCAGGTTAAACTGGGGGAGGAGCTGTGACTCAGAGGTGGAGAGTAGGATTCATCTCCCTTCCCTCAGGTGCGTGGCCTTTCTGAGAGGTGCCTCTCTCAGAACCAGTCCTTCTGGCTCCTTTTACAGCCACTGCAGGGAAGTGGCTCCTGCCAGGGGTGACTCACCTGGGGCTCCCCGTGCTCCTGGGGCAGCGGGTGGTGCTGCCAGGGGACCCACCCGACACCCCCAGTGCAGCGGGGTGGCATCTCCAGTGGGGATGGCCAGCAGTAGCCAAGGTGACCTTGCAGATACACCAGGGATCATTTGCATGGAGGACTACAGAAATAAATTATCAGCTGCACCATGTCAGAGGGCACCCTTGGGGCTGGTGTCCAAGGTTCACACATTGCCTCTGCCCACCCGTCTGCAGCTCAAGCCTGCCTTCATCTTTAATCCCCGTTTCCTAGCTTGGATTTGAGAAGGTTGGGAAGGAAAACGTGCAAGCATGTATCTACTTAGATTATGTGCCCCTTTAAGACTGTATTAGAGCTATGAAAATCTAACTTTTGATCGTCTACCTTTAGAAGAGGGACCATGTATTTTATCCTTGATGCTTTCACATGTTACAGAGCAGGTAAGACAGAAGGAACCAGTGAAAGCATTGGATGTTTGAAATATTTATCTTCAGCTTTATTTTTGTTAGGTGGTAACACAGGTATGTGCAATTAAGCTCCCAAGTGTTTAATCTCCATAACAGATTGATTTGAGTTGGTCTGCCAAGCTGGAAATTGCTTACTGTTATCTTTGTATCTATCATCAAAACGTCAGTGGTTCTCCATGATACTTTTAAATATTTTTGTTTCTAATGTGTATCTGATAGAACTACAGTTTATCATGCATCTTCATTGCCTACATAATGCTAAAAACAAGGGAGTTTTGGGGTCAGATGCAAATTTATGGCTAGTTCAGTTGTTGCTCACAACTATTTGTTTGTTTGTTTGTTTGTTTTTTAAAATTTGTTCTTTTTGGCTACTGTATTGAAATGTATTTTATAGAGTTTTTGTCTCCAAGGCTTTAATAGAACATCACAAGTTATAACTCTAAATCCTTGATTCTGCAAAGAATGGTTACTGCAGAGAAGTTACTCTAACAGGACTATGCAAATACTTTGCTTTGTTTTTTCTCTACTTGGGGTTCAATTTTTGCAGTGCATTAGAAGAATCCCAAAGAAATTACTTGTAATGTTTATTGCATCATTTCTCCAAATTAGGGATTTTTTGTAAATTATTGCTTGAGCCATTAACCCAAGACTTGAGATGAAAGACTGTGTAAAAGTGCTGCAGCTGATCGAACTGCACAATAACTTGCATATCAGATGTTTTAGAAATCTGAATACTGTTGTTCTTCACCTTGGTCCCTCTAAGAACACCTTTGACACTGATGTCACCCTAAGTGTGCACAGGCCTCCTGAAAGTTTCAGCCCTGAAACTCTGAGATCTGGAACAGTGTGAAGTTCTGCATTGCCCTGTGGCTGATCTGTTAGCTTAAGGCCAGTTGTAGAAAGCCACCAAAATAATGTTTTATGTAAATAAGGTTAATTAACAAAGATGTGTGGTTCTTTCTTGGTAGAGTGGTGTGAATGCAATTTTCTTCACTTACGTGCGAGTGTGTTAGGTTGTTACTCTGAGGAGAGCTTTTCCACTGTGGCATTTTGGTGTGGAGAGGAGGGACAAAAATCTTGCCCTGTGATCCAAATAAAACTCAGAGCAGCCCTGACATTGTGGCTTGGAGCAGTACAATACAAGTTTTAGGGCAATGTTTTTCACTAGGTACTTCTCTGTGCAGAGGGAAATCCTGCGATGCAGAGTTCCCTGCTGATGTGTGTCGGGTTGAAATGCAGAGAGGATTTTTATTTAGGCTTTGCTCTTGAGGCTAATTATTCTCTGTCTCCTGGGTGTTTGTGCTCTGCATTCCCCTATTCCCCTCCTGGCTCTTCACTCCTGCCCAGTTTTGTGGCATACTGACTCTGTGCCAGCGTGTGTCCAGATTCAAGACACCCCTATTTCTGCTGGACTGTGTTGCACACCCACAATTCAGAGTTCCCAAAGGCCAGGGAAGTCTCACTGGTCCCAATGGAGCTGGTGCAGGGCTGGCACCCAGGCTGTTGGTCTCAGCGAGTCCTGGCTGTGCGAGGTCAGCGTTGCCCTCCGTGCAAGGTGCCACTCTTGCCATGTGTTCAGTTACCAGCTGTGCTTTGTTATAAAGCTGACTGATTGTTTAACTCACTAAAGGACATAGGAGGTACTACACTGTTAATTGTTACACTGACAATTAAAATACAGGGATCACAGCAGTCGGTTATAATGCTGCTCATGCATGTTCTTTGCATTCTATTTTAATAGTTACGTCTGTTGAAAATAAACATCTATTTGAATGGTTCATTTTCTTCAGGCGATGTAAAATGATGTATTGAATGGCTTTTTGTTAAGATGTAATTATTGGTGTTTGAAGAGAAAAGAGTCAGCCGTGTCAGACCCATGGCTAAATAATACCTTAAAATGTACTTTACATGTATAATCTTCTGGCATTGTCATCTCAAGTCTGTAATAATTAACCATTGCAGTATCTTGGGAGTTAAGTTTGTACTTAAGATGATTCTGTAAAATTGTTTTAGTTCCAAGCTTTGCCAGTAACAACATCTGGGATCATTAAATGGGAACTACAGTGAACATTGGTGAAGTCCATGGAGTGTCTTCGAGATGTTTTAGGGTTTGTGTGGGCTTATTTTGCTCTCTAATTATTATTCTTCGTGAGTAAAGTTAAAAGAGATCTGTAATTAAAATGTTCTGGTTTTGAGCTTTTGTCATCTTGAGTTGGTGGGCAGCACTGTTGTATCTGCTTAGGTGACAGAAGTATGGTTTGTGAAACCAGGGTAACTAAGGAGGCTGTCATGGAGAGGGCTGGGAGAAGTCATTTGCTGCAGTAGAAAAAGAGAGTGATTTCTATATTCTGTGAAGAAACAACGTGGGTTCTGTTTTTCCTGTTTTGGGGACTAAAACCCTTTCCTCTCCATTCTGACTGCTGATCTGGACTCTCAGGGCAGATCCTACAACTGAACGTGCTGGCTGTCTGGTTTCTGTGTTTGTTTGCTGTGGAAATTAAGTGGAGCTGCTGAGTGCTCCTTGTTTTCCTCGGTGCCAATTCGTCCCGGTGAGATTAGGCGGGGAGGATCGGCGGGGCAGAGATTTCTGTGGCGGGGCCCTGGATTGCCCCTGTGGTTATTCCATGACCCACATACGTGGGGCCCTGTTGTGACACGGGATTTTTCAGCTCTTCGGTGGAAACCGATTGTGCACAAAGCCCCCTTTGAGATGTGAATAGATGAAAGGAGATGAAACAGCTGGTTTGGTTTTATCCCGTTCAGGTCAGATTTTCTGTAGTCATCGTGCAGCATTAATAGTAATAAAACCAGCTGTTGTATACCAGAAAACTTGCCATAAAAGGGACGTAATTACAGAGGGGGCCAGTACTGTCATTTAACCTGGTATCACTTCAAAGCAGAGATCTAAAGTTTTAAGAAATGATGAATGGCTATGACATTGCTATTAAAGTATTTGCCTTGATTGCTTTTGTGCTTGAAAGGGGGAGGCAGAGATCATCCTTGATCCTGGAGTGTCATACAGACATACTTGAATGCATACATAAAAAACACCTCATGTCACAGGGATGAATGGTTGATGACTAACTTCTACCTCTTGAAGTTTTAGTAGAAAAAGAAGCCTAGAGTAGTCGAGGATCAGCAAAACCAGGAAGGTGTGAAGTCCATAGTGGAGAGAGAGAAACAGATACCTGGTGAGGGGAAGGACAGGGTGTAGGCTGTGGAATAAAATAGAAACTCCAAGACAGTGCATTGGCCAGACCCTTCTGCAGCTCTCCAGCTTGTACCCTTTGGCAACTAATAACAAAACCATGAAGGGTCACTGGTACCAATTGTGCCGGGATCATTTTTTTAATGGAAACCATAATAAATTCAGCAGCTGAGTATAGCACTTACACTGCACACAGGAATCTGAATTCATGTGAGCCAATTAGTGAAGACTGATGCAAATCAAGATTTGATTGTAGATATGTTTTAAACCAATATTAGCTATATTTAGCCTAATCCTCTCCCGAGTTATGTCTGTTACTCTTTCCTTCTGGGATATGAATAGATGTCCTTCTGCAGAAGGGTGTTTAGGATAAGGCCTTCAAGTGAAGCCTGGAAATTCTGTGTTAAGAGTGACAAAAAGCAAATCACTGATTCTGTGTATAAGATTCATAACCATCTGACTCCTTCAAATATGTCTGCCTGTTCTTTGACCTCACTCTTATTTGGGAATTCACTAAGTATCTAAGAGTTCAGGAAGAGATGAATAATGCCTGACCTTGTTTACAAATGCACGTTGAGATCACCTATAAAGTTTTCTAAGCTAGTTGCCTACATGTATACATCTCCCAGATAAACTCCTAGCTAAGGAATTTACTTCATTGGATTTTGACCTCCCCCTGCCACATTTTTTTTTCTTTGAAGAACTGAATATGAGTTGTAATGTCTTATTACTTTCTAACTTCTAGAATTTTATAGTAATTTTATTTTGTGTTGCGAAGCATGGAGACAAAGCCCTACTTTTATGTTAGGAGAGAAATCAAGGGCAGCCAGAAATGTGAAGTGATTTTGAGATCCAGCTCTGCTTTCATGTTGTTTTAGGGGCATTCTGAACTCTGGTTCATACCGTCCATAATCCCCACCTGCCTTGTGGTGGCAGAGCTCCTCTAAGAAAGGTGTTGAGCTGCTGTTCCTGTCTGATGTTAGTCAAGTGGAACTGAAAACAAAATGATGATTAAAAAAATGATTTAATCTGTTACTACCTAAACAACTCCAGAGAAGCATTTGATGTAGACTTTAAACTTAATGTGCTTGGCCTTGCCCGAGTTTGGTTTGTATTTTAGATCACAGGGTAGAGCAGCTATTGCAAGAGGTTTTAAGAGCTTTTTGATATGAAACAAACAAAAAGAGACATAAAAACTATTTCTTTTATTATTTGTCTGTAATGTATGTGGTGATTGCTGCCACACAGAAATGGAACATAAGTTACAAATAATAATGTCTGTTACCTGGCTGTGTGTCAGCTGAGTCGATGTTTCCTGGCTCTCATGAATGCTGTGTGGTCAGTCCTGCAGCAGCCCTGCTGCATCCCCCAGGGCTCCTTGCCCAGCAGCTCTGGGCTGTGTGGCTCACGGAGCGGGGCTGAGGCAGGGAGGGAAGGGCACAGGGACAAGGGGCTTTTTCTGCCAAAATGTGGGAAGTGCCATCCCCATATTGATGAAGCAAACCTGGGATTGTTAATCATCTGTAAATTATGCAAAGCAGGATATTAGCTGAAGGTATGGCTGTTTTATAGGTAGCTTCAGTGCCAGCTGCTGCTTCAGGTCATTGGTTTCCTACATCTGCTAATAGACATCTCAAGTTATGACTTGAAAAACTTCTTTACTTGTAGGTGGGTAATATGAGCCACGTAGCTCCATAATGGTCACAGAGGTGTGTGTGGGAAGGTGTACGTGTGTTTATGGATATAAAGTAAATATTTATGCTAGCAACACCAACTCAGTTTCAAGTAGAGCAGAGAAAGCTCACTGGTGTCTTGTATTGACTGTGAAACTGTTGTGGAAAGATTTTCATTTATTGCATGTGACCTATTAGCCCTAAATGCAAACTGGCCAACTTATGACATATCCAGGGAGGGAAGAGGGAAGGGCAAGCACAGATAAGTTTCTTGGATTCCAGAAGTGAAGAAACAGGATCTTTCACCAGCTGGAGCAGGGCTGTGTTGCAAAATTGATTGCAAAGAGTCCCAACAATGGTTAGGAGTGAAAGTGTAGATGTTAACCTACATTGATTGTTCAATTTGCTACTCTGAAAATTTAAGTCATTTTCCCCATTTACTTGTTTTAATCTCCCTCTTCCATTAATCCTTGCTGAGTATAAATTGTCTTTTAATATCAGAACAATGAAGAAATAAACTTAGTTGTACCTGAATGTTTTTTTTTAATCATATTTTTTCTTCCTCCTGCGCAACTATTAATGTGTATCCCTTTTGGTGAGTGAATGTTTTATTCACTCCATAGTGATAAAGAGCTGGTCTAGCCTCCAGAGGGATTTAAACAAAGTGATTTAAATACTTTTCTCTTTTTTAAGAAAGTAGTCTTCAAAGAAAACAACAGCAGTGACATAGAGTAAGATTAAAAACCCATGAGGCTATTCTTGTCAACTTTAATATTCAGAATATTTAATGTTTTCTACTCCATGGGAATTCTTTTCTGCTAGATAGCTTTCTGCAAAATTTTTCAGGGTGTCCTGGTTTCAGCTCAGACAGAGTTAATTTTCTTCCTAGTAGCTAGTACAGTGCTGTGTTTGGGATTTAGGGTGAGAATAATGTTGGTAGTACAGTGATGTTTTAGTTGTTGCTGAGCAGTGTTTACACAGTGCCAAGGCCTTCTCTGCCTCTCGCCCCACCCCACCAGCAAGGAGCCCAGGACACAGCTGGGAGGGGACACAAGCTGGGACAGCTGACCCCAGCTGGGTACCCTGTCCAGAGGGGTATCCCACCTTTCAGGGTCATGTTCAATGTAGCAATTAGGGAAAAAACAGCTGAGGGCTGCACATGGCACCTGGCTGGGCATCAGTCAATGGATGGTGAGCAATTGCATCTCCTATTTTGTATATTTGTTTATTATTACTATTACTACTACTTCAATTCCTGTCCTATTAAACTGTCTTTATCTCAGCCCACAAATTTTACTTTTTTTTCCCCCAGTTCTTTCCCTTGTCCCACTGGAGGGCGAAGTGAGTTAGAGGCTGGGTGATGTTTAGGTACCTGCCTGGTGAAACCACAGCAGTCTACCCAGAGCACCAAATGTGTAAACTGCAATAGAAGGATCTGTGAGGACATGACATATTGGTAATGCTGTGGGATCAGTGGACTGTATCCACTCTCATTAATAAAAATCCTTCCAGATTTGCACATTTTTACTTTCATCAGACATAAGACTTCACATTATTTTATGGGATCGTCAGCAAGGCACACAAGCAAGATTTCTTCATCTGGTCATTTATTCTGTTGCATATCTGAATCTTTGTATGTTTGCAGCTGAGTAGTGATTTGAAGCCTGGTTTGATGGAGAAGGCAATGTAGCTTTCAAGAGGTCAGGTTGCAGAAAACTGGAAAACTGTTTATTAGCTTCTTGTGAGAATGCACATAATGGGCATGTGATCTAATGAAAGCAAAGCTGCATGAGTGTTACCCTAAGAAAGTAATATCAGCATTTTTGTGTCATTAGAACTTAGCACGTTTGCTGGACAATGTTACATTAAACAGAAGAGTTGTTCCTTATGGTTCACTGTTTGTCTCCTATCTGTTGATTCTTCTAATTAATGGCAGACAGCTGGATGGGTAACACCAGTAAAGACTGTTTTTTAAGCACCAACCATATTCTTGGTTTTCTTGGATCCCTAAAACAGAGAAAAGACTGATCCCCACCTTAGCAACAATTACATATATCCCTTTGTGGCTTAATTACAAAAGGGAAGCAGGAAGACTTGTGTGCCTGGGTACCAAGTGTGTGCTGCACATTCCTGCTGACGTCTCTGTTGTCTGGGGTGATCACGTTACCCTGACAACCAAGAACATCCCTGTTTTCAGGGCTGGTCCCTGAATCTCTTTGTGTGTTACAAACATCACTATTTTTTGTTAGAAGCGCACCAATTCTTTTCTTGCACACTCTGCAAGTTGGAAATCTACAAACTGTCCCAGCAGAGCAACAAAGACAACTCCTTCTAGAAAGATGGATGACAGACTGCCTCACCACATGTGTATCACATTTGCTTGCCAGATCCTGGCTCCTTTGTACTTTCCTCTAGAGCACTTTCCTATATTATAGCCTTCCTCTAGTTCTGCAGAATGTAGTGATCCCAATTAAAGTCAGTTCCTGTGTTCTTTCTTCCTCGTTAAATCTTTTGTGTTTTGTTAATTTTGGTCAGTCTTATGGTGTCACATGGCTGAAGCAATGAGCAGAGTGACCTGTTTATTCTCTTGAAGCAGTCAAAAGTTACAGAAACTAGAACCAGGGGGAAAATAATTTAACAGTTCAAGTCCTTAAGGAAATCACAGGCCTTTGTAAATGTAATAAGTAGGCAAATTTTCTACAGAAACTATGCATTTGAAAACATCTCTGCAGAAATCAGTCCGGATTTGATTTCTTCCTGAACCTCTTTTTCTTAGTGCAGAGTAAGAAGTTTAATTACCTGGTAAAGTATTTCTTTCATGTAACAGATCACTGTAGTTTCAGAGAACTCTGTACTGCAGGCCAGTGTCTCAAGAGTCGTGCATTCAGTTTCCTGTTTTAACAGTTAGTGATTTATTGCCAAAATACAGCATTTTGATCAATGTGATTTCTTGGTTGCTCATTTCTACAAATTGAACAAAAGATGGTGAAAATTTTTGAGCTAAAGAAATGTCTAATATGTGACAAAATTTGAGTACTGGTTCTTTGAATGTGGCATTCTTTATTCAGGGCCTTTTAAAGACTTCTAGCTGAAATATGCATCATCTGTGAAAAATTTGTCCTGTCTCCAGATGCCCAAGTGCCAACCCTATAAATTGAATGTCAGGCCATGTTTTTTGTGGCTCACACATTCCAACCAGGAATAGCAGCTTTGCAACCGGCATTTAACTAACAGGTCTAATGGTGTATGACCCAGAAACAGCCTAGTTCCTGCTTTCCAGTTTCTGTTGGATTTTTGCATTGCGAAGAGCTGCAAATGAGGAGAAAAGTAATTTTAATCTCTAAAGCAGCCAGGGTTAATCTGTGTGTCACATGTAGAGCATGTCTATTAAGAAAAGGTGGTTTTCTCAGATCTGCTTTTCTGAGCATCAGCACACTGTTTAGACCATAAGACTGGTTTTCTGTGGCTAACCTTCATGAATAAAGTGGGACTTTGCTAACTGTGGATTTAAAAATAGCTCAGTGTTCCCTCCCCCCAGAATATATTAAAATAATTCCTTCCGCTTTCTTAAATGGAGCTGCTAGTCAGAAGATATTCAGATGTCAGCAGTCATGTCACTTCTTACATGGGTCTAAAACGTTACCAGAGCTGTCACTATTTGTCTTTGAAGTTCTCTGTTTTATCTCATGCACAATGTGGTAGCTCCTCATTTTGAGAAGCTGGGCTTTGGCAACTCCTTGCTGTGCAACTTGGGCTTGAGTTGCTGAGATCCTTGGGCTGGTGCCTTGCAATGAATGGATGTGGAATTTATGGTAGGAATAGAATGGGGGGTTTGTTGAGGTTTATGGTCCTTAGGTCAAGGCCATTTTCACTTGGAATTGCAGAAAGGCACTTTACTGCTAATGTTCTTAGGAAAGAGGGTTTGGACTGACCTAGAGAGATTTTCCAGTGTGTTCCCTGCTCTTGTCTGGAATCGGCAGCATAATATCTCATTTGGGTGATTTACAAAGCCTTTACATGGACATTAAACAGGGCACAGATGAAACATTCTGAAGCTCTGTCATTCCTTGTTAAGTGACTCCAGACTGCTTTGGGAGGTGCTGACATAGTGTGTGGTGCCCAGAGCTGATTGCCAGGTTTCACCTCAGCAAAGCTGAACAGTGTGGAAGGAATATTCAGGTGCTTTGCACGCTAAACACCTGTTTGTACTTCCAAAATGTGGTAATTGGCTGTTGTGCAATTGCACAGAATTACTAATGTGTGTCCTGCAGTTTTGTTTCTCTGTGGTGTTGTTTCTTTTCACACTGAACCATTGTGGAAACAAATAGTCTAATATTGCTTAAAATATCACAACATTTAGGGTACAAGTAACCTCTCAAGTCCATTGAATTTCCTGTTTGCTGGAAACAGATTATTAGAGATGTCATTCAGAATAATTTTTTTTCAGCAGAAACACCCTGCTCTAAGCAGTGGGCTCAGGAATATTGATTTTTGTCACTGATCATGAAAACCTAGAAAAAATGGGGTATAAATCTGAATTTGAATTTCGTGAATATTTCTCATGTTTTGCTTCCTCATCCCCTTTTCCTCCCCTTCATTTTGTACGTGAAACATGTAATATTAAGGAATTTTTTCTTGTATGACAGAGGCACTTAAGCCCCCGTAGATTCATTGGACTTTGCATGGGATTGTTTATTCTTACTGACATGAACAGGAAATGCACTTGTGTGCCTTAGGAGATTAGATCTGTCTTTTATTGTGACAGCTCTCCATCATGTTTTATTCATCAAAAATAAATGAGACTACTGCTGTTAGTTATAATTATTTTAAGGTTTACTTGTGCATTTCAATAGATGGGGTACTCAAGAACATGGGAAATATTTTTTCCTTTTCAACAGAAAGAATGTAGAAATCTGGTACCTCTTTTTCATTTATTCAGGATGACATACCTCACCAAAGCTAGTGACAGGTGGGCAGAAATTAAATACAGCTTAGCCTCAGAACTCTGTCTACTTCCTTGAATTTGGAAGTATATGATAATATTAGTTCCTAGCTTTACAGGTTTTATGGCTTAATGATTTTGAATCTTGAACTGAAGGGGAAAAAAACCCCTTTATATTATCATTTTATTTCAGAGTTGTCTGGAGTCTGATGTGGTCTGGATCTCACTGTGGTTATTACAGACTGACAGTACCCTACCAGTTACTGTCAGTCTGTCCTCGCTGTGCTGAGTGTCCTGGAGCTTTGGCCACCACACTCCAAATGGGAAACTGAAGTTATGGTTGCCACATCGTTGTTCCACCATCTGAAGTACTCAAAACAAATAGCCTGATGTTTTTCGAGTTCTTATGGGTGCTGGAGGCAGTAAAGGAATGGAGATCGAGCTACAAGACCCATTGTTTGTGAATGGCACTTTGATTTCAATACAGACTTTGGAGAGTCAAAGCTTCTTTCTTGACTTCACCCCCTTTTATTGTACAAAAACTTACTTTGGCAATTCAGAAATTACTGCTTTCTTTTCTTGGGAGCTGGTGTGCTGTGTGATGGTGGGTGATCTGGGAAGAAGAAAAGAGGAGAGTGATAGCTTTAAAATCTCCAGTGACACCAAGTGCTAAATTTGAGATCTCTGTTTCTAAGTACAATCCTTGTGCTAAAGGCTAGGAAATACAGGAAGGTAGTTTCATTTTTTTCCCCCCAGCCTTAAAAGCATCAAGTTTTACTTTGATAATTAAACCTTCCTGGATTCCTTTACAAGGAAACAATTGTGCTATTATTAGCAAGATTAGCTGAAAAAGGCAAATATGTGGGAGTTTGGTTCCTGGTTCTGTTCCGTTTTCTTTTTTTTCCTATGACTGTACCTTCACGAGCTGCAGGCTTTTGCATATATTCATCTGTGTAGGCACAGCACAGGCAGGCAGTGGCTTCTGTGGACCTAGTTTTAAAATGCTCCACAGTGAACTGCACAACAATAATCTTAAAGATTTCATTTAAAAAAATACTGTGATGATTTCATTGTGTATTTTTGGCAATTTCTAAAGTAGTGCATTTGCTACTTATTTAGGATAGGCTATGGCAAACCTTACACCCAGAGACTTGTACTTGGCAGTTGTAGGAAATCAGCAGGACCCTCAGGGAGGAGGAGTTGGTGCTTGAGATTCCTTGGGGAAGTGGGTTACTCAGAGGGAATCAGGGTGTAAACAGTTCTGTTTTCCTATCACTGCAGTTGTACTGTGCAAATTGACTTAGGCACAGCCTTCGGTGTGCAGCTCAGCAGGTTCAGGGGCTTCTTCAGTCTCAGCCCTACAGCAGCAGGTTTTCTGGAGGCTGGAGCACACTCTCTCAAAAGCCTGATGCCTCACTGTATGAATATTATCAGTGTGATTGTCACTAAAGCCAGCAGCAATACAGCCTTGTAAGCATTGCTTTGCATGCAGATTTTCTTTTTAACTTCTGGGATAAATTTGTTCCTAATGTGTGATAAAAATACTGAGTTGAAGGTATCCAGCAGTGACAGTTCATACTTGTGTTGCAGTTTTTGTGTCCAAACTCTCCAGAAAGGCTTCCAGTGCTTCTTTCTGCTTGATGTAACACAACAAAGCTGATTGCTGCTGACCATGATTTTGGTAGGAATCTTGGTCTGTATTTTGTCCTTTACATGTTTCTTTGTTTACTGAGAAGTGCTGGCTACCCAGCCTGTGCCAGCTGTCCCCAAATCCCAAGGGAGTGTCCAGCAGCTGTGAGCAGCTGGAACAACTGGTTCTTGGGCCAGCCCTTTCCTTGGCACTGCCTCGCTCTCGCGCATCCTGGCCATGGTGGAGCCAGGCTGAGGTGGCTGAGGCAGGTACCTCTGTAATCCAAGGAATTGCTGGGCTGTGGCCTCACTATTTGTGCACTTGGCAGGGATGAAGACCAACCATATCTGAGGATTTTCCAAGTGTATTGGCACCTGTGAAGCAATTCCCTTGGGACCCACTGTATCCTTTTGAGTTGGTTTTTTTCCTGCCAAACTGTACATTAAATACGTAAGTACTGGTGTGGGTAGTAGAGAACAGGGCATGTATATGCATATGTCAGACGTATTTTCTTACTATTTTTGGCAGTATGTTTTCTCTGCCTGAAATAACATTTTGTATAGCTGTGTCTCCATTGCTGCCAATCAAACTTCTTTCCTTTTCTGTTCATAGGGTCTTAGATTTTAAAGCTGGAAAGCACCCTTAGATCCTCTAGCCTGCTCTCTTGTATGACACTGGTCATGGAATTTCATCCAGTTATTTCTGATTTAGTTAAAATGTAACTATTATTCAAAATGCCTCTGGTTCTGTTTAGAGAATTCTAGATGATCTTTCTGCTTTCCTCTTTCTTCTTCTCTTTCACATTCCATAGGTTTCTGGTTGAAAATTTTGCTTTTTAATGTCACATCTTTTTTGTCTTATTGTGGTTTTCTCATTTAATATTAATATCCCTCTCATTTTGTATACACTCTCCAATGGGGTTTTTTGTGGATCAGGAGAAAGGTTTTATCCTTGTTCCCTGAAATAAACTCCCAACTGCTAATGCTGCTGCTCCCAGTAGTTAATGGCTGCTCGGCTGAAATCCATGACTATAGCTCTGCTGGATCACCTAATTGTGCTAAAAGTATACTAAGGAATTGGTATCTAGGGCATGTAAATGTTACCTTGAGATCCCAGGTAAAAAAAAAATAAAAAAAAATTACCTAAATGGGCAGTTCCTGCTTCCAAGCCCTGTTATGAGACCTTGCTGAGTTAGTCATTCTGCCCTCCCAGAAAAACAAACAAACAAGCAAACAGAGAAACAGCTGCCAGGTGAGGTTGTGCATGTGAATGCTGCCTGTGATCCTGTCCCCAAACGTGGTTCTGTGGGATACCAGTGTTCAGGCACAACTTTTGAAGCTGCATATGCCATATGTACATTATTGCAGTAATTCAGTGTCAAGCATCGGGTATTTTCTGTGTGTGGTACTTCCATCTGCCTCTGAGGGTAATGGGAAACCTGCTCTGGAATAAGATTTCTCCTGACATTTGTTGTCAGCACAGCATTGACCGAAATTTATGGGCTGCACTCCTACTTACCTGGATGTGTTCAGGTGCTTTTCAACCACTCTCAGAAACACCAGACTTTGAGTAAAGTGTATTTCCCACTCTGTGCTTTGTATATGATGTACAAGGAACGTTTATTGATAGTTGGGCTCTGGCTGGAAGTGCCTGGAACCATTATCCAGGCACATTATCACTGCTGAACTGGTCCAGGCAGGCACGGGGTGGGGAGCAGAGATGGGGTCAGCTGGCAGCCAAGTGGAGCCTCCAGAGAGCCAGGTCAGTTGCAGCCTGACATTGGGTGGTCAGTTTTATAAAGGCTTTCCCCCAAAAGGAGTCTGAGGGACTCAGCACATATGTCTGCCTGTAGATGAATGCAGTCTGTTGTTGGCTGTGTACATTAGAGCCTTGTGATCAGTATCATGTGAAAATACAGATTATCACTGATGGAAGGAGGCAGCCCAGAGCCACAGTCTGGATGTTGCTGAGGTTCAACAGCATCTATAAAATTGTCGTCATTTGGGAAGAAACACATCTTGGTCGTTGTTCTCCAAGACAGGAGACTTCAGGCATGTGAATAAGCTTGTCTGGGCTGAAATGTCAGTAATTTTGGGCAAAGTTTTATTTTAATGCCGCATTTTGTACAGAGAGATTGTACAAATAGTTTACTGTTACCAGGGAGTAATAAGTGCTACTGAACAGCTGCTGGAAACTTTGGGCTGTTTCAGTGGCTTTTTCTGTTTTTTTTTTTTTTTTTGGTTAAACATGGACTATCAATTTCAGTCTGGACTGGAACCAGTGCCCAGGTGGTGAAATGCTCTGTGTCTGATAAACTGCTCCCCTGCCTCATTCGATCACCTGTGGAAATATCTTTCAGTGTGACAGACACTTACAGGTTAGAAAACAGAGAACATTTGACTTCAGTTATTTTCAGTTACTGAGTTTTGATAGGAATGCGAGTGGGAAACCCAGGAAATGAATCCAAATGGAAATTAGGGACACTGAATTCTTATTCTAATATTACCCAAATGGGAACAAAAAAGCATGTCAGTACATTGCTTTGTCTGTAATTATGCAACACTGTTTAGGTGATGTGTCATTTTTTAAGAAGTACTGGTCTTTTGACAACTGCTTGACTCTCCATTTGCAGCTCAGGATGTTGGTCACTACAGTGATAAAGCTGAAGTTCTTGCCTCTTGTAAATTTGTTGTGTAGGCTTAAAAACTTTTATATATTAAGTTTTTTAGAAGTACATTTTTTCCATGTAATCAATCATTGTGTATCTTGTTATTTCACTTAGGAGGTATTGAAAAGATTAATTCCCATATTGCTCTCTAGTCCTGATTCTCAGCTTCAGACCTGGGGGTGAATCTCAGGAATTGCCTCACACTGGGTGCTGTCACAAGCTGCTGTGCCCCTTTGGAATGACTGGCTGCATCTGCAGTGTGCAGCCAGGACTTCACCCCTCAGACTGTGTGAGACTCCAGGTCCAGAGCTGAATTTAGTCTAAGTGGCCATAATGGTCAGGCATTTTCACAGGAACGTGGGAGACATAAATAGTGCCATCTCAATGGGGTTGTTGTGGGTCAATGCAATTTTTGAATATAACTAAATTCCACACTAAGCTGTCAAGAAGAGTTAACTGTGAAGTTTTGGAACATTTTTCTTAATACCCAGCCAGCCTGGTAAATTCTGAGATTGCATCTGATTCCATTAAAACCAAAATAAGATTATTTTTACATTAAAACTTTTGAAAATGTGAGTCACATGTATTGCTAGCAGTTTGAAACCACAAGAGAAATAAAAAAAAATGATTTTTTAAAACCTTCATAATTTGGCGAACTAAACTTAAGATTTTGCGTGTTAACTTTTTATTTCTAGATTCTAAAAATGTCAAGCCCTCAGGCTGATAATTTTGCTGTTACTCTTTCTGTGTGTACTTCAAGTGAGCTCATTCAAGAACAAACATGTTTCTAGTGTATGCTGAAAGATACTTGAACTATTTTAATATCTGAATGCAGCTGAATATCAATGAAATGTCATAATGTTTTAATAAGGTTAGTTTAGTTTATGGTGCATTTTCAGAGGAAGTTTATTGTTTGAAAGGCAGTAAGAGATATCTCCAATGCCTCAGTTGTTTCATACCAAAGAGTTTTCTGAGAGTTTGCCTTAAATTAGTTTAATCTCTGTGTATCAGTCATGTCTGTGTTTCAAATACTCTAACATTTACATTTCCAGATTTTTAAATTTGGGGCTTCTTAATCCAAACCTTTCTTCTTAAAGCCTGTTCTGCAAAGGCTTTAAGCATAATAGATAAATTCATTTTAGCTATCATTTATCACTCCAAAGCCTTTGGGGAAAAAATGTCACACTGCTTCCTTGCCAAGTACAGTAGCTTCATTGACGAGGAAAAACTCCCTTGGGATGGTTATGAAATATATTTATTACTCTTAGAATGAACTTTTAAATGTTTCAGAGAGCTGCTGACAGGAATAAGTGTATTTCTTAAATACCTTGCCATCACCTGAAAAATACAGCATTTTCTGAAGCCTTCCCAAATTACAGAGATCTGTAAGATCTTGTGAGATCCACCCAGCAGAGGACTGGAGTTTTTTGGATCCCCAGTTTGTGATCATACATGAGGGAAGAGTTGGTGGCCACATTCTTATGGGTGGTCACCAGCCTTATGTGATAATTGTTGCTAATCACAGAAATCTGCAGCAGCAGCTTTCCGCTGATCCATCAGTGAGAGAGAGAGCAGGGAAATGTACCTTGCCCCACATAGCTAGTACACATCCCAGCACTGGGGTTATAAATAAAATAATAGGCATTGATGTGCAGCATCAGCCTTGTCTTTGCTCTAAGTGCTGGGTGTTCAACATCCCATCCTGCCCAGTCAGGTAGGCAGGGCTTGGCAGCACTGCTGGGATTGCTTCCACAAGGGAGCATCTTTCAGCTCCCTATTTTCAGGGTGGGTTTAAATTAATTTTGCATGCCTGCACATTCATAATGCATGTGTTTCCTTGTAAAACTGAGCTCCAGCTTTAGTCTCAGGCAGGGAACTCTGCTGCAGTTGCCATTTCTTTTAAATAGGCCTCTCTCGGGGTGCAATCCAAGCAGGGAGACCAAGCAGTTCTTGCTCTAATAGAAAAAAAAAATCTTAATTTCTTCTGTTCATGTGCTAAATGGTCTCTGTTCTGGCAACAACTCAGGCCCCTGTGTTGGAGAGATACCATGCTCTCTTGGTCTGAGCCATATCTCAATGGAGGGCAAGAAAAACGAGGCTCAAGCAGAGATGCATTTGTTTAACCCCAGGCACTGCTGACAGTGTGGCACAAACTTACAGGACACACAGTCTTGATCTGTCTTTTCCTTAGATATTTGTTTTCTGCTTCTGGTAGACACAGCATACAGTGGCTGGAGATTTTCACTTTTTGCAGTTGAGTTTGTCTTCTGAGGATGCTTGTGTTGGTAGCAGAGAAGGGAATTTCAGGTGCAGCTGCTCACCTGCCCGTGCTGCGTTACGTCCACTCAGATCTCCCTGGGTGCTGAGGCTGGTGAGAAGGACAGCACAATCATCTGCAACTCCTTTTGTGCACTTCCTTTTCTTGAAAGGGCTCTGTGAAACTCAGCTGAACAGCATCTATCAGAGAAAATAAATACTTCCAAGTGACTTCTGAGCATATAATCAACCTATGTAATATTATGACTGTATTAATGATGCCTGCTCCTTTCAATTATTTGTGATAATCATTGGTTTCTTTGACTTTTTAAAAAATGTGTTTCCTAGAATAACTCTCAACCTGATTGAGATCTCTGATGGTTGTAGCATGGCAAATAACCTTAAAATACTGGGTAAGTCTGATCTAATAGAGGGCATTGGAGAGTAGGCACATGGCTGTGTCTCTGCTGTGGGAGTTTTCAAAGGATCTGTGGTTCCTCCAGACTTTTAAAGTGATTACACTGTGTCACACTTATGAATGGGGTGCAAAGGCTTCTGTGGGGGGAAGGCGTTTGCTTCCTTAATGAGTATGTTTTCAAAGAAAAATTACATTTCCTTGTCACATGAAAGAAAGTAATGTGTACACAAATGCTAGCCATTATTTGGGAAATGGCTCAGGCTCAAAAATTCTGGCTGGAAACCATTAGGAAGAAAAACGTTCTCCACCATCAATTAATGCATTGTTTTTCTTTTCCTTTCATGTTACTAAGCAGGCCAAGAGATAAGGGGCCAGCTGTAATCCATCTTGTCAGATGAGTTAAGTCAGTTCATGTTATACTGATCATCTGGAAAAAGAAAACTCCATTTCTCTCTCAGTTTGATTTTTAGATCAAATTTTTCAAATTATTGTTGCTTTTACCCAATGTTCTTGTATTCTACATGTACTGATTGAGTGTTCTGATCCAAAAATACGTAACACAGCACTGCCTTTCGTTAATGCATGTTTAATTTGATACTCAAAATCAGCAATGTAGATTCTGGTAATTAATTACCCTCTGTGTCTTGAGAGCTGCATCTTCATCACCAGTTGTAATTACAGAGGATGGGATTCACAGGGACAGTTTGAGATGGTGGTGCTCTCAGCTGGGGCACACACCACGTTGGTTCTGCCACCTCCAGCAGAAGGGCTGAACAAAGGCTTTGGGAAATGATAACACTTGGCAGTAACACCTTCAGCTTTTGCATCTCATCTGTCATAGCCCAGAATACCTCAGTGCCTGTCCTGCAGCCTGAGCCTGCCCAGTTACACCACTGGCAATGCTGAGCTGGCCAGCTGAAGTGCTGGCTGTTTCCTGACTGTCTGTAGCACCACTGGTGGTGCTCAGGTCTGAAGGGAGGGCTGAATATGGGCTGTGCACCTTCATCTGCTCTACCAGAGATCTCTGTGTGTGTGTGTGGCTTCCTCCTCTGTCCTTCACTCCAGGTGCTAAGGAAAGTGATGGCAGAAGTTAGTTAAAACCAGTCTTAGTGGAAGCTTCTCCGTTGTCAGCTTTTGCAGACACCTCTGACCAGGGGGGATGTGTGACAGACCTAGGAGAGAAACAGGTTTGAATCCTGGGAGTTCTATAACATGGAGTATTGGCTAGTGAGGATAATAATGCCCTCAGATCACTTGTTCTGCCCTCTTAACATTTGTACTTTATTGAAGCAATAGAATCAAATCCAGTAGCACTTGTCTGATCCCTGCTATGTATGGCAAAGTTATTTTTGGGTACAAGAAAAGATCTTGATTTGTCAGTTTAAGGAGTTACAGTTACGAATGCCTTTGCTGGAATGCTGTCCCCCAGCTTGGTGCAGTTGTAGAAGGCACTGGTATCTAGAGCCTGTGTTCTGCACTCATAAAGTCCATTTTAAATAATGGTTTGTTTCAGTAGCACTCAGATTTGTGTGCTAACTAATACAAATAGATCACATTCCCCAGACTTAAACTCACTGGGTTTTTCCCACTACCCTGTTGAGGACAGATATTTTTGCCTGGACCACAGGAGATCCCTCACCAGTGTTATGGTGCATTGTCTCTGCTGGCAATGCTGACAGCATCCACAGTCAGAGGAGAGCTAACTTGTGGGGACCACGTACCATGGAGCTGGTTCTGCTGTCCAGGGGCTGCACATGGGACTGCTAGAGAGCTCCAAGGCTGCACACCCTGCATGGTGCTGGGATTTGTCAGTGCCTGGAAAGGCTGTGGCTACCCTGGCAGTGGGGCCAGCTGGCACAGCAGAGCCCTGGCCAGCACTGTGAGCCTCACACTCTAAAACAGATTGGTCACATCCCAGCTGATAGGTGGCCAGAGACCTGCCTGGGAGAGCCCTGCTTGGTTTGGGGCCAGGTGCTGCCAGGGGCCATGTCCCTGTGAGAGTGCAGAGCATCAGGTTCCCTCTCCCAGGAACACTGCCTGGCACTGCTCAGTGTGCTGGGATAGATGGAGCCTGTGATCCTCCAAGAGTGATTTTATTAATATGAATCTTACGTAGGAGGACAGCTCTCATTTATGAAATAGGTTCAGTCTTGTGTGGGAAGCTGAGGAGAGGAGGAAGATGAGAAGAGGGATTTAACCTTTTGATTGCTGACAAGGTTTCTTGATTTAAAGAGGAGATTGAATAAGCTATTGCTGTGTAACATCAGGGAGAGTTTGAATAGGTCATGCATTGGCTGGGACACATAGCCGTGTTCTGCTCCCTCTGAAGCAGATGTTCAGTAGTTTGTTTGGTACTTGGTAGTCTGGAAACAAATGCACTTTGTCCTTCTGTCTGACCATGGTTTTTCAACCAAAATTTCAAATTTAAAGTTGAAAATAATTTTTCCTTTTGTGTCAAAGTTTCTTTTTTTTTTATTTCTTTGACTTTATTATCCCACAGACATAGGGTGGGTGCAGAACACAGCCTGTTGTGGTGTTGTGGTCTAGACAAAGACACTTCCATGTTTCTCCAACACTGAAATTGTCATGTACAACTCTGAAAGTGGAAAAATATTAAGGACTATTTATGTAGTTGATGAGTAATGAAAAAAGATGGGGACAAACTTTACCCAGCACCTCTGCCCATAACTTGAGATCAGATTCATATTCCATTTGCTTTACTTGGTTTTTATGGTATCAATTTTTAAGAATAAGACAAATAAAAAAACCTGTTCTGTTTGCTTTTAGACACATGGTCAGGGTGTCTAAGAGCAAACATAGAATCAAGAGCAGACTTAATAGTCTGGTTCCCATCTGCAAAGTATTTTAGCTATTACTGTGTTGCATTTCAGTCTAAACAATTACATAACTTTATTAACATCTACAGACTTGCTTGACAGTTCTGACACTGTAATATAATGGAATAATATTGTTTATTATTGGGTTTTGAAGTGGTGAGCTTTTTTTCATTTTTATTTGTGTTTGTGTATGTATATGTCATTTGCTGAATGCTGTCATTCCTCTTTTTATCCCTTTTCATTGACTGTACAAGTTATATCTTAGGTTGTATAATCCTCTTCTTGTGGTGAGCCCATTTTAGTATATTCTCTTTGTCTTCTGTCACCTTCAGTTGTCTGAAACAGGAGACCACAGCCAGTGTGTGTTTCTATCCCACACAGTCTGGGGATGAGATGTGGGCAAGGAATCTTCCTCAGCAGAAACTCATTCTGCACAGAAGCAGGATGACTTCTTAGCAGATGCAGTTAATGATGCTATTCATTTTAATTCTGTTTCAGAACAAATACAGTGTGGTTTAATCTGTGGCTGGCAGGTTTCTTCTTTTGTAAATCACATCTTCTGAGGCTATTTACATGAGATTTTCTTTCTTCTTCGTTTTTTTTTCCTCTCATAATCTATTTTTGGCTACAATCTGGAGAAAAAAAAATCCCCATCAAATAGATAAGACCTCCCACAACAGCTTCCCAGGGCTAAATTAAAGAAGAGAAAAATAGAAAGCTCTGCAGAACTGAAAACCATCAGAACAAGACAATCCTGGAAAGTTAGCTTCCTGCCTTGGAGGGTAATTTCTTTGCATTTTGCAGTTGTGCATTTCTTGTATGACTCCTTTGCAGTGTTTCCTAAAGATTTCTTAATATTTGACTGTGGGGCTAGAAAGAGTAATTGATAGTACATCCAATCAACTTTGTTAAGCTGGCAATGTTACACAGATTTCTTGGTTTAGGTTTTTGTGGTTTTCTGTTTGTTTTGCTTTAAACTAGAAAAGGGAAAAAATTCAAGCAGTTATATTTATTTCAGAGAGTAATATATATCTAGGAGATATTGTAGTTGAATTATTTTTCATATGGCGGAGAAAAGAATGTGCCAGATTATTTTATATTTCGCAGAAAATATTGTTACATCAATGTTATGTATTTCATCTAAAATTTCTGCCAGATAAGTGCCAAAATATTATATAAAAGCAACTTAATAAATATCCTTCCAGTATTAAAAAGCAAAGTCAACCTTGGATGTTTTTGTATGAATGCTCCAAAACATCATATTTAGTGTTGTTAATTTATACTCTGAGAAAAATACAGTCTTTTTGTTCAGTCTGCAAGTGTGAAGGCTAACAGTAATCCTTACCAATTCATGACATTGGCCACTTTGAGGGCAAGTTGCAGATCCTGAGCAATATGTGAGTAATCAGTGTAAAGAAAATTTCTGTTCTTGTGCAATATATGTCAATCAAAAGATTTGCAAATTTTATAGATCTTGAAAATTGGTCTATGGCTGTTTTAATCAGGAGCATGCCAACCCACCTGTCTCTTGGGCTGAACAGAGTGATTTTTGTGATTGGTTATCCATTTTTGAAGTGAGTTAGAAAAGAAGTGTGCAAGTTAGAAATATCAGCAAAGCATTCCTCTGAAAATCGGAGGAATAAAAAGAATTACTTTGTCAGAATTGGCTCTTTCCTAATGCATCTTGAAACCACTGCATCGGCCCTGAAATGTTTTCTTCTGAGAAGATAAACTCATTTTGTTTATGTCTCATCTGTAGTGTTTAAAATCAGTTTTAGGCATTAGCGTGGAGCAAATTTCCATGGAGAGATTTCTGTGCAGAAGAGGAAATCTTTGTGGTTAATTGTGGTGCTGCTGGCCCAGGCTGACTCCTTGGGAGCAGCCAGTGGATGTGGAAGGTTTTCCATTGGCATGTGAAGCTGGCCCTGCAGTAGTGACTCCCACAGGTGGTGGCAGTAATGTGTTTGTGATATCCAGTCTCTTTCATGAACACGTTATGAAATAGTCCCCAACTAGTAGCACTGCATTTTTGGCATACTGGCATCATTTTGAAGTGGTATGGTAGGTACATTACCCATAACAGAACAGCCTGTAAAACCTGTGTGTGTATCTGTTGAGCAGAGTGGGATTCTCTTGGAAATCCTACCTACAAACCTGAGGTGAAGTAGAAAACTTCACTAGAGAAAAATGGCCATGTTAGCATTTTCTGCTGTTCACATAGACTAAATGGAAGCTGTTAGATTCAGAGTTACTTCAAGGAGTAATTAAAAAAAAAAGAATTATTAAAAAAATAAAAAAGGAGTAAAATTGGATGAGGTCAGAAAATAAGTGAATTCTTTTTAATGATTTACAGTGGAAGGAACCATGAGATGACAAAGTAATTTTTTTCAAACAGCTTTCAGTGGAGAGATAATGATGATAAGAGTGTGACATAATGATTGTTACCAGGATGAGGAGAGAGTCTGGCCATGGAAATGGGATGGTGCTGCCTTTGTATTTGGGAGTGTGATTTGCTGCAGGATGCTGGGGCAAGGCAGGAGGCACTGCCATCTGCAAAGTGCAAAATCACGACAGGAGGTTCAGGAACGTGATGAAAATATTCCAGTTGAATCTTCCAGTGTTGTTTGCATACAGGTAACTGCTGTATGAGAGCTGGAGCCTTTCAGGCTGACCTGCTGCTCTACTGCTCTGTGCCTGCAACAAAAAGTCTTGGATGTTGATTCTAAGGCAGTGGGAGGGTTATTAAATTTGTACTGCTCTGTAGGGCTTAGTAGGACAACTCCATGCCTTTAGTAGTTTTGTGATACTGTTTTTTCTGAATTCAGGTATTTTCAGATGGGAAGTTACATTTTCTTTAGACTCATGTGTACTGCATGGGGCAGGGTTGGTGGAGAGGCTGATTTTCTTATCTTTTTATTTTTCTCTCTCCCAGATAGAAGAAATACAGAATAATTTTAT
>VWZV01005703.1:951413-972591 GCA_013397155.1 Irena cyanogastra | reverse complement strand
AAAAAAAAAAAAAGAAAAGAAAAAGAAAAAGGTATTTACTTACTCTTAAAGCCTAAGGGGAAAAAGAAAATCAAATGTTTTGGGAACTGGCAAGACTCACTTCAACAATAGCTCCCTTTGTCTTGTTTTCATATATGATGTTTGGGCTTTTTTGTTTTTTTTTTTTTTTCCCATGGAGCATAGTTCCCTTTCCTCCTTTGTATACAGATTTCTCTGGTAATTACGAGAGCTTGTCTGTTTGAATTTGTCACATTTTTGGCAGCCAGTGTTCATCTGCAGACACTGTTTCTGTAAAGGAATGGCGTACATGAAGCATGAGGAGGGGACTAGGGCTCTTTTGCTTCTGAGTAAGCTTCTAAACCCAGACCCAAATAGACCAAATAGAGCAGGACAGGCATCCCCATCTGCTCGTGGACACTGCTCCTGCATCCATGAATTGCTGTGTTTCTCTTGTATTTCCTCTTTAATGTAAATGAGACCATATACAAATAGCAGATGCTCGGTGATCCAGCTATCAAACCCCATTCTTCAAAAGCATCCTCCTCCAAACCTTTCCCATCACTTCACCCCAGGCTTTGTTCAGGCGTTAAAACCAGTTTATAACAGAAAGAAAACACAAACACACATGGACATGCACACCCCACATTAAAAATATAAAGGGGAAACAGCAGCTGCTCAGGCTGCCAAGAGAACCCTTTGCAAAGATGTGCTGCACTGGCTGCTCTCTGGCTATTCTCTGGCTATTCTCTGGTTATTCTCTGGCTATTCTCTGGTTATTCTCTGGCTATTCTCTGGCTCCTGGGCATCACCAGGGAGAGAGGGAGAGGGAGACTCGTTGCTCTCCCACAGGTACCTAATTACAGCTTCAATCTCCAGCCCAGTGCAGAGCATTCACATCTCTGTAGGAAGTCTGGGCAGACTTCTCCTAGCAAGGCATCCCGGGATGTGGTGTGTGAAGGGCAGGGGTACCTCTGCTATAGCTCACTTAATCTTTCTCCTCCTTTAGTTTCAATTCAATTTTGGAATTAATTAGGAAAAAAGAAAGAAAGAAGTCACCATACATTTCCCAGTAGCTTTCTGTCAGGATAAGAGAAATGAGCTCAATTTCAGGTGTCGTAGCTTGTTGTTCAGACTTTATAACCCTCTGTTCTGCTCTGGTTATGAAACAAAGAGCACAGCAGGTAGGAAAGCAGTTTGGGATAGTTTGATTATTTTTTCTTTTTGAAAAGCTTATTTTCCTCCATGTCTTATTATGATCTGGTATGTCAAACTCTTGATCCCCTTAGAAAAAGAGTTGGAGCTATACTTAAAAGAAAAAAAATCAAGTTATTTTCCAACTTGGTGTTATTTATGAATTTCATGCAAAATTCTGCTCTCTCAGGATATTGGTTGTATTGTTTTTGCCAATTGGAAGACAAGGCTAGACAACAGGAATTGCTAAAAAAGTAGGAGAACAAAACTATGTACCACAGTTTTGTGAGCAGATTGCATTTCATTTTTCAAGTACATGTTACTGCATGCATCCTGTTCATTTGCTCCACGTGGAGGTTTTTGCAAACTCTTTTTTTCCCAGGGAAGTGTTGTTCAGTGAAGCTGAGTTTGGCTGTCCATTAAGTGAAACCAATCTGCTGACAACTCCTAATGGGTAGAAACAACTCTGGCAGTAGTTATTAAGGCTGGAGTGATCTGAAACTTGCCTTCTGATAATAATTTAGAAACAAATGGTAGCCTTTTTTTTCCTCCTTCTTCTTCTTCTTAGCAGTTCTAATTTTTAACAGTTCAGGAAGCAGAGTGAGTTGGGCTTAGAAAATGTAAACACGGGTCATGCTCAGCCACGTTGTGTTACATATAGTTAGAAAAATAGAGGGTGTTGATTTGAAAGCAAACTGAGTGGTTGTCAAATTAGAATGAGATGTCCAAAGTGTCATTTTAATTAAAGAAATTGGCTTGGTTAATGTTGTGTTCTTCCTTAGACAAGGAAGGAAAAAAAGAGGCATTTTACTGCTTTTAATAATTTTTAAGGGTGTTGTGTTAAGGAGAGATAGGAGGTAATAAAACTAATGGAAATACCATTGGAAGTTGTAGCAGAGCTTCCTTTCATTTTGGCTACACCAAGATTTCCATTGGAACAGCTTCCAGTGTGAAAACTGCCTCCAGAACTGTTCAGGCTGTTTCTGAAATAAAGAACAAGGTGGAATTTCTTTTTACCCATTAAACCCGTGCTTTTTTTACATATTAGTAACCCATAACAGGGTCTTACCTTTAAAAATCTTTTTCTGTGAAAGAAACCCCAATTTTTGCCAAGTTTTTAAGCCTCTCAAGAGGTATCTTTCTGGGAGGGAGTACTTAGGCTGCTCAAAGCAAATGTTGGGATGGTGTGGATGAGGTAGGAGGTGAGGGCAGGAGGGAAGGACAGTTGGAATCTGCCAGGAGAAAAGGACACAGGGCTGTGCCTGCTACCAGGTCTGCAGCCACGCCAGGCAGTCTCAACTTTGCTTTGGCTCATGGGGAGCTGTGGATGAATATACAGAGTTAAACCTGGGAAAAATCCCAGCATGAAGTTTCCTGGCCTCTTTCCTTTGGCTCTCTGTAAGACCCAGCCTCGTTGAGCTGCTTTTCTGGCCCCTGAATGAGCCAAGGGGAGCCAGCGCCCTGTCAAGCTCCAGTCCCTTCCTCTGCCTGGCAGAAGTCACCTTCGTGCCTGGATTGTGAAAATGCATCTTGAGTGCAACAGCCAGAGGGAGGAAATTCCAGGCGAAGTTTGGGGCAGTGCTGTTAGCTGTAATATTAATCAGCTCACATTGGGAAGCCATTCATGAGAATGGTGCCAGTTTTTTGGGAAACACTGCGAAGCAGCTGCACACCTTCTAGTGAAAATAGGTGTCGTGAGTCTTTTTCAAACTGTCTCCATTAGGGTTTCAGTGCAGGAGAGTTTTCTGTATCAGATGAGCACAAGCACTGAATTTGGGGGTAAAGCACCTATCCTGTAGCAAATTAATGTGGGGGGCTTTTACAAACAGCACACTGTTTGCAGTGAACTCTTGACTTTTCTAGTTGGCCTTTTAGACGTGAAATGCTTTGTATCTAATTAAAAACAATGCTCCTGTGAAGAACATGGGTAACATCTGATTCCTTCCATACCACGTTTCCCTGGGTTGGAGCCTGTCAGAGCTCCAAGGTCACAGGGCCATCTTCCCTCTTAGGAATCCCTGCTAACTGTTTAACCTTGATCTTCACTTTGCAGCGCTCCCGCGAGCGTGTGACTCGAGAGGGAATAGCTTAGCATGCTGTACCCGTAGTCATCCCTGCAACTGGCAACGAGGGATGTGGTTATTTATAAAGCCCTAGGCCATCTCACAGTTTTAATAGGCATTTGTTTCCATTCAGATACTAAAAATATTAATCTCAGCTGCAATATAAACTGATTTTTTTGACAGCGATAAGAAAAGCTGACACTTAGAAATGCTTTTAATTATTTAGGAGATTGAATTGTGTTTTCTGCATAGGTGCAAACTCTTAATTAGTTTCCTCTTGCTATTCATTTTATGGCACGTGTTTTTTTCTGAAATGATAAAAGATCATCAGACTAAAATTTTGCCATTAAGAGGAGGAAAACATGCAAATTTTTAGTATCTTTTTCCAAGTTGCTCTCTATGCACAGTATAGTGAAAGAGCCACGTGAGGCATCTACTTCATTTGCTGATTTTTTAGTGTTTGCAGCATTAGGCTTGAATTACACTACATTGTATCACTTCAAATTTTTCTTTGTTTGTTTGCTTTATGAAGGGGTTTAAATTGCACTGAGAGTATATTTTATACGCTTCTGCCTTCCTAGAATGTTGGGTCCTTTGGCTTTACTCTCTCCATTTTCTTTCTATGACTCCAGAAGTTATTTAATGTAAAATGAATTTTTTGTATAAAATTTGTGTGCTGCAGTGCACTATAGCTGAGCTTCTTCTCCTCTGAGTGTAGGAGGCAGGTGCTGAAGGAAGCAGGAGTGATGCAGTGAACTTCAGACAGGTGCTGTGTAGGAAACCTGAAATGATGGAAAGGTGTTGAGAGGCAGGAGACACATGCCTGTGTGCCTTTGCAGTCATCAAGACATACTGATAGCTCTTAGGGGGAAAATGAGGGAAAATTTACAGTGACAGTAGCACTCCAGTAGCGTAGGGTTCATGACATGCTGCCCTTTGGGTAATTTCTTTCATGTTGTTCTAGTTTAAAGGCTCTTCCTTTGCTCAGTAGTTTGTTTTTCAGATGCCACTGAGCATCTGCAAGCCCTCCTTCAGGAGGAGGGCTGTGTGTGTGGACACAATAATTAAAATAATAACAATTAGACCTTTGGTATTTAGGTGGAAAGGCTCAAATGCAGCAAACGTGTTCTTTAACATCATAGTCCTGAATATATATTCAGTGAATTGACATTTTTAATTGTAGATTTTAATCTAGTTCCACCCAGTCTTCTGAAGAGGCCAGAGGGCCTTTAGACTTGCAGGTGAAGCACTACTTTTACTGCCTTTTTCTTATGTGACTGAGGATGCCACCATTTCTGGAAATAGCAGTTGACTAAATATCCAGATGATATTTTCTGTGATTTTATGGTTCTTTCTACCATATGGTGGAAACATTTCTTGAAAGAAGGACAGAGTTGGTGGAGTAAAAAGAAGTGCTCCAACATCTCCATCCAAAATCCATGTCTGCCTTGGCACTGCATGACAGAAATTGGATGTTCAAATTCTTCCTTCTTTCCAAGAAGCTGTTAATATTGAGCATTGTAGCCAGAGAGCCTCACCTGGTGTTTCACTTCCTGCTGGGCTTCCTTCTCTGCTGCTCATTCCTAATCTCCACCTCCACCTGTGGAAGAGGCTGAAGCTGAACAGTGCATGAGTGTTGCTCCCAAGTCATCCTCACTTTATCCCCAACAAATCTTCAGTAGACTAAACCTGGACAAAATGGATCTATCTAAAGGACTACCAGTGTAAAAGAATAAAATGTGTCCAGTGAAGAGCTCACTAGAGCCTTTTACTAGCCAAAAAACCTTTTAAAAAATGTAGTATTTTCCAGTCAATCCACCCATTATGCATCTTTCCATGCATACATAATGGAAAGCAATTAATTATCTGTGAAAATCCAAATAACTGAACTTAATAACTGAAATTTCAAATACATCTTGTAGCAGACCTGAGCCATGGGTCTGTTGAGGAAGGCTGAAGCTGGCCATCCTCTTTGTAATGGATTGTGGTGAAATAGAAATAGTTGATGCAGCTTCCCATTCCTGGAGAATACCCTGCTAATGTGCTGCTCATAACTGATATTAAAGGTTGTCTGTCTGGGACAGAAAGGAAGTTTATTCCATGTTTTCAGATCATCAGGAGGTTGTAGGGGAGAGCTGATCTGCTATCTTTTCATTTTTGCAGGGCTGCAGAGTAACAGTTTAAACTGTTAAAAATTTTCTTTACCCAGAGATGGTTACTAACCCAGAAAGAGAATCTCATCCAGCCTTCAGGGGCTGTTGCTTCAGGAACCTGTGATTGGAAGAAGGAAGAGATTTTTCTCTAGCAGTTAGCATTTGATAGGTTGGGATGGCAGGTGAATTTAGGTGCTAGATGAACCTTGAAATACTTCTTGGTGCTGTGACTGTGTGAATGTGGTATTTGTGTGTTGACACCCTCTGTGTCAATACTCTCTTGGTTCTGGTGTTGTGACACAAGGATGGGCTGGATGTGTTACAGAAATGCATCTGCCCAGGTTTTGTTAAAATGAGGGATTGCTGAGCTGTCTCCATTTACTCAGTAGTTCATCTTCCCTTGTCTTACTCTAAAGCTTTCAACCCGTGCTCAGGTCCTGCCAGCTTCTATTTAGAAAGAAGAGGAAGTTTGCAGTTCATGGGTTATTTTCAATGTTAACCTAGCCCAAACACAAGCCAGGAATTCTAACTGGGGACTGAGGACTTCTCAGGAATACTGAATGGCCATAACACGCAGCCTGATGTTCATATGAGTGGCAAGAGAGGAAGAAGAAAAACTCACAAGCCAGACATTTTCTAGGAAGGAAGTGACAGAGAGCAGCCCCATGTCCCCAGCAGCCCCAGTGTCATCATTCCTCACTGACACCAGGGTGGCTCTGCCTCTCCATCAGTTCCCACCTGCCCCAGATGCCAGGGCTGGATGTTTGTCCATTGCACTCAGGACAGAGAAGGGACTTCATTGCTGTGCCACAAAGGACAACAAAGGACTAGGCAGCAATTCCAGTGCTTCCATACCAAACCCTTTCATGCAAACCAACACTGGGGGCAGGAGAAGAACAGGAGGGGTGAAGTGGAAGTCCTCCAGCAGCCAGCCAGTGTCCCAGCTGGAGACCTTGTCTTGTTTCTCCCTCTTCCATGGGAGGACCATTGAAGGGGTCCTCCTTAAAGTTCTACTGGTTCACCTGTGCTCTGCAATATCACACTATGAATACATAGTTTAACGAGTAAACAGAATTTTAAGCAGATTATACAGACAGTAGGGGAACACAAAAAAAAGCTCAAAGCCTCAAAATAGCTGTTTTCAATTTTCACTGCTTGAATAGAGTTTCAGAAGGATTTAACCTTTGTTCTTTGATCATGGCACAAAAGAATATATACATGCAAACGAGGAGGCTGAGGTAATGATTATATGCAAAGATGCTGCTAAGTATATAATTAAAAACTGCCCTGTGAGACACCCCCAAATTTTATATCCTAATTTTATTTTATACTGCCATTTAGAGGAGGGATGAATTCACCTCTCCCACGCACTCTTTGCACCTGTTTCATATAATGGGCAGATTCAAAATTCATCTTTGTAGGAAGTCAGCTCTATATTATTCAGATAATATTATGCAGTATTTGTTAACCTAAATTTTGCCCCCATCAAATACTTCAGTCTAGACTAATTGGCTGCAGTACTTAGCATTTAAATTATCAAGCAATGGGGTCTGTGAAAATTGATCTCCCAACGTTTGATACTAATTCTTTGTTTTCTATTTCTTCACTGAGAAAATTGCAGCAATTGTTCTGCAAAGCTTGAAGTGAAGGAAATAAGTGTAGACTTACAGCCACAGGAACGTCAGGAAGAGATTTTTATTTTAGAACATGGTTATTTTATGTGATGGGATGCTGAAATCAGGAATTCTGTAACCTTGGAATCATAAAATATCACATTGTAACTCACACCATGTAAAATTACAATGTGATGAAGAATGTAAAGGTAATATCGATGAACCAAGGCAATTCTACAGTAGTCCTTGTAGTTTCTGTCCTGTCACTAATATTTTTGTACTCCTACTTGTAACTTCTATGGGTTTTCTTCCCTAACATGACTTGATGTCTCTTCACATTTATATGAATGTGAATATATAGAATAGGGCCTTGATACCAGCAGAGACTTCTGCAGCAGTGCAAAGACTAATAGTGGAGTTTCAGAAATAATGAACTGCAGCAGCCAGGTTTTCTACTAAGAAAGGTGGGACGTTTACATTTGCTGGGATTTTCTTCTTCCTAATTCACAAGTTGCTGCATTGTTTTGAAATAACATCCTCCATAAAACATATTTTTCTTACAGAATCTGACCAACAGAAAGCACTTCAGAAATCCATTGTTGTACTTCCCAGGCAGAAATATTTCTCAGAGCTGTTTGCAGCAGCACTTGCAGCATGTGTGTTCCTGGCTTCTCCATCTCATATACCCATTTTAGGGAAAAGGAGATAGAGTTGAGGAGTACCAGGTACATGTATTGATCCACGGAGTCTAAGATTATGTCTAGATACCAGTGTGCTTCTGTGACCCTTGCTGTAGTTGCATAGATTCCAGCCATGAATGCATCTAAACAAAATGGGTATTTCCACTGATAAACTCAGGCAGAGGAACAAAACAACCTTGTAGATGTGGTGTTTAACAAGTACTCTGCAGACTGTAGTCAGAGCAGACTTCTAGTGAGGTTAGAGCTGAGCAATGAGCTCAGATTTGAAGGGGAATTCTTCCTAAGGTTTTGGAAACTTTATCAGAAAAGCAAAGGGGCCAGCCCATGACCTAGGAGCTGCAGAAGAGGGAGAAGCTGTTGCACTGTCTGCAGTTATCTGATGTGTGACGCCAATTTTTGCTCTTCAGGTGGAAATACCATCAAGGAGCTGTGCTTCTGCACTAGGAGCTGTTTGCTATAAATCCAGTTTTCTTTGTAGCCCTTTATGGCTGTGGAAATGTTTCCCTGTCTCAGTTTGATGCTTCTAGTGCTCTATGCCATAGGTTAGGTACTTGCATTTCATTAATGCTGCTGGCAGTTCATCTCATTGGAAGGGCTGCAGTCCATCATCAGAGTCTGCATCTCAGATTCTGGTCATGATGCTTTCGTGCTCCTTGCTTGCTGTGTTCTCACCTGGCACAGGGTCCTGTGCCTGCAGTGCACTGTTGGCATTGGGCTGCCCTGCAATGACCAGTGGTTTGTCTCTGGGTCACTTGCAATAGCAGGCTGCCTTCCTGCCTGCCACTGCATTTGCAGGAGGGTCTGTGCGAGGAGCCAGCTCTGGGCTGTCCCTGTAGCTTTTGCAGAGAGTGGGGACACAGTGGGGGGGATGTGAGGACCAGCCAGGTGTAGGTACCTGGTTTATGATACTTGGGAATGGGGCTGTGATCCAGCCTCATCCCCAATGGGCCTCAGCTGGGGAAAACAGGTGAAGAGCATAGACTGTAATGAAGAGCACACAGGTGCAGTGCATGAACTATAAGGGGTAAAAGGGTTGGGCTTGAGGAGCAGAGGAAACAGGCCCTTGCAGATACTTGCAGCTGTTGGAGGCTCACGATGTTCCTCTATCTGAGCAGACAGCCTGAAGCCTTCTGACAAGGTACAGTGCTACTCTAGATTATCATGTGTCATGGCTGTCTTAAATATGGACTATGCCATGGAGTGTGCTGAGACAGCCGGGCACTGGGCAAGGAGGCTGGAGCCAAAGTGGGGTATCTTGGGGTGCCCCGTCACATACACGGCGTGTGGCTTGGGCTTTGTGGGCTCTGGGGGAGCAGCCAGCTGCAGGAGAAGCTGTACTGTGTGAATACAGAAAATAGAAGGCAAAGGAGCATGGGTGTTTCATGCACTGGGTAGCTGTAATTACAGATTTGGATTCCTGGCAGCATTGAATGCACTGGAGGAGCCAGGGCCAGATGGGCAGAGCCTCCTGGTGCCTACCAGGAGCTGTTTCAATGCATTTTCCTAGTATCAATCACCAATTTGTGAAACTTAGTGGTTTTTATTGTTTTTGTTTTTCTTTTTTCTTGGTGTGTGTTTGTTCTTTAATTCTAAGTAACAGCAAACAAACAGCAAACTCACATGCCTGACACAGCATCTCTTCATTGCTAAAATGAAGTTAAAACTGTGGCACATGAACAGAAATTGGAATGACTCTCTAACTTATCTGCAATGACCACTGTATTTCTTGGAGGAAGATGAGGTGTCTTCCTTTATAAACTTCTCAGCTGTCTCCTTAGATGTGCTGCTTTTCTGTCCCACGTCAGAGTCCTGCAGATAATAATGTAATTACTGCTGTAATGAAGTTCAGGTAACAGGTAATGGAAAAATGCAATTCTTCACAGCCAGTAAGCAAACCTCAAAGGGCAGGTGATGTGATGTGATTGCTTAAGACTGTGCAGGATGTTCATGCAGGAAAAGAGTTATGAACTAACTTTGATGATAGTACCTGCCTTTTCAAAATCAGGGGCAAGACTAAGGCTTAATCCCATGCATTTTCAGGGAAAACTTTGTCACCAATTTCAGGATGCAGTAGGAAATGCCTTCATTTAATCAGTTTTGCTTATTGCAGCTAAGCTTTGGGCACGTGCTGTGGAAGGTAATCCAAGGCCACACAGACCACCAGTATGTGAATGACCTGTCTGGGAACATGCTCTGCCCTCTGAGGAAGGGGAGTTTTCTTGTTCCACCTGCATTCTGGTCTCTGCCACACCACACTGTGTCCTCAAGTGTGGCTGAACTCATGAATTCAATGCAACAAATCCTGTACTAATGTATGGGTATTCACTCTTACACGGGAATACAGCTTTAATCACATTTTTTAACTAGAGCAGAAAAAGTAATTTTTAGAGTATGTTATTTGCAGCATTTATGGAAGACAGTTTTTCTTTTTTTTGTCATTACTGAAGACCATTTGTTTTTTTACACATCAGTGACTATAACAGGATTGACTGATGTTTTGGCAAAATTCTCAAGGAGCCACAAGCAAATTAGTTATTTCCTCTTCTTGACTATTATGTACTGTTGCTCACTGCTGTTGAACAGTTACTGTGGATCAGTGGGTAACAGACAAATCAAGCAGGTATGTGAACATTGCAGAGGGGGTGGAGGATGTTCCTTGATGGAAGCTGTTTCTTTATTTACCTGTCATGTTGGCAACCTTCCTTGTCTTGCCTGGAGTGCAATCCTTGCAGCAGATGATCTTCAGTAGTGGGGGCTGGATCCTGTGCCTTTTCCTTCTTTGGTTTGGTTCCTGTTCTCCAGTAATGGTATGAAAATATCACCTTTCTCCCTCTCTCTCTTCCCTATCTCTCCTCTCCTTTTAAATAAATCAATAATCTGCAAGTGGGGGAGAAAATTTTGAAATTTGGGCTTTGGCATACGCTAGAATTTAAAAAACAAGGGAGGAGGAACATGAGCATGGTACATATCAATCTCACAACCTGGAGGCTGAAGCCAAGATTTTTTATTAATGCTGATGGTAGCAGTGTTGCAGCACATAAAGTAAATGATGATTTAGGCAAATTGAAAAAATTAAGTTTCTCAATGAAAGTGTGTAAATCCTCATTCAGCTTTGGCCTTACTGCCTGTGCTTCTGCTCCTGACAGGGTGGCCAAGATAAATAGAGCTGTGCTGTTATGAGAATGACCCGTTTGTGGCTGGAAGAATTGGCAACAGTGTTATGAATCAGTTTGCATGAAGGAATTACTGTGAACATCTAATTAGTAGATTTCAGGCCAATTCAGTGTTCAGACATATTCTATGAACAAATTATTGCCATTGTTTTCCTTTGCTGCCTGCCACTTGTAATTGTTTTTTGCATGTTTTCATGTATGGTTCAGATCCTGAGAATAACTGAGGAATAATTCATTACACCTGTTCTATAGGATGATTAATCATTACGATTCAGAGGGACTGGCTGTATGGTCATTAGCATAAATAACAGGTTATTTCTCTTTTCTTGATCAGATGATTGTTTCACAACACCTTATGGTCCATGGTTGGATAAACCTTGGCCATCAGCTGAGCAGCTTTGCTCAAACATTTGAAGAGAGTAATTTTTGATGCAAACAGACTGAAGAATCAAAAGAGAAATTTCTAAATTCTGTTAAAGATTTTATTTCATGCTATCTTGAACAATCAGTATCAAATTCACTATTTTCTGAGAGTTCATAGAAGTGCCTTCTTTCCTGATGGAGATCTGTAGGCTGAAATGTCATTAACTGATGCAGTGAAGATGATGACATTAAAGTATCAAGCCTCCATCTAACCTTCTGTGGCACTTCTCCTATAGTCTTGTTTGAGTCTGGCACAATATTCTAAAAATGTTGTCAAAAATGCTGTAGAGAGGGAAATAATAATTTCAATAAGGCTGCTGTCTACACTTGGCAATACAGCTGCGTGCAGCCATCCCTCCCTGCCACAGGGGCACACAGCTGACTTGTGTTTCCCACTTGGGTTCACCAGAACCCTCAGGGGTTTTTTGGCAAAGCTCTTCCTTGCCAGTCAGTCCCCACTCCAGGTATTTCTATAGGGTTATTCTGTATGGGATGCAGGACTTGATTCTTGTCATTCTGAGCTTCAGGAGGCTCCTGGCAGACCATTCCTCCAGCACACTGACCATCTACTTGGTCCCACCCACAGCCTTGCTGAGGGCATACTCTGTCCCACTGTTAGGTGATTCATGAAGACATCCAGCAGTGTTGGCCCCACTGTCAGTCCCTCAGACACTGCTAGAAACTGGCCACCATCCTCTGAGTCAAGGATACAGTCAATTTTCCACCCACAGTGGCCATTCTTCTAGTTCCTGTCTCACCACTTCAGCCGTGTGACTTAAAGAAAAGTCTGTGTGTCAAATACAGGACTCTCAGTCCTCTGCCCTTCTCCTACACAAACAGTAAGGAAAAGTTAATGAGAAAGTTAACTCTAGAGAAATAGCTCTTTTTGTAGTCATGTTACATGCCTGACAGTGATAGGTGCTGTCTGGTTGAGAGTCAGGTCTGGGATCTTTATCACCTCTGCGGCTCAGATGTGTGGACACACACCTTCCCAGTTTGTCCCTCTTCTCTGGTGAATTCTGATTTATATGTACTCTATCAAGTAGAGATTATTTTGGCAGTCATTTAATCAGCAGACCTGATTTGTCACTAATTCCTCTTTGAGTTTATGGTCCCTCCTATTAAATACAAGGACAGGGCTCCTGTTGCCATTGCTCCTTCCTTTTGGCAGCTGTTCCCAGGGCTGAGGCTCAGCACTAATCTTCTTTGCCAAAACGAATGGGCAGGACAGTGTCTAAAAAGAGGTGTGATTGCCTAACCCCAGGGGGGAAGAGCTTTGAGACCAACACCTACCTCAGCACATTTAACACTGCATGGTGGGGTGATGGTCATGTGACTGTTTTGTGCAGCATATATGAATTATAAGTACTGAACGAGAGATTTTGGCCAAAGAGAATTTAAGAAAAAAATAGTAACGCAAATGTTTGCTTTCAGTTATCCCTTTACATTTTATTTCTTCTAGTCACCTTGACTCTTCTTCTCTGCTTTCTTTCTGTTTTTCTCTCCAGCACTTCTGTTGCCAGGTTGTACTCCTTGTGTTAGGAACTGGGAGTGTGTTTTTAAATACAGATTTCTCTGTTAATGTCTGGGTGAAAGGGTTGCACCATGGTATGTGAGCCATGGAGATAGTCCAAGGGCAGGTATTTACATTTCTTGTTAATAGTCTCCTCAAAACCCAATTTAGGATATCATGAAAACTGATGGAGTCATGTTGGACTGCAGATAAGGGCTTCCTGCAGCCATTCCAGTCAGTTCTAGCAAAATGAAAATGCTGTTGCAGTTAATGATGTCAAATAGTTTTTGCTTACTATGGTAGCTGGGAGCTCTGTGGCAGAGCTTAAGTTTATAATAGAGCAAGAAACTCTGTGGAATGTTAAGAGTCAGAAATAGATACCTCTGGACACTTGGACATGCCTGCATTTACCCTAACTGTGTTTCATGCAAGTAACTCCCTGGGTGTGTCACTTCGGGATTTAACTGAAAAATTCAAGGAGAGACATCTGATACTTTTTTTTCTTTTTCTTTTTTTTTAATATAAAATGAAGTATGTAAAACTGAAGCATCAAATGTTGAGATAGTGAAATTTCTTTAAAATGTACATTTAGATTGTCAACTTAACAGCAAATAATTTATAGGAAAATTAAAGCTGAAGAGCATGAATTGGCATAAAGAGCTTTTAGTTTCACGTTCCATTTGGAAAGTGTTTAACTTGAAGGAAAAGGAAAGAAGGAGGGGGAAAAATGTATTTTTTTTAAAGATAACATATTTGAATGTGGAGGAATGTAGACCAGGCTTTAAATTAGACTGATGTGGCTGCTTTTCCCTCAGATGGCGCTGGAGCACTTGTCCAGGTTGTTGAGGTGGAGTTTCCCCATAGAAGTACACAAGTGGTACCTCAGGTACCACCATGATTTAGGGTGAAAGAAGCTGTGTTTGGGAGGACTGTCAGAAATAATTTTCATTAGTACCTACACATTTGGGCCATCTCTATGTGTATTGGGGGGCACAAGTATGTTAAGCATTTAAAAAATATATTTTAGAAGTTGAAGATCTGGGTTTAAATATGCTCCATTTCAATGCAAAGAAAACAAAGCTTGTGGAGAATCTCATGCATGCTTTGTCCTTAAATCTAAGCACTGTTCTCCTTGAGTCAAGTAAGTACAGTTTCCTTGGTGATCTTCATGTGTCAAGCACTGAAGATTTAACTTTTTGTTAATCCTTTTCTATTTTAAAGAAAGTATTCTTAGCAAGAATCAACAGAGCTTGCCAAAGGCATGTTATTAAATAATGGGTGGTCCAAGTGTAGGCTTCTGGGTTAGGGTATCCAATATTTCTGCTTAAGCAAGCACTTCTTTTACTTATTAAATTTGCTTACAGATATTATAAGTTACTAGAAATTACATGTTCCTGTTTTATTATGAAAACAGGAAAATTTCCATCTATTGGTCTGTGAAGTTGTATCTGATTTTCGAAGTTAGGAATCTGCAGATATTTGCATATGCATAAAAAGTGAAAATGGGGAGCAAGCAATTAATATATATGCATGCAATTTCTAAAACTAATGTCTTCATTGGTTAGGAAGGTTTACTCCTTATAGAATTGCTACTTAAGGATTCTGAATTCTGTTTACATGCAAGTAAACTTGAGTCCTCAGCTATTCATGTGTTAAGCTATTCTCTTTATACTCCAGGACCAGCAGAGTAATCCTATTAAAAACCCTTAGTGTTGTGTATATGCCCCAGTGAAAATGGAGGGGTGCTCTAGGCAAGTTCATCATCTAAGATGAAGAGGAGCAAGCTGAGTTTGAGTCTGGGCAGAGGTCAAGGTTCTGGCTCTTGGATCAAAATCTGTTTTGTTTTGCAAAGGAAGCAACTGTGACACAGTGGTGTCTGAAATCCTTCAGTCCAAATCCAATAATGTTAATCTTATAAGGTACTTCTTTAGTGCAGATACTCCTTTACTTTCACTGTATTGTTTCTTCTTCCTTGCAAAAACAATTTGCCAGAAATGGAGTTAATCAGGCTGTTGGTAGTGACGTGTATACAAAGAGAATGCAACGAGCAAGAAAGGTACATGAAAATGGAATTGTGATAAAAATAAATTTATTCCCAGATGTGACAAAACATGCTGTATGGACTGAAGGATTCACAGTCTAAAGTGAGGTGATGAGAAGCAGCAGAGAAGAGGAGAAGAGAGGGCAGTGATGCAAAATTCATGTTGTGTGTTCATCCACATAAGCATATGTTCACACCTTCATGGGGTGACTCAAGGTGTGGACTCTGAAGATCAAAGCTGCAATCAGGATTTGCTTTTTAAATACTCTCCCTTAAGAACGAGGAACATGGAATAGGATTTAGGGTCAGAGAAGGACAGGTGGAAAGTCCAAGGGCCAGAGGTAGTAGAGCTGATGGCAAAGACTGAGACAGGTTGTCTCTCCTGTCTCCAGGGAAGCTGGAGCTCCCTGCTGGAGAGGCAGCTGGAGGGATGGAAGTGGGCAGAGCTGGGGTCAGTCTTGCTGTGTGGGCACCCTTCATGGCAGAGCCTGGAGAGCTGAGCAGGCCAGGTGAGCCTTGCACTTTTCTCATGCTCTGCCCACAGAATTTATCTTCATCATCCTTACAACAGGGGAGCCCACCTGGAACAGTGACTGAAATATGGGATCTTCTTGTATCAATGCTTGCCACATCAAAGCAGAGTGTCAGGAGGAATCAGAGCTGATCTGACTTTGTCATCACACCAGTACTGGGATGGTGGCCAAACTGGACTAGAAATACAGTCACATTCATGTTCTGATATGCTATATATATAAACCATATATATCTTCAATGGAGTTATCCTGTGGATATCTGTAGGATATTCTTCTAAGTCCAAAGAAATTTGATTCCATAAATTTAGTCTGAAGGTGGGTGACCCTTGTTGTATTGTGGGCCTTTTGTATTGTGGAGGGGCAATATGCAGAGATTAGATCTTCTGATTTTTTCCCCCTTTCTCTGCCATGATGGACATATGTCCCAAAGTAATACCTTAGTTTAAATTTTGTGACACTCACACTAGGACAGGACATGTAATTAAGTCACCGTCTTGGCATGACCTATGTCAGTCATTAATGGAAAGATAGTTAAGTGTAACAGGATTTCTTTTGTTAAGTATTCTGCTTATTTATGTGGTATTGCAAGATGATAAAAACTGCTGGAGATTTCCCCTATCCTGCTCTCTTAGTTATCTACCCTCATATCACCTGTAGCCAGAATTTATTTAGCTTTTTTTTTTTTTCTATCAGCCAAACAGAATTCAGCTTTTAACAGTCTTGGAGTCAGAGTAGCTCCTCTTTCCTATTTCCTGTCTCTTTATCGAGTCATCACATGGCAGCAACTCCAGCATCAATTGTCAGATTTTGAGGAGCAAGTTTATTCTAAAGTTTCTTTGAAGGTCACCACGGGAGGAGCGGTGAGGGCAGCCCTGAGGTCAGAGCCAGCTCTCTGCTCACATGGTTGGATGTTTGTGTTGCTCTTGGCTCTAGAAGGGAGGCTGGTGGCTCCCACCTTGCTAGCAGATGCCTTTGGAAGTGTTCCCTGTGAGGATACTTTCCTAGCAGCCACACTAGGAGCTGCTGGCAGAAGGGTGATCTGTGTGTGGCACGGGGAGGTGCGGTGCTTTGCACGCCCTGCTGTAGGTAAAGCTCTTCTGTAATCACCTCTTAATTATATTGCTTTTAGCTCCTGGCATGTTTTCATGGAGCCTTTAGCCAGAATTTGATGCTCACTTTCCTATACTCATCTGATAAATGGAGACATAGATTTTTTTTTTTTGTTAGAGAGATTGGCTGATTTCCTTCAATCATCTCCTGCTGCAATTACCCATTTCTTAATGATAAGAAATGCTTGACTGGTTGGCAATCTGATACAAGGCTGTAATTGTGAACTAGCAAGATTGTGCTTCCTTAATATTCATGATCTTTAAAAAAATAATCTTCTTCCCATCGTTTTCTCAATTAGGAAAAAAAAAAGTGAAATATTGGCAGGATTGAGCAAAAGTTGTTCCAAAAAGCATTGCCCTGGGGAATCTGAAGGAGCTCTGTACTGAGAGCTATGTTCCTTCTTCTGTCTCCAGTGGTGGCATTCAGAAGCACATAATTTAGGACGTGAATATTTTCCTTAGATGTATATTTCATATAAAGGTGGTAGCTCTAGCTGAATTCTTAACTTTCTGCCATGGTTTCCAAGATCAGAATACAACACCTTGTATAATTTTTTGAGACCTTACAAGTTCCCACATATCATGATGGTGTGTCCAGATAAAATGTGCTGATGGACATGCAAGCAAATAGAGCAGTAGATTAATTACTCTGGGTTTTCTTTATGGTGTCATCCACAATTCCTGAAAGCTGCTATGCATTTACCACAGCTCTTGCCAAAAGTGCTGTGTCCAGCTGCACTGATGGAGCACCAGCTCCTGCTGACCAAAGGGAAGTGGTGTCTTTGCTGCCTTTCCCAGGCAGAGCCCCCTTCCTACCCTCCCAACTGCAGGTCTCACAGGATTTGTGCCACAGAGCTGCCTAGAGAAGATTCCAGGTCACTTCACCAGTACTAACCCCTGCACTGTTAACCTCCAGCAGCATGGATAATCCATGGCACCACAAATCTGCCTCCCCAAGCCATACCTTTAAGGAACACTCAAGCTGAGGCCAAGAGAATGAATCTGCCTCTATGGCCAGGGACTGGACAGCCAGGAAAGCCTCATTGTCTAATGGACAACATTTAGTTCCTTTCACCATTGGAAAGCCAACTATGTTCTGGTTTTCTCAAGTCATACTTCCTCAAATTTATAATGCAGTTCAAGGGTGCAGCCTGGAAGCCTGTCCTTGCAATTCATGGTTATTCTGTGGAGCTTGCAAAAACCTGACAAACTTGGATTGTGGGGCTGACTTGTGATCAGCGTGTCCACAGAAAAATAACCCCCATTTCCTGTTCCCCTGTGCCACTGCAGGGGAGAACGTGGAGAATTCAGGGGTGAAATTAGACCTGGGAAGAAGGGAGGGATGTAGGCAAAGTGTTTTAAAGTTTGGTTTGATCTCTCATTACCCTGCTCTCACTTGGTTGGTTATAAATTGAACTTTAATTTATCCAAGGTGAGCCTGTTTTGCCTGTGGTAGTAACTGGTGAGTGCTCTCTCCCTGTAGTTATCTTGACCCATGAGCTTTTGTCTGTATTACCTGAGGAGGGGAGTGGTAAGAGAGGCTTTGGTGGGTACCTGGCATGCAGCCAGGGTCAACCCACCATCAAAAAAAGCCCTGAAAACCCCCACCATTTATATAAATAAATATATATTCCTTCTTAAGTAGGAGCTAAATATTGCAGTTCTGTAGAAACACTGAAATGAAAAATTGACCTCCTTGTGTACTAGTTAGTTAATTTAATGTTTCTCTGGAGTAAAATAATCTTTCCAGTTTTAGAAACAGATAAGAAAAGTGGTCCTCACCTTCCTGTGTTGGTATTGCTGATAGTCAGTCTGAATTTTGCCATGAAAGCATTTGATTTCTTATCTGAACAGTATCTGCAGTGACACATCTCAACTCAGAATATTAAATTTCCCCAGGCTGGAGACAGGCAATGAGTTATTACTCTGAAAAATGCTTCAAAGTAAAATAAGCCTCTTTGGAATATCTCTGCCTCTTTCTAGCAGGGTGCTGCTGGAGGAGCTGCCAGTGGGCCTGGGAGGTGCTTTGCACCCTCAGTGCAGGCAGGGAGCTGGGGTGGGGTGGATGGGAGCTCCTTGCTCAGCTTTCCTTTTCAGCACCATTGCATTCCCAGGGAGAACAGATGGCATCAAGTGTTTCTTCAGTGGTGCTGTGATGCAGGAATATGAAAAAATACCTCTTCTAAAACATGGTGCAAAGAGCAGGGAACTTCAGACTGTTAACCTTCATCCAATCTTGCTTAACTTAGAGATGTGGATTTATTCATAAGCATGTTAAATATAACTAAAATCATGTGCAGTGTTGTGAAAACCTGAGCAGAGTATAGTAATAAAAAAAAGTAATATATTTGTGCATGTTAAAAAAAAGAAAAAGGATCAGTACACAATTAAGAACAAATACTGGGCCACAAAAATATTTGTTTTAACCAGATGGTCTTAAGTAATGCAGTCAGAGCTGTGGTCACAGTACATTAGTTTTGTTTCCATAGTAACACTAGTTTGGCAGACTGAGTTATTTAGATCTGCACTGCAGTGTTCCTAGCAGTCTAATCCTCATATAGATGCTTTTATTGAAATTGAAAATGATACTTAGGTGATCGTGCACCCTTAAATGGGTGCAGACATCACGAGAAGTCAAATTTCCCCACAGCAAGAATGTCCACATGTACAAATGGTGTTTGTTGTGCAATGCTGGTGTTAATTTTGTACTAAATAGGGTACAAATAGAAAGATACAACTATAAATTTAAATATAAGCACTGGGCTGCCTTTTGGGCTGGTTGGTGTGCTGGAGGTAGCTCTTGAGTGGTAAAGGACAAAGCTTAGCTCCAACTTTTCTGTTCCTGTGAAACTTTAAAACAAGTTAAAAGGAAAATAACTAAAATCAGCTAATTGTAACTTATGGCATGCATACTGATATGTGTTGAGAAGCTGAATTGTGCAGTGACTTCCAATATTTTTCTGTGAAATGAATCTAATTTAGATATAGTAAATTAAATTATTTGGCATGATAATTTGTATGCTTACAGAATGTGCCTCAAATAATTAAGAACAACAGGGATTTATGAAATTTGGACTCAAACAGTTTTGCCAGATGGCAACAGCCAGAACTGTAATACATTGTCAATTGGAGAAACAGGAACAGGTACCACAGGACTGTGGGACACAGAGTTGATATCCAGGTCTACCTGCTGTTGGCAACACCAATTTATAACACAACAGGATTAATTAACTGTACCTCTTCTAAGCTGGTCAAAGTTTGCATGTTTTCAGATATTTAAGAAAGTATTATTTCCTTGAAGCACAGATAGCAAGATGATGGATTTTTTTGTATGCTGCCACCAAAAGTGACCTTGGCTGTCCAAGGTGCTCCAAACCAGCAATTTTTCTTTTGCCCCTTGGCACTCCAGCAGCACCCTAATTACAGAAGGCCTTGAGGCATTCACAAGTAGGAAAGGATTCAAAATTGGCTTAACAAGTTTTGACAAAAGAAAATAATCTAGTTAAAAACAAATGTGCTCTCCTTTTCAACCACAAGTGAAGGAATCAAACATAACTTTATCTGAGTTCTTACTGATCATTAAGAGAAAGATGCTATCTTAAGGCAATGTTACTGTGTATGAAGTAGACAAACAGCAAAACTCTTATTTTTACCATTAGTGTGTTAAGCACTTATACAAAAACAGAATGTATTTTACTTGATAAAATTGTGTGCCTGTGGTACTTTCTCCAGGGTAACTGGCTTGCTTTTCATTCAAATTATTAGTGTCCAGTTATTTTTAAAGTTGTTTTAGGAAAAAGGAAGGGTTGTAGGGGGAGCACTGTAATACTTGATGTGTAATTTCCCCTGCCAGAGCAGAGATGCTGGGCACATCCTTATTGCAAGTTGAGAGCCCTGGACTAGATGTCATGGGCCCCATGGAGGGAGAGTCACATGGTTGGTATGAACTGAGTTTTCCATTAATCTTTGGAAATTCCTCTAACACTGAGATTCTCAGCAGGCAAAGGACTTGCATGAGGAAGGGTCAGGAATGTTTATTTCTGTCATGTCAAATCTGTTGTAAACAGAAAAGTGTTTTTTCCATCCATTTTCATTGTTTTCCATAAAATTAATGTTGTCTTGTACACTAGTAGCTGACCCTTCATTTTTCACTTTGAAAGCTGCTCCTTGGACTTTGTATTGCAAAATTATGTAGCTGTGGTTGTATCTGTGAACAGCATCGTGTAATATAAAAAGTACTTTTAAAGCAAAATGAAGATGTAATAAAGGAAAGCATACATAGCAGCTTTAATACCCCTGTGCCTGCATGTAGCAGCATACACAGAAAATATCATGACACTCTGGAGTCACCTTGAATACGTAAGGAGTGATGAGTTTAAATCATGAACATCAGGTTGGAAATGACGCAAATAGAAATATTTTTATTTCCATTAGAAGGAGCACCTGAGAATTCAGTGACTGAAGGAGGTTAGGGGAAATTATTTTGAACTGCTTGTTATGGGCTTTTTGCTTTGCCTTTGATGTAACATTCAGTAGAGTTTACAGAAATAGCTTGGCTCACAAATAATTTATGTCCCATTGATCTTCTAGATCATCCTGAACTAAGAAAAAATGTTTGTGGTCAGTTTTTCTGCTCTCCATATGGTGTCATTGTTTTTTTTTTTT
>VWZV01005703.1:708217-951067 GCA_013397155.1 Irena cyanogastra | reverse complement strand
TTTTTTTTTTTTTTTTTTTTTTTTTTCTCAATTCTGAGCTCTTAAGCAGCTTTCACATTTTTTCTGGGCAAAAAGCAATCAAAGAAATATCCACATTTGGAAGTATTGCTTTAGAAACTTCAGTAGTGCTGGGAGAAGGTGTGATTATATTTTACTGGTGTAGTGTATGAAAGTATGACACTAAAGTAAAATTTTAATAAACAATTCTAAGTAGAATTTTTTGCTTCAATAGGATCCTTCATTGAAAAAAGTCAGTAAAATTTATGAAATGAAAATATGTAGTAAAAAAGCCAAAACCAGTTTCTTATAAATTGAGTACACACCTGACTATGCTATTTTCTCCTAAATTGCTAAATCCTATTATAAACTTTCATTTATATCCTCCAAGTTAGGAAAAATAAAACAACCAACTAACAAACAAAAAAGCTTTATGGTATTTAGAAAGCACTAAATGACCTGAAAATAGGTATGCACAACCTGATAGCACACAGCCATTACACAACCAGCTCCCCAGTGTGCTCTGATCTGATTTCACTCCCATTCTAATTGCAATGAACTGTTGCTATCACCTTTAAATCTTGGTGTTTAGTTTCAGTGTGTTTTGATGAAATATGTTTTAATCAGGGAAGGGAAGACCCTGTGATTTTTGATTTGTTGCCTGCTCAGGACTGGATCCTACAGGAGGTTAAGCTGGAAGCATGCAGGTTTTGTGATTGATGGCATCTCATTCCTGATCCAGTGCTAGAGCAGCAATCATGAGCCCTGATTTAGACTATACTTATCTCCCCCACCAACAGACATCTGTGTCTTTTGAACTTGCAGGAATAAATTTACACAGGAATGAACAGGAACTGCAGGAGTTTAGGCCGTGCCAAGGTGAAAAGCAGAACTTTAAATTGAGCTGTTTTTTAGGCAAGATGGCTTCAGCACAGCTCAGCCAGCCAAAGGAAAAGACCACCACGTGATGTTTGGCACATGTATTTGCTTTTAACACCTTTAAATACACTGACTTATCCTATCTAACCACGTGAGGTGTCCCAGTGCCACACATACATGCCATCCATAGCAGCATGCAGTGCAGGAACATTTTCTGGGGGGCCTTGATATCTGCTATCATTTTGGCTGGCACATAGACTCAGACTCAGTTGACAGCAATTAGCTGAAATAGTGAGAACTGGTAAATGCATCAAAATAGTTCATAACATTTTGTCATTTTAAAGCATCTTCCTGCTATGTTTTTAGGAAGAGAGGAGCAAGTTATGACAGTCATTTAAACCTTCCTTGGTGCTCAGAAATACCAATGACCCGAGTAATGTGATGGTTTAATTGAACAATGAGGTGGGAGATGGAACCAATACCTTGAAGCACTTGAGCACAACTAATTTTAAGCATGTGAATATTGTGCTTTGTGCTTGGCTGTTGTCAGCTGAATTGGAATGGCAGGCTGTCAAACTGATAACTGCAGCTACCAGGGTCAGCTGAGGGCTTAAGCATGGGCTTAAGCATCTTCCTCTGCTGGTGCCAGTGGTGGAGCAGGAATACTGTCCCTGGAGCATTATGGCCTCTGTCAGGGTGGCTCCCTTGCAGTTCATGTATGCTTTTCCAAAGCACTGCAGATTTAACTCTTTTCACTTGCTCTTCTGCTTCTTCAGAAGCAGAATTACTATTATTCTACTATTTTTCTATTATTGTTACTATTTTTCCAATATTGTTATTTTTCCGATATTGTTATTGGAAAAATTACAATACTATTTTTCCAATATTGTTATTTTAAACTGCAGCCAGTTTCCTCTTCCTGGAATGTAAGCACACCCCATTTTGCAGATACATTAGAAAACTTTAAAAATCTGTCTTATTTTTAATTCCAAGTGGGTTTTTTTTTTCAGCTGCACTCTGTATAGAGCTTTGTCTTGTTTTTAGCTTATTATCAGCAGTGTTAAGTTGCTTCCAGAAGGAAAAGATGCTCTATTGAGTAAGTAGATCAGAGGAGCAACCAAATGATGGTGTTTTTGTACAGAAATGAGGAGGAGAGTTAACACTGGGAGAGGAAGGCTGCTCTGAAGGAAGGCAGGTGTCTCCTGGGGTGGAGGGACCTGTGCTGCCTGCAGAGGTTGCTCACCACGATGATCTGCTCACCTAATTCACTGTACACGTCCAGCTGAGAAATTGACTCGCGTAGCTTGTCCTTCCTGAAGAGATTTTTCTACATTTAAATGTACAAAACCTGTTAATGTGCGGTAGTGGAACAAAATTATCTATGAGAATGAGCCTCTTCCCACCCAAGGGAGCCTCAGCCTCTTCTGTAAATTAGTTGTGAGAGTGGAGATAACTCACTTGAATGCACAAGGTGTAACTGCTGGAGTTTCTGGGAGATGGGAGTGTATTAAAGGTAATTGCTGTAATGTGACTTTAGCTGATTTTCTTTTCTTTCAGAACTCTGGTTACAACTTAGAGATTTGTTTTCAGAGTCATTGGCCAAGTGTTGTGCTCTTGATATGTGTTACATTTGTAGTAATGTAATTTTCACTTGAATTATTTAAAGTCTTTCTGATCAATGGGTACACAGTGACTGTAAAAAATTGTGCAAACTCAAGTTACGATGATGCTAGACAAATTTTTCCCTTAATTTTTCTTAAAATTTTCTACCTTGTTGCCCTACTTAGAGAAAAAAATCACTCTTTTTCTAAAAAAAATTAATAAAAATCCCTAAGATTAATGATGTTATCTTGGTGATGCAAGAACAGAAGAATAGAATGGTACTTAGACAAAATCTGTACACTTTAAAAAGCATAGAAAACATCGCAAATTCTTTAGGCAAGTTTCTTTCTCAAGAAAGCTTTTGAACTTTATTTCTATGCTCTGTACCAGTTAGGACCATCATCTTTGTTTGTGGGAGGGGGAAAGTCTGAACTACTGACAATATCTGCAGAACAGAGCTTTGCAGTTGGCTTAGTTCATACATTTTTTAAGCAGAGGCTGAGGAACACAATATTGCAGGCCAGATGTGGCTGAATCTGTATGTGTGACTAAAGGTCAGTGCATCACTTCCATGGCCATGGATTTCAGTATATTGATAATTAGGCATGAGTGTTTAGACCATTCCTGTGATGGGAGAGGTTTCCCCAACCAGGCCAAGAAGTTAAAATGCTCCACAACTGAAGACATTTTTATGTTTCACTTGGAAATGCCTTGACTGGAAGTCCATGGTGTGCAGAATTTGTGCCAAGCCTTCCTGCACTGGGCTGGGCTGGCTTCAGGACCCAGAGAGATGAGCTGTGGGGGTTTGAAAACCATACCATGTTTTAGGAATCTCTTTACCTGATGTTAGGAAAAATACTAATCCATAAGGAGCCTACTGAGAAGTGGTCCTTTTTCATTGTTATCCAATTTTTTCTGTTTCATATTTAAATTTTAAATACATTTAACTTTTCAACAGTTCATGTCAGAGATTTTAAATAATTACTACATTGAGCTAAAGATGAATTTTTAACCTCTTTTCTTTGGAAGCAAAGAACATGCAAATTTACAGTTACTTTCTGGCCCAGTGCCGAAACATCTCTTTTGTTGCCATGAAGGAAAATAGAAAGATTTGATTAAAACCTTGCTTGGTAATGAAATGTCTGTAGTTTTTTTTTTCCTGTAGACATTGCTCCATTTTGGTGATACTTGTTGTAAGGCAATGTAAAATTTTAATAAATCTCCCAAATGAACCCCCAGACAGTTTTCATGATTTTTATACTACATTATCAATTATGGAAATACGCTGCAAAAATAATAAATGGCTGTTAATTGCAAGTGTTTAATTGTGTAGTTTATTAATTTAGCATGAAGGGCAAATAACAGTCTATATTCTGCTTTCTTTGGAGAAGTCTTGCATATATTTTTAAGTCTCGTCAGTGATTTCATTTGGAGTAATGAATGATGTATCTTCTAGTTGGATCTTAAACTGAGCACTTGCTGAACAAATTTATTAATACACAGCCCTGCTTAGCACTACCTACTCTACATCTCCTCTGAAAACCCTGCTCTGAGCACCCTGCAGTAAACTCTCCTGAGTCTGACGACTTTTTAAGCTATGTGATGTGTAAAGCTTGTAGAATAACTTGTATTTAATGGGACATTCAGGAAGCATGGGGGATTAAGGCTACTTTCAGGCAGAGGGAACTGGAAAAAAAAATGTGAAAACCATGAGGGAAAGGGCTGTGGAGCACTGTGTGATTGCTTGGCCTGGAAGTTGACTCTCCTGAGCTAAAATTAACTACACCTTTTTTAAGGTTTGCTTTACACATGGTTACCCCATTGAATATCTGTAGGGTGGTTTTTGCTGGTAAGAAAGCCACAACCAATATAGTTGTGTTTCCTGGATTTAGAGCTTGCAGGCAGCAGTGCTTCAGGCTCAGTTTTTAATTTGCACCACAGAAAAAATGTTGGTCTGGATAGAAAGTTGTCTGGGGAGGGTTTTGGAGGTGATGGTCCATGGGACCAGCACTAGGAGTGAGAGCTGATGCTTTCCAACTTGAACATATAAGAAAGAATGATTTTTTTTTTTTAATCCTTCTTCATGTTCACCCCAGGTGGCAGCTTCCATTCCATCACTGCTTGGTGCTGGTGTCATTTCAGGGCCCCTCTCTCCTGCTTCTGCCTTTCCTGGCACAGAATCATGATTGTATTTGGTTTTTCCCTCTTTTCTACTTTCTGTCCAGCTTATATAAAGCTTCATAAGAAGTGTGTAATTTCTGTAGGTTTGTGTGCAGTGTGTCAGATCCTTCACCTCTTTTCCTGCAAACCCAATCCTTGTGGGGAGTCTCTAGATTTATATATATGGATTTATCTGGGCCTCAAGTGGAGAAAAACCCCTTAACTTGCCAGTTCCCTTCTAAGGGAACAGCTCAAAATTGACTTATTTTAAGCAAAAACCAAGGCCAGGTATGCAACCTATAACTTGAAGGAAGCTGGAAAACTGTTTACTCAGAGAGCAAATGCTGGTGCTTCTCAGGGTGAGCAAACACATGGAAATAATGTCAGTGAACAGCTACACAAAATGTATTAATCTGTGCAAGTACACAAATCTCTTCTCTGTATTGACATCTGGGGTGTTTTACAAACATACCTAACTGTGATTATATATATTTTAACAAAGGCTATGTATTCACCAACAACATACAGGTTTGGACAGCTGATGTAGGTAGATACAACAGGCTGTTCTTCCTGACACAGAAGAATTTGTGCATAGACGAAACAGTAATTTGGTACTTTGATAAAGCAGAAGCAAGTGCTTGCTAAACCAAGGTGGGAGCTCCTTTTATTTTAGGTAGGAATACTTCCATGCTAACATTAAAGCATGAGTTCAATTTCTGGTTACAACATTTACAACCATGTTTTAAAACATGGTTTTAAAATGCATTAGTGTGTTTTGAGGTTTGTTTTTTTTTTTTGAAGGAAAATGGTTGAATTTTCTATCAGCTGTTTTTAACTTATATAGGGGGAAAAAAAAGGTTGGGAGATGTTTTATGGGGTAATATAATGGCATGTAGTAAACCAAAATATTTGCAGGCAACCAAGAAATTTTTGGACCTGCAGGTCCTTCATTAGAAAAGTATTGTTATGAGGATCTCCGCCTCCAAATGCCACTGCTCTTTGACACTCTTTCTTCCTTCCTTTTTGATGGTGCTAGTTAGAAAACCAGGACTGTGCTGCCTTTTAAATTTCCCTTTCATCTACGCTTGCTGTCTCCTACGTCACACGGGAGTTCTTTGTGTGGCTGGCCCTACGTGACAGGAGCACTCAGTTCCTATTTAATTAGGGCCAGGCAGTGGCTGTGGAGGCTCCTCTGTGGCCTCGAGACTGTCACACACTCCTCCAAACAAATCAGGCAGTCACCTGATGCAAAGCAGCTCCTCTAATTTATAGAAAAATGGACATTTAAGGCTCCGGTGGGGGGTGTGGGGGGTTGTAGTGTTTATTATCCCACTGAGAGGGATTGTACTTGACAACTGGCTGGAAAGTCCTTGGTGGCCAGCAAAGCTGTGGGAAAAGGGTTTGGTTTTTTGCAGCTTGGGCAGTGTATGGTGACTGTGAGAGCCTCCAGTGCTGCCTGGCGTGGCTGCTCTGCTATTTATGGACAGCCAAGCTGCCAGTGGGAGCTGCAGCTCTAATTCAGGAGAATGCTGCCAATCCTTTGCAACATTATTGGGCTTTTCTGCTTGATTTGTTTGTTTTCTTTGTTGTTGTTTTTTTTTCCCCCAGCTTTAGCCCTTAGCTATCCATTTTATGGTTTTTTTTTCCTGTCACATCACGCTGTTGACTGCGGCAGTGTCAGTATAGCCCTGGTGAGGCCAGAGCAGGACCAGCCTGTTGAGGCAGAGGAGGAATGTAAAACTCCTGGTAATAAAAATAGCCTGCTTTATATTTTACATGTAAACTAAACTTTGCCATTGCTATGGGACTTTGCCAGGTATGCATTCTGTCTGCTTTGTGACCTCTGCAGGACTAATGCAAGTAGCAGTTGACTTCAGATAATTTCATGTTATTTAGCTCATTAATTTATGTCAGTCAAAAGACAGGAGGACTTTTCTGCCGGCAATGAATTAGTTTCTGGTATTGATTTACTGGTAGTGACATGGAAGAATGAGGAGTGACATTTAGTATGGCTATGTCAAAAACTATTATCTTAATATCACAGGGGTCAAATTTTAATAGCAGCTGCCATACTGCTTCCCTGAGTAGGGAGTACTTTCCAAAGTGTGGAAAAAAATACATGGTATTACAGGACAATAACTGCTGGGAAGGGCTTTTTTATACTCCAGCAGTCCTGCTTCTCTCTGGATCAGCTGAGATCACTATGTACCACTCAGAAGAGGGCATATCCTGGTTCCAGCAGGATTGCTGGATTCTAGACATGCCTTCAAGCCACCTGGCCACGTCTCACTGCATTGGAAGAACGCTGCTGGGCACATTTAGCTCGGTCCCCATGCCAGGCTGCCTGGCTGGGGGTGCTCCTAGGGGCTCAGGGGGATGGACACTGCCCTACTGCAGGATTCAGTGTTTCCTCAGAAGGGTGTAACTGGCTTCCAGTTTGTATACATATTTTACAGCCTGTAATCTTTTTATTGGAAATTGTTCTTCTTTTCTTATGTGTGCCTGGCTTTCTTTTTGAAGATGGTGAATTTTCAGCACTGGTTGATGGCATTTTTAAGAAATATGCCTACAGTGTATTCTGTAAAACATTTTATGTCTATTTAAAAAAAATCCATAAGGATCTTCTCTGCCACAGGTTATACAATGAGAATTTTGAGTTTGCATGGTGTGTCTTGTTTGTGGAATGAAGATCCTTGCAGATGAGAGGTCTGTGCAAGGCCCATTAATTTTCCAGTGGTGCAGTGTTAGTAGGTCCCAGGAGTTCTTTTATTGATGGTGAATGTTTACCCTGCTAGTATTGGATGGAACAGTTTCTCACTTCACAATGTTGTTGTTGATTGTTTCTTCTCTTTCGCCTTAATGCCTCCTTTTATTTTGCTTAATCTGTTAATCCTTCAGCCCTCTTGCAATTCAGAAAATACACTGTTGTATGTAGAACTGTTGTGTTTTTTTAAGAAAAATACACAAATAAAAAAAAGAAAATCTCTCTGACCTAAAGTTACATAGAGAAAGAAAATTAAGAGTTTTGTGTTGCTTTGCATGTCTATGTGACTTTTGCATGGACATCTGTAGAGAAGCAGCTTCCTGAAATTACACAGTCTGTTAGATTCCTCAGAATATACATTTTAGTTGCATAAAAGTAAGTTATGCATTCCTACAAGCTTTATGGCTTTCTTTATAATTCTGTAGCTCTAGAAATTTAAAATACATGTTTCACTTTGAGTGATCTGATTGTGTTATTTTTTTATCTTTCCTATGATCTTTTACATAAACTGTGTGATTAAAAAGTTGAAGTATTGGTACTTGGACATAGTGTTCTTTCAGTAATGCATTTTAATATTTTTGTAATTTCTTTAGATCTGTTAATTCTGCCACTGTAATTTGTCAGAAGTTGCACTAGTGGACTTAAGCAGACACTTTTACATTTATGCATTGGGTTCCATTAGGAAGAGTGAGTGCATGAGAGGGGTTTTTTCCAAGGTTTCCCAAGGAAGCAGGGATCTACTGCCAGTAAGGGAGCACAATACACACTTGGCAGATAAAACCAAATTTGGGAAGAAAGAGTGCTGCATAATATGATGCCTTTAGGAACTGCTTACATTTTGAGGAAGAAAACTATAAATATAGACAATTTTAAAGAATGAAATCACATGGTTTTTCTACACAGAGTGTAGTTGCATGAATCTAAAAATTCTAATTATTAGAAGATGAAGCATGCCCAAAAATGTGGCTTTTTCACTTTAACTCCTTCTGTCAGCTTTATTTCTTATTCTGTGGTTGGCAGATATTCCTGTGCTGCCATTGGTAAATTCAAACAGAATTTATTTCATTTAACTTCAGCTGCTAAGTTCACTCCTATTCAGTGGATGTGTATGGAATCATCCCTGGAGATTCCTGTTTTATAAACCTATTTTAGGATCCAGTGAATCACCAGCTGAAAGTGTCTGTCTCTTATTGCTGATTCTAGAGGAAGCATCAATCATTACTGCAGAACAAATGTCAAGCATATATATGGCTAAAATTAAGTGTCATGAATCCAGTGTCAGGACCAAATGAAAAAACTCCACATCTTCATTTCTAAACTGCCCAGAGCACCTCCCCTAGCTCCTTCCATCAGTGGAGCTCTGCCTTGTCCCCTTTTTGTGGACATCTCACCAGGCATTTATGCTCATTCTTTAAAGTGTTTATGGTCCATATAACCATAAAATGATAGATAACATGGCATTGCTTACTGCTGATCTGTGTTGCTTTCATGTTTACAGACAACCTTTTCCTTCCAGAGTTCCCTAAAAGAACTTGCTTGGTTCACTCAGATTTAATATAACTACTTCTTCATTCCCAAGGTATTTATTTTGGTGATGTTTTTGTGATACCGTGTCACCTAATTTTTGATATTGTAAAGGACTGAAAGGAGCACTTGAAAGGAGTTGCTATGGCTGTTGGCTTACAAAGATTTTCCCATTTTCTTGTTAGATGGCTGTTTAAATGCATTTAATAGTTTTGTAAGCACTGCATCTTTTTCTTCTTCCCTATTGGCTGCTTTTCATTTCCAACACAGATATTGCTCGTTCTGCCAGATACCGAAGGTGTAATTGCCCACAGTGGATTGCACCAAGAGCTTGCAAAGAGAAGATCATCCAGACAAACAAATATTAAAGTTCAACCATTTACTACCAGTGGGCAAATATCTTCTGTTTGATCTCTGCTGCTGTACTGCATTAAATAAAAAGTGATAGGCAACAGAATAGCCTTCAAATCTTTCTGCTGTCCAGACAATGCATCATAGTTTGGGGCCCTAACCATATAAAACCCAACTTTACTCTCTGATTGCAAATTCTGAAACTGTTAAATGAAATTTATGTAAAGAAAACAAGAGCCCTTTCATCTTAATCCCAATTTATGTAAAGAAAACAAGAGCCCTTTCATCTTAATCCCAATTTATTTATTTAAATTTTTAAAATTTTAATTTAAATATTGTACCAGATCACATTGATTGAAAAAACCCAGAAGTTAAAAAATGACCAGGTCATGTTAGAATTGCATCTCTGACGCCTCCCTCCTGAGAAATGCAGTTGTTTGATTGTGCTTTGTATTTGACTGCAGCTTTCTGCATTTCCCACAGCAGAACTCTTTATAGGATAAATAATGTAAGAGAGAAAAACAAAGTGGCACACTAGGACATATTATTCAAGGCAGTGATGTAGCAAAGCAGCATTTGGGTTGAATCAAAATGATAATTTATATTTTTGAAGTTATTTATATATTTGGAAACCTGCTGGTTTGCTCTGCCAGGAGTGTGGCAGTGGCAGGCAGGGCTGGGGTGGCTGCTGGCCCTGCTCTGAGCTCTCAGCAGTGAAACCCAGTGTTCCCTGAGCTGGAAAGTGCCCAGCACGGGGCTTTGAGGCAGTGGCTGCTTGCAGGAGCCTGACTGGGTACCAGGAAAGCTAAAAGCTCTCTGAGGTGGGAATGAAGTCTCTGGACATGCATAAAATAGCTTGATTCAGGTCTTAGCATATGTGATTTCATAATGGGCTGTGAATGACTTTGATACCAGATCTATAAAGAGTTTGAGACACATTTTAAATTTTGTTTTTCTGGAATAACCCCGGGGTGAGTGCAAATGCACAGGATTTTGTTGCTGCACTGCAATGGGAGGTGTGGTGAGTGAGGGCTGGTGCAGGGTGGCTGGGAGGAGCAGCCCCTTGATGTGCCTGGGAATGGTCTGATCACACCTGTGGCAGTGGAGAGGTTAAATGCTACCAGCATCTGCTGGCAAGGAGAGGAGTTTTCCAAAGTTGTGCATAATGGGACCATTGAACAACTATGTTTTGAAGTTGTCCATGCAGAAAAGCTTTCTGCTTTAGCATGTCTGTTCTTTCAAAGACAAAATGAAAGTAGGGTGAAGCCTGGAAGGTTAAACACCTTCATGGTGAAGTGAAACATCAGCATTTCGATTTAACACTGGATGTTTCTGCTCCTAATTCCAGAGATTGTGGTGTTTATTGTACCAACATCTGGCTTTCGTCTGTATGTCCACAATAACGAAGTAAGTTTATAATTTGTTTTCACTGCTTAATGCTTTCATCTCTCAACTGCTAACTTCTTTATCTTCATCCTCTTGGGTCATTAGATATGGCTGGATTACTTTTTTACTGGACTTTTTTTTTCTTTGCACTAAGAGAAGCTTATGTTTTACTTTTTTTTTTTCTTTATCAGACTTCACAAATAGTTGACTATAATTGTTACATATTAGCAGATGGCTGCCTTTAAATGTGCAAGCTTACAATAACAGGGTTAGGTTGGACTGAAGAAGTCCAGCAGATAAAATACAGGACAGGCCAGGGCCTGGCTGCTACTGGGGCATGGTTTTTGTTCCCTCTGCAGGCATGTGCATCATCTCTTTGGAGAATATAGAATCAATCCATTGAACACCCAGCCTGCCTTGCCAAACCTCAGCCTTTGTGAGCATCTTGGCTCCTCCACTGGGTTTTAGGGCCACTGGCCCAAGGGGGAGGATTTTTCCTGTGCTTCATCCACTGCTTTCCAGGCCATCCCATCTGCAGTGGGGCTGGAGCCCAAGCTATCTCCTCCTTATGCTTTGTTCTATTCCTCTCAATTAGTTTAGGACTTTGAGAAGGAAATTTACTGGAAAAACTCACTTACTTGAATGTCCCACATAAAAAAGGGACTGGGATGTTCCTGCTGCTTGTCCTGTACCTGCATCTGTGACTGCCCCATGGCCAGCTGGCTCTGGTCTCATCAGATCATCCCAGCCATGGTGGCTCCTGACTCTTCTTGCTTTCTAATTACAAACAGGCAAAGAAAAAATTTTACAGGAGTATATATTTAAACAAGTTTTTGCTGGTGTTGTGCCATTTTGCACCAGCTATGTGGTATGAGGTACCAATGCTAGAACTTACTGAAAAATAGAAAAGGGTTAAATGAATTTGGAAAACTTACATTACATAGACAAAAAAAAATGCTAAGAAAAATACTAATATTGGCCATATGATGTCTATAATAAGAGAGTAATGTCAATAGAAAATGCATAATGGAAAGAAACTGTTTTCAAAAGGAGACAGAGTGAACAATATTAGCTTCTTCAGGAAAAAATACCATGCTGTCCCAGCAGATAAAGCCACCCTACAGGAAACAGTGATGGAAAGAATAAGAGGGATGGGTTTTGGCATTTCAGAGTCTGCTATCTAAAGGCTACAGCATGACAGGGAGACCTGTGTGATGGCTGCTGGGTTTCTGCCCCTAGAATGGGTATTCTGTGTTTCAGACAGGCACATCTGATAATTCAGCAACATGAAAATGTGTCAATGCATCCAGTGTTTAATGCTAGAAGAGCCCAGGCACCATTGTGCATCAAGAGTGATGAAATGGGGCTTAGCTGTAATATTTTGCTTGCCTGTATTTCTTTCACCAAGCTGTGGAAACTATTTCTGTAGCTTTAGTTATCGATGTCACCTTGCGGAGTTCAGCTGCTGTAATGGCTTTGGGGGGGTGATGGCACGAAGGGCTGCACTCTGCATGAGTACAGAGGCCATGGAGGGAAATGCAGCAGGGAGAGCTCTCACTGATCTCCTCTCACAGGCTGCTGAATGCTGCCTGCAGCCCCGAGCCCCTGGAGAAACCTGTCCAGCTGCATCCACGTCACTGGCCCTGACGTCCTGGTGTGGGGCAGGCACGGTCAGGCAGTGCTTGCAGAAGGCAAAGTGGCTGCTGCTCCTCCTGCCCTCCCACCTGCAGGCAATCCTGCTGCCCACCCTCCTGTTGAATTGCAGCAATGGAAAGGGAAATACGAAAAAAATCCCTTTGCAAATGGCTTTGTGCTTTTCAAAATTACATATGCTAGGGAAGGAAAAAAGTGTTTAAAAATGAGTGTTAAGCTTTAAATGGAGGCTGGTGGTGGAGAGATTGAGCAGCAGGGGTGATGCCTTCTCTGGACCCTGCTCCAGAGCCTCCCACCATCATCCAGGAGGAGATCTCCAGAGCTCCAGTGGCCAGGCAGATGTTCCCTGTTTGGAGGCTGAGGCCCATGTTGGAATATATCCACACCAGTTTAAGGGAGGAAGAGCAAATCTCCAGCTGAACTCCTCTGCAGGCTTCCCTGCCTATCAAATCTTGGGGAATGCAGCCTGATGGCTTTTAAATGTGAAGGTCTCTCCTGTGGAGTTGTCAGAGGCAGTCATTGCATCCCTCTTGCTCCCATGGAGCAGCATTGTGATGGCTGGGAACCTGCTGGGCTTGTCTCCATGTGGGCAAATGTGACAGCCTCACACCCTGGTGGGGCAGAACAGGGCCCTGCTGAAATGTCAAGCTGTATAAGATTTTTTAAAAAGTGAGGATTTCTTTTTTTTCCTCTCCTCCCAAATAAATATTTCTTAGGCTTTCTGGTTTCAACTGAAAATAAAGGGATTTGTTTTTGATTTCCCCAGCTGGCAGAACACTCTCTGACCAGCTCTAGAATTTACACTAGATTGAGTAACACCAGAGTCTTGCTGAATTGGACCGAAACAAAAGTGGCTGCCTGTGAAGCACTGCTTGGTGTGAATTTGAAGCACAAGGATTAACATAAAGGGTTCTTCAGTGACACCTACACTATATTTAAAGAGTTTCCTGTGCAAGTTTGCTGCTTTTAAAACTGCTTAAAAACACGAGAGGCTCCAATTTTAAATACTAGTGTATACTCATATGTGGTGCTAGGTGAAAATTTATTTTTATTTTCAAGTTTGGTTGGAAATTGGGTGGTGAAAGCAACGTGTGATGTACAGTAAGCCTGTAGATTTTCAAATACGCAAAGACTTGAAGTGGGATTGACTCTGGGGGGGAAAGAGGCCAGAAGACTCTGTAGGCCAAACGTGTGCAGGGGCCACACCAGAATCCTCAGCCTGCAAGTGTTTGCTTTGGCTGTGCAGAGTTGTCAGAGCCTCTGGATCTACCCCCAGTTAACACTACCAGCTTTCAGCAAGGAGCACGTGGTGCTTCCTGCACAATCACCTTCCATAAAACATGTTTCCTAGCCTTGAGGAAGGTGCCTTTTCTTGCTTTCAAACCTCATGAAGGAGGGGCAGCCTTTTAATTATGCATACGTTCCTTTTCTTTTATATTCACCCTGATGCCTTCAGTAATAACATGTGCTGTGTTTAATAGCTGTGTTTTTATGGATTTTCTACTGTTGTGTAAGCCCTGTCTTTTCTGTGAGGGAAGATACCTGTGCTCTGCCAATGCTGATGCAGAGCAAAAGGGGTGCGGGTGCTAGAGTAGCACAGGAAAAGAAGTGTGAAGAGTCCCTTCACCCACCTGGTCATCTTTCTTCCTAAGAGGACATTTCCTCTAAAACATGTTTTAAGAATGGTTTTTTCATATTTGAACTGTGTGAGGTGTAAGATGAGACGTGGTAGTGTTACAGAGGTAATGAGGGCAAGATCTGCTTTGAGTTAGTGTTCCTCATTCTGTAGGATTCTGTAGGATTTTTTTGAATTACTTTTGAAGGAGACAGTTTAAAACAGACCAAAAAGGTTAAAAAGCTTACAGGAAAATGATGAATCAGGGAGTGGAATAAGTATTTTGTAGACTTCTCCTATAGACTGTCTATTGCATAGATACTTCTGGCTGTGGAGTACTGCACGTGATTGCCTGTGTGCTTCTTTCAGCCCTGGTATGCACATGTTTTTTCCTTATAAAAAGGAAGACTTTATAGCTACATTGTAATTTCTTACAATGAATTTATTTTTGAATGGACACAAGCTTTGAAGCACAACTATCTTTTTGGTCAGTGGGAAAAGAAATGTTGAATCTCACAAACTGTGCTTGGTAGTAGAGAGAATAAATTAAATCATGTTACTGTAAGTATAACTTTTAAGAATACACTTGTTTGCTTATTTACAGACCTAGGCAGACATAAATTGAGCAATGCTGTTCAACACCCAATGTAAATATAATAAACATGTGCACAAAAAGTAGCCTGAAAAGAGGGATAGAAATTAGAGAGAAGTGATATATGTGCAAATACAAGAGCATTGTCCTGCTGTAATGAAGTATTGTCATATACAGTGAAGAAATACATTGCTACCACTTTCCCAACAATCTTCTTTCCTAACCAGTCTAAAGATATATATGCAGCTGCCAGCTTGATGAAATAAAAATTTGTAATGCTTTTGTATTGTTACTCCAAGGAAAAGCTTTTTACTGCTGTATGGGGAAGAGAGGGCAATAAGTTCTGAGCCACCATTTTAATAATTTTATTTTTCAGTTTAGAAAGCTGTAGATAAATTTTACAGTGTTGCTATCTAAAAAATGCAGACTTCTGCTTTTGAGTGTCACTGGTAAAGCAGAAGGGTGAAGAGAACAAAGAAGATCAAAGAGAAGTGAGTTTATTTCAAAGACATCCATAAAAATAGTGGGGTTTAAAAATTTTATTAACAATGACCTGAATTAAGCTTAACTAATTTGGGTCCTGATTTTGAAAATAATTTCATGGATGTTTAACCTCAATCATGTTTGTTGTCAGCTAATTACCTCTGTTTACAAACTAAGCATAGAATGTTTGCAAAATGAGCACAATAGAAAAATTTATAAAAACCACAGATATGCTAATGTGAAAAATCAGGCAGCCACACAAAGTATAAATATTATTTCACCTTTTGGCACTTGGAAATTCAAGAGATGTTAATTCCATGTCTTTTCAGCTACTGTTGAATTTGATGAAACCTCTTTTTCACCTGAAGGAATAAACTAAAAATAACCAAACAACACAATTGAAAGCTGATGGAAGAATACTGAACTTACATGAACATTGCAGTAAATTATTGAGACCAAGTAGATTTTTAGCTTAAGACAAAATGTTGTTTGGTTTAGCAAGAGTTTTACTGCTGCTTGGCTTATTATTGGCTATTTGAATATATATTACGTTAAAGTATTGAAAATAATTGAAGTACCACATGCAAAAAGATTAAGTATCACCATGACAATTAACTGCTATAAAGAATTCATAACAATGTCCAGTAAATCACAGCAATGTTATTTAAAATCCATGGCAGAAATCTTGAGCTGTGACTTCTGTAATAATGTTTAGTTAAATCAGGCTTACACAATTAAAGTTTTAAAATTGCAACACTAGATAACCCAGGTGAAAGGCAGGACCAAAGATGGTGATTTTTTTTTTCTTGCATCACCTTGCTAATGGAGAATGGATTTTTTTCTGGGGTGGGATGCATACTGCATGTAAATCCTATGAAGCAAAACAGCAGCTGAAGAACAGAGGCACTGTAGGTTTTGCCTTTGGATGATTGGCTCTGTGGAAGTCGTGCACGTTGAACTGCAGATGCGAGTACGTAACGCGTGCCAAGGTCGCTGCTCGCGGCGCTGCTGGCCCTGCCCCACGACTTTGACAAACGCCTGCCTGCCTGCCTGGGTTTGTATTCTCTACAAACCCCTAACCTGCAAGTTGACTTGTTTTCTATTGGTTTTTTTGGTGGGCAAGAGCTATATTGATGAAAGGACCTTTCACCTGGAAGTGAGTTGGAGATGCTGTTTTAGGTAGACTGTGGTGCAGGCTGTGTGCATCTCAGGTAGTTCACAAGGACTTCTGAGCAGAGCCAGCTGAAGAGGTGGACAGCCTTTACCTGGAAATTAAGCTTTGCATATATGCTCATCTACTTTGTTTCCTCCTGGAATTGGATAAACACAATTTGAAGTTTTTATATTATTATTATATTATTTATAATAATAATAATATAATAATAATATTTTATATTATTATTATATTATTCTACTAAATTTGAAGTTTTTATATTATTTCAGTGCAGAATCCAGACGTAGCATAGTTTGAATAAATCAGGTTTGGACTTGTCAGAAAAGAACTGAAAACTCTTGGTTAGCCTCAGCTCAGTTTTGAGTCCATTAGTGTCAATCCAAACGATGTAAGGGAGGTTTTGGTTGCTGTTGATAAGAATACCCATGAGTTTTAATTCTGCTGAATTAATGTCTGGTGTATGTGTGAGCTGAATTAAAGCAATCACCTGTTCTTGCTGCATTGCCCCTTCTTTGATAGACTTCCCCCTTAGGTCACAGACCTTTCCCTGCCTCTGTTACCTAGCAAATGGGGAAAGCAAAGCCAACTTTTCCAGGAGAAACAGAAGCAAATACAAGACATGCAAATATAATTTATTTGGTGTACAAATGGTAGTCTTGGAGTGTTCTTGCTAGTGAAAAGAACAGGGAAAAGCTAAAAGGCAGAAAAGTCATTAGAGAAATGGTGTGTTGGTTCCCTAGGTCCTCTCTTAGGTCCTGGAGAAGTTGGGACTCCTCCAACATGACCTGGGCTTTGGGTTATTGGGTTTCAATGCCCACGGTGTCCTTTATCATCTCATTTTCCAATGCGCATGGCATGTCTGACAGTGGGGGATTTTTTCTGAGGACTGCAACTCCCAAAAGCTGCAGCTGGGGGGGAACAGCACTGGCCAAATCCCACCGGTGGTGTCAGACACCCACGGTGTGACTGGGAGCTGGTGTTGTTTTCCCCGTGCCCTCAGCAAAGGCAGCCGACCTGGACATGCAGGAAATTGACTGGGCTTCTGTTTGGGAAAGGTTGTGCTGACAGTGGGCACACTGGGGCCTCATGTGACAGGCGGGGAGAAACCTGCGCTGGTCACGGGGAGCCGGCACTTTTGGGGCAGTGAAGGCGCCTTTGTTTCCAAGCAGAAGCTGTTGTTTGTCCAGCCTGTGGCTCGAGGTTGCTCCTTGTGTGTGACGGAGGGAGCTTTGTGCTCCTGCTGGGCTGTTTGCATCCCCAGGCAGTCATGCCTGCAGTTACACATGGGCTGTGTAACCCACAGGCCATCCTTCCTGGCTGCAAAAACATCAAATTACACCTCCCCTTTGCTGAAGAGGGGCCACTGTGTTCTGAGCTGGCAAATCACCCAGTTCAAATAAGCTTTAATTTCTCATAGGACCCTATTGTTACCCTGTGGTAAAAGCTGCTGTGGGAAATTTCCATGATAACAGTGCAAATTTATACTCAGTTCTTTCTGGCACTGCCTGTGTGGCAAACATCATGGGCAGCAGGGACTGTCCTGCTGTAGCTGTCTGGCCATCTCCTGTTATGTGGTGCCTGGGCTCCTTTGGTCCTCCCTGGCCTGATGGTGGGATTATTTTGTGTATATCTGTGTCTGTGTGCACTGGCCTTCTTCTCCCAGTTCACAGGGTGGGAGCATGAGGGCTGTGCTGAGGGATGAGGAACAAATTTTGTGTATGTGTTCCAAATCCTGGCACAAAACAGAACCCTGAACCCTGGGTAGTGCTGGGGGAGCAGAACCTGGTGCCTTGTTCCAGGTGCCTGGTGCAAGTGAGCCCTCCCTGCCATCCCTGCCACGGTGCCAGCGCCTGTCAGCTGGCACTGACAGCCCCATGCCACAGCCTGTGCCCCAGTCTGACCCTGGAATCTGCTGCTGCACAGCCACTGCAGGCACGGGCAGTGCACTCAGCTTCTTCCCTAATTGAAATTCCCAGCAGAGCAGCCACGTGGCACACTCCAGCAGGCACAGGCACGTGGCAGTGTTTGCCTGGCACACTGGGAGCCTTTGTGTGGGCCATGACCTGCATGTGGTGCTGGTGTGGGGAAGGGGACCCAGAGCTGCTCCAGCTCAGTGCTTCGGGGGAAAAGTGAAATTCTAGTTTTGGGCTTCCATTGAAGCAATCTTAGTGCTTTAGGTATGTAAACACATGCACACCATGCAGGCTTATTTTTTAATTTCAGTGTGCACTGGTTGAATCTTTTCCCCCTGCAAAATTCCTGGGCTTCATTTTGACTCCATGGTCCTCTCTGCAAAAGGTGCTGGCAGGGGTACAGTTCTTCACCCTGTAAAATTGCATCATGTGTTCCCATTTTAACACCTTATTGCAGTGACTTTTAAAAAGGGTTAATGACTATCTGAAATACTTTTGCACCTTTTTTCTGTTAGATTTTTTAAATTAGGTTACAATCTTATACTTCTATTTGTTTATTATTATTAGATACTTTTCTATCTAATAGATAAAGAGTCATTTTTATTGCATTACAATGAAACGGCAGAAATTGCATGGGCAAAATAACATTTCTGAGACAACTCTGAATCCATATGCTTCTATTTTAGTCTTGCACAGGAATGGGGCAGGTCAGACAATTTTTGAAGGTTCGTGTAACTTCACGTTTCTGAAACCATTGACTCAAGAAAGTTTATTTAAAGCATTTATTTTTATTACTTACATAAATGTCTTTCTACAACAACTTCCCATTCTTTTTGATTCAGAGATGCAGAGAAAGGGTGTGAAACCTTTATGTGTTTTAACCTATTGTTTCGTGGTAGATGTTAGTAGTGAGACATTTTGGAAATGCTTTACCATTTTGTTTCTGAAGTGCAGGCTGGAAATCATGCTTCAATGTCTGAAAAATGCTCTCCATTTTAAACATTCTAGACAAATCTTTTGTAATATTTTATAGCTTTCTTTTGCCTGCATAAAAACTTAAATGTTCCTGGCTGTAACCTTGTTCCTGCTTTCTGGCATATTTTTGTTAAAATCTTAAATCCAATGCAGCCTGGAAAATCATTCACTTCCTTACCAGGAAAAGCCAGGACTGTGCTTTTAGGTTTCCGTCTTTATTTTACAAAATCAGACTCTTTTGAACTTGGTCATAGTTGTAGTTTTCATTTTACTTTAGTTGTCCTCCCCCTCTGTGACTTGTATTTTATGATTTCAAGTAAAACGTAAATGAGATTGGCAAACAAAATTGAACTAAGCTATATATTCTAAAAATACTATAAATCCTCTTTTTTCATAGTTCCGCCCTGAGGAGCTCCCAGTGTGGGCACTGGCACAGGCAGTCATGTGCAGAGATCCTTGAACTGTGCTCCATGTGCAGGAGTACAGTACATTTGCATGGGGATGTGAAGGCTTGTGCATCTCCAGGAGGTGAAAAAGCCATGCCAGTGGATTGTGTAAAGCAACAAGGGAAGAATTCTTCTCCATGTCATAGCTGCATTCTTCTGCACTCCTTGCAGGGCTCCAAATGCCTGCTTGAGATAATGGTACCTTCCTCAGTGTTGCCTGCTCAAACCTCAATAAAAATCCTTACCAGTTTTCTAAATTCTGCCTTCCTCCTACATGGGACTACCTTTACCAGCCATCCTGTGTGTGAGCATTTCAAAGGCAGAATGGGACTTACCCTGAGCCCTCTTGCAGCTCAGCAGAGAGGAGAGAGTTACTTGTATTTAATTACCTTTTTTCCTTCTTCTTTATGTCTCAATCTTCTGACAAGTCCCTTGGTTATTTTCCCTCCAGAGTGGTCATTCTCCCTGTCCCAGGAGTGTGCTTTCTGAGGCACTGACTGGATGGAGACTTCCTCTGCAGACTTCAAAGGGTCTTTTAGAAGCCTCTTGAAAGTTAACCACTTTTACAACGGACTTAAAGTCCTTTATGATTGGCTCAGGTGGTTTTATTTTTATTTTAGTGGGAGGAAACAAGGGCATAGACAGGGTAAACATCTAGTGGTAGTAAAACCTGTAAATAATTCAACTTCCATTATTGTCCTATCAGTCTACTTATTCACTCAGCAGAGGTGATTAAAGTGTTAAAAACTCTCGCTACATTAAAGTCTTTGATTGTCCTCCCAGGTTTGGTCATGCATGGAGAATGCAACCACCTCCATTTCATGCTGATGAAGTCTTCACATCAGCCTGTGTTTTATGTATATGCAAATCCCTGCAATCAAGGCAATTATATATGAGCTGCACATCCAACATCCTTTGCGGGGTGACCTGTCACAGCCACCACACTGATGGCAGCTGAAGCTGTCATGTGCTTTAGTGACTGGGAGAGTCACATGGGAAATGTTGGTTTTTAATTGAAAACTCATTTCTCTGAATTAGAACTGCAGTTCAAAAGATTTCTCGTGCTTACTGGTGCATGTGTCTCACCTTCACAAGTCTTTGTTTTGTGGATTAAATCGACTTCCTTCAGTTGATGATTGCATAGGAAAGATTTTTTCCTGGAATACCTATTTTTTAATTGAAAACTCAAAATAAGTAGGTCATACACAGCTTAGTGTTTAGAATGCTTATATATATATATATTTAAAAATACACTAAATAATTTAGTTGTGAGGTAAGATGAAACACAAGATGTCAGGGGAAAAAAAATCTCATTACCTGCAGTGTCATCTGTGGAAGCTTTGAATTGCTTGTCTTTTAAATTACTATCTCACAGCTTCAAGATATGTTCATTTATAGAATGAAAATACCTGCTAGTTTAGATTGCAGATAAAGTGTGTGATTAATACATACTTTAATTTAAATTCTCCTTCATTTGCCAGAGATACCCATCCTAGTGCTTTGCATACATAAACAAAAATCACCCAAATGGAGCAGGAATTCCTGTGCCCAACTCGTATGATTTGTCTACTTGCTTAATGAAACAACTGGGCCCAAAATGACTTGTATAGCATATGTCCCTTCAACTCTCCACTTCTTGGAAGACTGAAAGTTTGAATTATATCATCTCCAAGAAGAAGGGAGAAATTATTTGCTCCTGGAGAAAACAGACTGCTGTTTGTTCCTGCTCCTTGAACTGTGTCCTGGCAGTTTGACATCAGTGTCCACAGAGCCACCTGACTTTCTTTTCACCACTGACCTCACACACGCTGCCTGATAAGGAGAGATGATGAATGAGGCCCCAAGTGACAACCTTGTTTTGCACTCCAGGCAGTACCTGAGATGCAATTAGCAGTGATTCAGCTGGGATCTGCTGGGAGCTGCAGGCTTTTTGATGAGACTTGCTGGTCAATGGCAGTGGATCTTTATACATTTTAAGGAGAATATGAGCCAGTGCTGACAGCAGCTTCTGTACCGTGCCCATGGCTGGAAGCAGATTCAGCAGAGGAGGGAAGGCAGGAGATCTGAGAACTCCATCATGAGAGCTATAGTGCCTTGCTGAAATCATTCATCTCAGCAGCACAGCCTGTCTGTGCTGCATCACCTTCCACCTGTGGATGGACAATTAGGGGAAATACCCAGCACAAGTTGGGCATAATGTTCCTCTGTCCTCCACAGAGCCTCCTAGTTTCTGAAAGTGAAAGACATGAGTTGTTTTGTCTGGTTCAACATGTGTCTGGACCTTCTTTTTCTATAGATCCCTTTTTGCAGCTGATCTTATTGTTGCCCTGCAGAGCGTGCTGGAGCAGTCAGTTCCATATGGGAGTGATTTGCCAGGTAGAAAAGTACTGCTTTATTCACTTTCTTTTGAGTCTGCTGCTCAAGAGTTATCTTTGGGTATCTATTTCTCCTATTTTATTAAATGGGAAACCATTGTATTGCCATGTATCTGCTATTTATGATTATACGGAATTCTCCTCTGTCTCATAGAGGGAACACATTTTCATAGAATTTCAATATACAGAAGTGTTTCAACAGATCTGTTCACCCTCACTGTCTGCCTGATACATCCTCTTTAAGATGAGGTGACTCTCACTAAGTGCACTGCAGGATGGGGCTCACCATGAATTTAAATGATGATTTAGGTTTGAGATTCTCCAATCTCTACTAATGATTGCTGGCATCTGTTTGCCTTTGGCCTCTGGTTATTTTCAATTCTATTTCACAGTCTTAATCCCAATAATTCACACATTTTTATCTCCTTGAATTGCAATAGGTATGTTATTGCATAAAAGAGATGAGTAAAGTTGATTTTCCTGTTGTTTTAATATTCTGTTGTCTGACTGTGATGTTTACCACATCTCAGTATTTAACATTACTCTCTATGGAGGAGGTGATTGAATGCAACCTCTTGGGACAGGTTCTTTCTTCTTTTCTTCAGAAATCTATTTGCTCCTGTAGCTTTTCCTGGACAAAAACATGAGTGAGCTGGTAATGATATGCAACTAACCTTGCCAGAGCTGCAGAAAAGCATTGTCAGATATTAATCAAAATGATCATGTAGATCATAAAGATAATCAGGGAGCCAGAGGAATTGTCAGCCTTTGTACTTAAAAGAGATGTACAATCTCAGTCCAGCCAAAGTGAACAGGTGTTTTGGAGCTGCCTTTTTTATACATGCATGATAAGCTGTTTGTGTAGCCTGGTGACCTATGCAAGCAAGAAAAAGAGAATGCAGAATCTATTTAATCATCAGAAGGGAGGAAAAACATCATGTTCTTAAAGATTTTCTACTTTTTTTAAAGCATGGTTTGGTATTATGGGTAATACACAACCTGGAGATCTGCATTCAGTTCTCAGTGCTGCCATGGACTGCCTACCTGACTTCTGGCTGGTCACACTTATTTTATTTCCTCATGTACTAAAGTAAGTATAACAAGAGGATATGGTGCCATGATGCTATTGGTAATCCTCAGTACATTACACAGAAACATTTGCATTGCTATATTGCTACTGTCTTGTACAGAATAGCAATGCAAATAATCCTGCACAGTGGCCTCAAACTGAAGGGGACGAGGGCTACTGCATATCTTATCTGAATGATATGTGAGTAGATGGATGTGTGGAACCTGTAATTTCCATGGCTTTTGCAACATTGGGTGGTATGTGATTTGAGAAACCATTTTATTTAAGCTGCATCCCCATGCCAAATGGCAGGACCTATAGATGCATGCAGATAGAAAACAGGTGAAATACTTTGTGTTAGTTGTTTTAGGAAGGCAAAATCTCAGATGCTGTTGCTTTGTAAAGTTATCCTTCTGTAGTGTTGCTTTCTGAAACGAATATATGTCTGTAATTACTTGTAGTGTAGTTCTCTCCTTTAAGGAATCATTTATTTTGGTTTTTAATTTTTTTCTGACTTTACCTCTTCTTTCTTTGGAGCACAAAAAGAGAAGATGTATGTAAAGCAGTGACTTGCTATCAACTTGCCTGGGGTTGAGTGCCAGAGAGGTGGGAGTTTGGGGGTAAATCACCTTCCTTGATTTTCTTCTTATGAGATAAAGTTGTGATGAGTGACATGTCAAAGCCCTCTGCACCAATGACCAAGGATTTCTTAGATGGGTTTGTGAAATATGTGGAAATGTCTCCTCACTGTTTAGTGTTTCAATTACTTTATGTTTAGTAAATGCATCCATCTTAAATGCTGAATGTAATTTGAACAAACCACTTCTGTTGTTAGCAAATGTGGGAGGGGAGTTAGGGCAGTTCCCTTGTGTCATGCCATGGTAAAACTCAGAGTGTAAATCTCAGTATTCACTCTGGAACTGCAACTAGAATGCAGTAGTAATTTCTTCTTTTTAGAAACAATAACGTAAAATTGTATAGAGAGATTTACACAGGAAAACTCATTCACATCCCAAAATTAAGTCACATTTTCCAAGCATGTTAGCATTTATTTCTGTGAGAGCAAATTACAGATGCAAGTAACTACACAGCAGTACTCAGAAAGCTGAGCTTTCAGTGCCTTTTTTTTTTTTGAGTCCATACTGAGATTGCTGCTTGCAAGAAACAGAGAAAGTGGCTGAAAGAAGAGGAAGTGTAATACTAAATTAGGTTTGTGTAAATGAGAACACAGGCAGCCTGCATGTTGTCCAATATAACACTGCTTTGCAACCTTGAATTTTCATGAACAATAGAGGAAAAGTATTCTTTGCTGAGGTTCACAGATCTGCAGTCTATCTCCTTCACTCTTCTGAACTCTCTGCCCATGGAGCTCTTTTTTTCTCAGCCACAACCAAAGACTTCAGCCTGTGTCTTGATCCTTGTATCCTGTGCTTAAGAAGGCAGCAGCAGAGTTCTGCTCTTCATGTCTTTCAGGGACCTCACTGCTGTTTAAAACTTTGTGGTAAGGGAGAGGGGCAGGCACTGATCTCTTCTCTGTGGTGACAGTGACAAGACTTCAAGGAAATGGCCTGAAGGTGTGTCAGGGGAGGTTTATGTTGGATATTAGGAAAATGTTCTTCCCCCAGAGGGTGATTTGGAACAGGAACAGGCTCCCCGGGGCAGTGGTCACATCACCAGCCTGTCAGAGTTCAAGAAGTGTTTGGACAATGCTCTCAGGCACTTGATGTGACTTCTAGGACGTCTGTGCAGGGCTGTGAGTTGGACTTCATGATCCTTGTGGGTTCTTTCCCATTTGGGATACTCTGGGATTCTGTGATTGCCTCTCTCAGCAGGGCTAGGGTACAGCAGGAGTAGGCTGAAGGTTATCTGCCTGTAGCTGAAAGAGAACAGGTTGAGGCTATAAAAGAGGATCTGTAGGTAGTCCAAATGCCATTTGGGTGCCAAGGTTATATCCGGGTTCCCCATGTCCCTCTTCCCTCCCTGTTGTAGAACACAAAGTAATTTTGTTCAGTTTTTTGAGTTTACTATTGCTCTATATTTTAGGTTTGCAAAATTTATTGACAACTGTACCAGAGACTTTCCATTATTGTTTTACTTATTTCCAGTTATTATAAGTAATGTATTAATTGATTATGTATTCATATACTTATTTCTTATTTCAAATAAATATATAATGAATTTATATTCTATTATTCTGTTATTTTCCACTCATTTCAAGTAGACAGTGCAGCCCATAGCTTTGCAGGAGCCTGCACCCCAAGTTTTACCAGAATCTGTTAGTCCTGTGTTGGTGGGGCAGCCAGATAAGTAAGTAGCTTGCTCACCTGAGAATCTTCCTAGAATTTCCCAATGAGATTTGCTGGAGCTGTGTAACCATCCTTGGTGGGAGCAGTACCTGCTGAGTCCATTGCTGAAGATGCACCAGCGTGTTGGCAATGCCCTGCATTCACTGTGGGGTGAGAGAACTGCCAAGGCTCCTGCTTAGGAGTGAGGTGAAGGCAGAAAGCATCACAAGGCACTCAGGTTGCTGAGGTGCAGCTTGTGTGAGAACCTTGTGGTTGAAAGCAGTGCCTGCCTGCGAGTTTGGGAAATCTTCTGTAAACCATGATAGTAACATCTCTGGGACCCACGGAGGCTCCATCAGTGACTTGCCAAACCCTTAAATGGAAGCAAGCAGTGCCATTTTCTGTAGGACAGAGAGATAAGGTCAAGAAGAGAGGACTCTGTAAAGTTGTGGGTGGTATAGTCCTGAAAAAGTGCATTGAATTGACCCTGATGGGAAAGAGAATTCACAAAATGACAATGTTTTTGAGGAGGAAAGGCAGTAGTGAGCTTCAGACAAATCTGTGATACTCTTTGGCGAACAAAATTGCTAAACTGAGTTTCAGGGATGCATGTGTGGGTTTTAGGTACGTAAGTCAAGGCCTGTGCCTCACTCTGTAATCTTCAGTTGTAGTGTTAAATACTTTGGCTGCATTAGGGCAGAGATTTCCCTTGGGAAATAAAGGATACTTTGTGTACCCCCTTCTGATCATGCATAGCAAGCATCCTTAGTATCTTACATATTTTCCTGGCTGGTGTCCTCCTATGAAAGAAATTATGGTCTCCTATGAAAGAAATTAAATAAGCCCCTTGATATGCTGTGAGAAAGGAAAGAGAGCAAGCACTGCTGCAGCACATCTGATATTCCCTGCATGTGCAAGCAGAAGGGAACCATGGCCCTGGTGCACCTGGACAAAACATGGGCTTGTCTTTCTCTGAGGCCATGGCAAAGGTCATTCATCTGTCACATGGGAAACCAGTTGTGATTGCTCTCCTATGACTTCACTGATATGGTAAAAATGAATTCAATCACCTTTTTGATTAGGTGACCAAAAGACAAATAAGCTGAGCTGCTTTTTTTCCCCATAATTTCTTCATACATATGTATGTGGAGTGTAACTTCGGAAATAAGCCATTATGCAGTGCCTGACTTAGCAAAAACTTGTGATTTTTAAAAGGGCTGTTTGACGTATAGCTTGCAGAGGTTAAATAGTAAAAATGTATACACAGCCTGATGTATACAACTCAGGGCAAGTGTTTTTTCATGGTGGAGGTATAATTGCTACTTATTACACGTTATTTGTATTCCAGTGGTATTTAGAAGCTGCAGAGAAAAGTGCTGTTCCAGGCTCTGTGTGTCCTAATATGCTCTGATAGTGCACCTGAAACTACAGAACAGGTCAGCACTGCACAATGGGGGTTTCTGGGTCAGAACTAGTCTGTTTTGTAAATTAATGTAATTTAAAAGAAAGACATTTCAGCTTTTCTTCTTAGGAGCTGTTAGCCTTACATAAGCCCTTTTGGCAACTGGGAGCTTAACCTAATAAAAAAACTGTAGTCAATATGTATTTTTAAAAATTTTTACTTGCATCCTGGTTGTCCATGTTCCTTCCCTTAGACAACTGTTACAAAGAGTGACTCACTGCTGAGCAAAGATACCTGCAGAGCTTCTCCTGAATTTGCCCAGATGTTTAAGAGCAAGGGCCACTCTTACCTGGACATGCCTGTAGAGTACCTATAGTCACAACCCAAGTTACAGCTTTAGTATGCTCTGGTATTTTGAGCCCTTGCAGAATTTATGAGCCTAAAGAGTTAGTGGTTGTATGTTGTATCATAATTCTGTGCAAAAGAAGTCTCAGATACCTTTACATAAGTCACATGCCTAATACCAGTGCAATTGCAAGTTGAAAAAGGAAGGACTTTATTCCTCCAGGTTACTGAGCTGGGTACTGATTTCACTTTGGCACTCATTGATACAACATTGGCATTTGATTTTTTAAGTAATCTGTATTCATGCAGAACTCTTGTATAGGAGTTAGCCATGTCTAAAGAAATCAACAAATATTTTGGGTGTAGAGGCTTGACTACATTGCTTTTTAGATTTAACAGGAAGCTGTTCTGGGATTGTTTCTTCCAGCTTCCTAAACAAAAAGTAAATTGATAGTCACTGGGGGGTAGATGTGTTGTTGGTGGGGTTTGGACTGCTACATTTCTCGAGTTTCAGGTTTCAGTTTCAGCTCTTGATTCTCTCTAGTTTCAGTCACTTGTATTTTTATTTTATATATATATATATATACACATATAGTTTCAAAGACATAAAGAAAAGGAAACTGCATGTGTATATCAGATTTAAAATCACAAGCCACTAAGGTATTTAGAAATAGAAATATTCCTACAGTCAACACTACCTTAACCACTTCTTGGAGAGAAGTTGTAGGGAAGGGGTTAGTAAGAGTGTGATGCATGTTATGTTATTTTTATTTTTGAAAGATTTGGAACAGAATCCTAACAAGAAACAAGTGGAAAGGGGATTCTTTCTTTTGTTAGCTAAAGTCTTCTTTCTAACTTGGAGGAAGCAAAAATACTTCTTTGTCTTCATAATCCCTTCGACCCTGTTACTCTCCTGGGTTTAATATTCTCAAATGAGATAGGCTTAGACTGATGTGGATGTTCAAATCCTTCTGCATCAATCCAGAAAGCATTCTGGGGTAGCATAATTTTGATTGGGAAGAACCAGAGAAGTTGTGCTATCCTGGAAAAAATGTGGTTTTTACATCAGTAAGTAACTAGGCAAGCAAGTAAAAAAAGAAAGGAAATACAAAGTAGAAAAAATCCAACAGAAAAGCTCAGTCCTAATGATGACTCAATGATTGATGGTACTGAAATTGCAGGCATTATAAGGAAAGCTTTTAGCAATATAGAAATAAATGATGCATATAATTTTTTTTTGTTTGGGTGTATGAAGTACTCCAGACATGTTCAGTGTGCTGTATATGGGTATTTATTTTCCTTTTAAACCTCTGACCTTGGACCACTTTACTATAAAAGCAGATCTGTTGAGTTTCCTCAGTTTAGCATAGCTTATCTCTACGTTTGGGAGCTGGTAAGAGGCTGTAAAACTGGCTCTGGGGTAAAGGTGTGTGTTCAGAGTTTTCAAGATGGAAACAGTTGGGTTAGAAGAGAGCTGTGAACATGGGTGTCAGCAGCTGGGGTACGTGGGCAGTGCTGCACAGGGCTGGACTGGCAGCTGGGAGCCGTGGACTGGGAGCACTGGGAAACCTCAGGCTGGAGCATGATCCAAGTGCTTCTCCCTTCATTACCCACTGCCTTGCCTTACCCACAGGGGAACTGGCCTGAGAATGAATGGGTGAGCATGATGGACAACGTGGAAAAAAACTGTATCTAAAAGGTCTTGGAAATGTGGAATTAATTGTCTTGCAAGGAGGAACTGATAAAAGTGTGTCAAATAATGAATGCTGCAGAGAAGGTATGTCATGAACTTTTCATGGCAGAGGGTAGGGGATATTTGAATAACTTAACATTTGGCAAATTTACACTGAGTGTAATTACATTGTGGAATTAATTCTTCATTGAAACTCACTGAAGCCAAGACTTCAACAAGATTCAAAACAGGGTTCTGATTTTCCTAGGGAGGCAAAAGGTGCTGTGAGCTGTGGCAGTGGTTTTTGCAGTGTCGTGCTCTGAGGTTTAGGTAAATCTCTGATAGCTTTTGATATAATGACACTGTGAGGAGGAAGAGGGTAGATTATTGACATTTTCTCTTTGAAACTTTTTGCCTTACTATGTCCTCTAAGTAACTGTATGGGCTGAGAGACATGAAAGAGCATTGGAAGGGATCCAGAGTGACATTCCTCCATTTTTGAGACTGAATGGGATTCAGTGTGATCATTCCCATGTTTCTTAAACTTTTCCATCCATGAAAATTGGTGTCTTCAGACATCCAAAGCATGGCATTATTAGAGAAGTGGCAGAAGGCGTAGTTATCTTCAGGAAGACACAAAGATGATGCATCTTTCCATCTTAAACATACAGGTTTTTGGATACCACTCACTATTTTAAGTATATAACTATGGTGGGGATCGCCTTTTAGTTACAGAAAGCATCTGATTCTGATTATGCTGTCCTTGTTTGAATTATAAAAACAAAGATTGCAGTGAAAACTGAGATATTCAGATGGAGAGGTTGGCTTTGCAGTGTTACCATGGTAGGAAGTCATACAGTAGTGATTACATCAAATGGAAATGGTGAGGAATTCCTGTGGGCCAGACAATGAAACTTCCAAACTGTGTGCAGAGAGGAGCAGTTGCAAGGTCTGGTGTCAGCCTTGGCCGTGGAAAGCCTCAGCTGGACTCAGCTGATCCAGGAGGATGTTAGGATGAGCAATACCTGAGATTGCAGATGATTAATAAATGTAAATTAGAAAAAGCTTATAAACCTTGTGAACATTAAACAGCAAGGAGCTGATTGAAGACCTTTGCAATGCAGCTTCAGGGTCTGCAGGTCTGAGTGAGGCTGGCCAGTGCTCAGGTAGTGTGTGGACACCAAGATGTGGGCACCTGTGAAGCAGAGCTGAGCAGCTGATTACTTGCAAGGCAGAAAAGAATGTAGGTAAGAATGAAGATCTCTGAAAATGGGATTGTGGCACAGCCTTGCAGCATCAGTGTCCATTGGAAAGAAGAGAGGAATGAGGAAAATGTCAAGTCTGGGTGAGAAATAAGCAGAAGAAAATTGAGGTGTGGTTTGTGCCTAGTGTTTTTTGTTTATTAAGTTACCTGTTAAGCATCACCTGGTCCAGCAGCTGCTCTGAGTGATGTACTGCTCTGCCCATGTGCATTTACAGTCAGAGGTCTGTTTGGATACGTGGATTTGCTTGTGTAGAGCAGTGAGCAATGATGTGCCTTCAGCAGATACTTCATCTGTGGTTTTGTCAGGTTTAAGTGGACAGTTGTCCACCCACGTGGGGCACTCAGGTCAGCAGCATTCGTGGGCCAAACAGGTGCCTGAGGACACAACTGCAGGACTGAGGATCTTGGATGGCAGTACAAGGCCAAAGGCTGAGAGCTGATGTGTGATGCTGGTCACATGCATTTCTGTCCAAAGCAATCTAGGTGAATGTGCTATCTGAATTATGCTGAAAATACAGTGTTTTGTGTATATTTGTGTAAATCCTACCTTAATTCTTGATTTCTTAGTTTCTTAAAAGATGGCTATCTTCCCAGGCTCTGCTAGTCCTATTTCCCAGCTAGGACTTAATAACAGATTATTAAATCAAGTCTCTTGTTGGTTTTCTGCATGTTAAGTAATCTTTATTGGCACTTCTAAAGTATAGCTGTATTATAAATGCAAAAGCAAATGGAGTGCTGGGTTTTGTAAGGTGTGTTTTTGGTGTTCCTTCAGTCCTCAGGCTGGCATGTTTGCCAGTGGATCCAGAAAATAAACAAGCCACAAGGGGAATTCCTGCAAACGAGCAAATTAACAAACATTTGCAATAATAATTAGCTACTTTTCACTGTGTGACAATTGGAGAACAAGAGCAGAAGAGTATATTTTGACATATTGATACAAACATGCATTCATGGGCTTTCTCAAAAACTTCTAAAGCACCAGCCCTCTCTGTGAAAGCCAAACTCAAGTGCTGGAACTGGTCATCGTGGGAAATGGCCTTTGCAAATGCCTGCCTGTTAGAAAAGCAGTGCTGGTTTTGGCTTCTAGCACAGGTGAAAATAAACACTCCTCAGTAAAATTTTGCTTGCTTTTATTTTAGTAAGTATAGCTATGATTTAATTCCAGCTTCTTTTTGAAAAGAACTCTATATTGCAGGAAAGAATGTAACAAGGATGTGAAATTAGTGGCTTCTTTTGGGTTGAAATACTTTATTATTTTTTGAAATCTGAGGGAAAAGGCTACAGAAATCACAGAATAACCTCATTAACGTATGAAATAAATCATGAACTCAGAACTGAGGAGGAAAAGAAAATGTTTGCACATCTGGCTTAGCACAGCAAATTTCCATATCTTGATCAGGAGAAGTTGTAAGCTGAGAATGGAGAAAAATAAGGATGAGAGTATGAAGATCTGATTTTCCAGCTGCATGCAAGTGTGTGCCCTGGACCTAGCAGAGGCTTGCAGATTTCCAAGTATTTCACAGGCTCTGGAGGGTAATAATTCCTATGAGAACAGCTGCTTTGTGCCAACATCAGTATGAGCTGTCACATTAGGTCTGTAATAATGTTACAGATCTTTAGGAGCCTTCAGAGATGAACAACAGCAGGGAAAAAAATGGAATTGTCAAATATTGTGAGACCTGTGGAGAACAGGGACATCGATTGTGTCTTGAGGTAATTGAAGGCATGCAACTATTTTTCCTTACAAGTTGTTTTGCAGGCTTAAGAGAGTAGGATCTGAGTCAGCCTTTGGGTAATAGGAGTCCTTGAGTCCAAGGATGCATATTTCCAGTGCTTCAGAAACACTTTGCCCACATAACAGGAGAACAGCGAGGTGCTTTTGGGCTTTTCTGGTCCTTTAGTAACATGCTAGGAATTGAGTTGAGTAATCAAATGATGTTAATTCATCTTGTTGTTTGAGGTCCTTGTGGAACGGACTGGGGAAATGACATGAATGCATTTTAGCTTATTTCTTTTAAAAGTGGGATTTCAGTACTCTGGTTCATGCAGAAATACCCTAGTGACAGTTTTCAAATGTAGTTTTTTTGCATAGAAAAGATGAAGTGATCTGGGTGTCTTATTAACAGGAATTGCAGTTCATGTATTGGCAAAGGCCTTTAAATAGCTGCTTGTTTTGTCATATCTGGCTGCTGGATCAAATAGACTGTCAACAAAATGTATTTTAACATATCAGCCTAAATTGCATTTGCAGGCTATAAAATAAGGATTAATTTTTTTGATTTCTTGAGACCAGAGACAGATTTAATTTACTCTACATCACCAGGATAGGTAGATCATTTTGCTCTATATACATTTTCCTTAGTTTTCAGGCCCAGATTTGCTTAAAAATCTGAACTGGGTTTTCTTTGAACTGCATATTAATAGAAATGAGTGTTTAGTTTTTTCATGTTAGCAGGAAAATAAATACTTCCAGGAACTGTGCAGTTTGAGAAGCCTTTATCTTTTTAGAAATAGTTTGTATAGTGGTTATTATGTGTTAATAACTGCGGAAGAAAAATTTGCTGAAATAGGCAACTAGATAATATCAGTACTGGAATGCTAAAAGCAAAAATTAAAGACAGGGAGGTAAATTTAAACTTGATAAAACACAACCTGAATTATCTTTGATAAGATAGATTTTACAAAACTGGCTGATCTCTTGCTTTTTTGAGGTAGTTAATTTTTTTTTAGACAAATGAAGTTTGTCTAACAAGGAACCAGGAAAACCAGTGATATAGGATTAAATGGAAAATAATTATTTCAAGTTGAAAAGATCGAGATCAGTGAAAAAATTCCCCCAGAATGGTAAAGAGGATGCTATAGCAGATTGGAATTAAAAAAAATATGAGTACAGCTGAATTCAGTTCCAGATGAGACTCAATTCTTCCTCAGAGTGTTTGACAAGCTCTTATGCAGTATATGGGACTCAGTGACCCAGACGTTGCCATGTACTTGTCTGACACATTTACAGACCTCCTGAAAGATGAGGTTGGTAAAATGGGAGGTAACTTTTTCCTCAAGTAAAAGTGAGAAGTGAGGTTTGTGAACAAAACCACAGTCTTTCTCTCCACAATGCTTCTTCAGGGAAGGCATCACTTCCAGGTTGCTCTGCTCACTCCTCAGGCAGCCTCTGTGGTCTGTCTCAGCAGTTCACCACTGGCCTTCAGAGGGACAGAACCAAAATGCAGATGGTCTGCTTTGGGGCTGGTGCCTTATGTGCTGAAGTGAAGTACTGAGGCACAAAATTATGAATGAATTTCCTTGGAAAGACAGTGCCATTATTTATGTGCTACGGTATTACAGTTCAGAAATTCCTGAGTGTGGTGTTTTCTTTGTCTAGCAGCAATATCAGAGTTACTTTTCAACTGTGTAAGAAGTAGAACAAGAGTAACACAATTTTGCACCTGCTTAGGATTATTTGGACTGTGGAATGTGTGTCAGAGGATGTTGATTAGATTCGTAAAATGTACCTGAATGCAACCTCCTGCTGTGTCTGAGTTGTAAGTGCTCTTCTGCTCAGTGAAACCGTGTTCCCAGGTGAACTAACACAAGGGTCCATTGCAGCCATCATAGCAAGAACCTGATTGAAAAACCAAGAGGAAATACTGTAGAAAGAGGTGTGGACTTTTCTAAAGCCTTTTCTAGAGCCTGTCTCACAAAAACAAAACTGGAGAAGATGCCTTCGTGTATAAGGGTACGTGTAAAAGCACATAAAACTAAACTTCCTTTCTCCTCCAGATTTGAAACAACCTCTTGCCTCTTAGGTAAATCCATTGATGGCCATCTTTCAATTCTAAGAAAAGAACTCTAAATGAGGTAGTTTCATGAGGATGTGAGGAACTATTCAATGTTGTTGCTAGAGTGCCCATCACTCAGAGCAAGGGTGTTCACTCTGATCTGCTGTTCCTGCCTAGCAGGATGTTGGACTGTGTGTCTGAGGAGGTTGTTCAGTTTTGGATGCTTTTGAAATGAATGTGTTTCTATACTTCTGGGGGCTTTTTTGGAAGGAAACAAGTTATTTTACTCCTGTCTGAAAGCTTGAAAAAGGAACTGGAGTTACTGGGGACTAGAATGAAGACAGTAGGGATGTGGGTTAGGTTGTTGAGAGAATTGCTTATCAGAGCTTGGAGACGTTTGGAGGCTTCCTTGAGCATTGCATTGTTCACATTAATTGCCCTTGGGCATTTTGAGCTTAGGAGAGGGTTGGGTCTCAGCTGTTGGAAGTAGAAAAGCAGATGATGGATGTATCAGACTTCTATGAACAACAGGCATTTATGATCCTTGACTACTTGCAACAAAGTTTGTGATAGTACAGGAAATAATTATTTACTGAATTTAGTAAACTAAACACCATCATTTCAGGAAGAGGCATGTGAATATTGCCGTGGAAGACGCTTATGTTCTCTTCATAAGTTTTTTTTTAATTCTTCAAAGTGGTGTGTGTCATGTAGTGAAACATGGTGCACTAAAATTGTAGGCCAGCTTATTGAGCTCAATGATCTCCCAAGTGATACATTTTTACAGACATTATGGTCACTTAGCATAGTTGTCATGGTAATTCCAGTCCCTGTTCACAACTACTTAAAACTCCTCAATATTCTTCCACAACAATTTGTGGTCTTCAAATTGTTTAAAAAGGGAGTATTCCTGCTTCAGCTTTCCCATGGTACTTAAGATATCTGTGTTTTTCTCTCTTTGCATCCAGCTGTCAAAGTATGTGGAAATTTGCATTTGCATGAAGAGGTATTTTGGTTTTTTTCCCCAGAAGAGGTTCTATTTTTACAAAAACTGTGGGAAGATATTTGGACATTTTGGCATTCTAATACTACAGTACAACTGCTCTAAAGACCTATTTTTAAAATCAACGTAATGTCTTTAACCCACATTAGGGTAAAATAGCATTATTTTAGATACTGTAGATAGAATCAGTTCTATTACTGACTAGCATAACTAATACCAAAAGCTTTGTGGTCATCCCAAGTCAATAGGGAGAACGCTGCAATACATCAGGTAAAAGCAGTTCTTTTATTTTTTTTTTTTTCCAGCATATGAAAACAGGAGTTCCAGGTTTCTGTTCTGAATTGAAATTTGGGATGAGATCTGCAGTCATACTGTGATGCATCAATATACTGGGAGCAAAATTATGGATGAAGGATTTAGAAATCTGTTGATTTTTGGAAGATTTATGTTCTCTTCCAAGAAGGTTAACCCATTTGCAATTTTTTGGTTCAACTTAGTAATGTCAAAAGTAGTGGAAAGATGGTTAAAAGCACAAGGTTGTAAGCAGGAGAATTATTTTCACTTCCTGGAGAAGTGACAAAAATAAGAAATTTCACTATAACGAGTTTTTCCATTCTACTTAGATATTGCAGGTTTTTTCTTATGAAAAGCCTTGAACATGTTTTTCTACCCAGAGGAGCAAATATGCACACAGACTTGTTTGGATATGTATTCTCAATTTTGTTTCATACATTTATTATATGTTCCTCCTTTAGGATTCCTCCTCCTCCTTCTCTTGCTGTATTTTTTTTTTCCAAGGCGTTTTCAGGGCTGGGAAAAAATCAGGACACAAATTTGCAGTACGCAGCGCGGCATTTATGGAAATGTCTGATTTGCTCTGAACTGTAAATTCTAAATAATGATAAGTGGAATTACTGCTGTAATTATCTTTCTGTAGGGAACATTTCTAACTTGAAATATAAAGCCTGCCTATTAAATAACATTTATCAGGAATGTTTCCTGAGGCATAGATTTCAGAATTGTATTTATTTTTATCTTGAGCAAGATCTGACTCTGCACCGTTTGTTAGAGACAGGGAGAATAACTAGAACAGGCAAATACCTCATAGGCAACAGGAAAGCCAGTGGAGAGATGAAAGATGAGCTTCCAGCAGCTGCAGAAAGGATATACACTTCAAGGGTGCCCCATAAGCCTTATAAAGCAATAAAGGAAGGAAAACAACATTATGAAGGGTCCTAACACTCATAAAATTCCAAAAATGGCAAGGATTGCTTTCATTATATAAAGTGTTCGTTAAAGCTTTAAATAATGAAACAAACCCTTGACACTGAGAATGGAAACCTTCACTGTTCAACCAGCCTCTGTTTACTTTACCATAATCCAGGCCATAAAAGTAGTGCCGTGCAAATTCCCCGTTCCGGGGGAGCTCCGGGATGCCCAAGGACCACACGGCTCCGTGGGGGCTCAGTGGCTTGCCTGGCTCCTGGCCTGGTGCCACCCTGCTGGCACACACTGCTGCTCCCCAGCCTGGCCAGCCCCGAGAAAGTCTGAGCCACAAAATCCTGGGGTTGTTTTAATTGGCTTCAGTTAGGTGTTTTGGGGTTCCTTTGGGGGGATTTCCCTCTCGCCCCTGGATTTTTTTTTCCTTTCTTTGGAAGCCCAGGAATATTTTGGGTATTGGAAAAATGTGCTGAAGACTTTGGGACCAGAAAGTAAGTGGGGAAACTCATTAAAGGGTCTTGTGGGATTCAAGGTGGAGATAGTAAAAAATGGCTTCCATACAAATTTATTTGCTGCTCACATACTTCTTTAAAACAGTAGAATTTGAATTAAAACTAAGCACTTGGCAGGTTATGCAGCAGATACTTTCCTCCCATTCTTTTGATAGCGAAATTGAGTATTTATTTTGAACAGGAATACTTTCCAAATTCAGAAGACCTTGAATCTCTTATTTAAGCCCTGTTAAAATAGTTTACCTTCTCTGTTAATAGCATAATCTGTTTAAATATTTTCTCCTGAATTAGAACCCTCTTTAGGAAACATTATAAGCCTCACATTGTAAGTACACATGGAGCGCTCTTCCTTATCTTTCACTGAAATTCAGCCATTTTCTGCTTTGCTTGCAACAAACAGGAACAAAATGTACCCTTGAGGGAAAAAAGAGAATTCAGAGATAGGTGGGTAAAATTGTCACCTTTAAAAAAAAAATGGAAACCTTTAAGCTACAGCATAATCTCCTTAAAGGCACTTGAGCAGTTCTGTAATTTATGGCACTGGTTGCAGTGAAAGTGTGGGATCCCATTAATTTTTCTGCCCACTGCCATAGTTTGCCATTTGTTTCTTCATCCTAGTTCTGAGCAGTTTTCTAAGATGCTGCTGTAGTTGAACATGATTTTTAAAAGACATTGGAAAATAAAATTACTGATAAAATCCTGATATATATTTTTGTGTTCTTGTATGTGTTACGTGATGTATTTGTGGAGCTCTGGTATCTCTGTACGTGCACCCTCCAAAAGGAAATCTTTTGTCTCTTGGCATATTTTTGGGAGACCAGACAGGGAGACTGTCTGCATCATGAGTGGGAGAAGTAAATGACTCACAGTTCTCTTTATGAGGAGCTTTGTTTCATTCAAATCCCTCTTGCCAAGATGCTGACATTGAATTTGAGTCATCAGCAATAAACAAGTCGTACAGAAAATTGAATCTTTAGAGGGCAGAAAATCATGGGCAAAGGAAAGACACTCACCGGCGAGCTCTGTGTTAGTCTGTGCTTGAGAGGAGTTATTGATTACATTATTTCCTGTGGTGGATTTTTCCATAAGTGCCTTAAACTAATTCAAAGTCCCAGCCTGAAATTTCATTTTGTAAACATGTATGTGTAGTGAAAACAGCAGCATCAGTCAGGCTTTGAGATCACGGAGTATAAAATTGAGTTTTCACTGCACTAAATCAGGTGATTTTGGTCCCTGGTTTTGTCATGAGCTTTTTACCTGTGCTGTGTCATGAAAGGCTGAGATCAGTTAAAATTTCTGGCATCTTCCAGGAAGAAAGAAAGATGTAGTGAAATTCAGCTTGTGTCGGGTTTTGTTATTTTTTCCTCTTCTGTATAATGAAATAATTTTGAATAAATTTACTACTATCATGGTAGCAGTTCTTCAGGACTGCATGTGTTTGTTTTCAGAAGTGATAATAGATCAGCTATTAGGTATTTCAGTTGAAAATGAAACTTTTGTATAACATCAACTCTAAGAATTTTACTTTAGTGAAAGCAGCACACCACCTTATTTTTCTGTGGTACCACTGTTTCTAACCATTCTCAGCTTTGAAGGTGCAAATGCTTTAAAGAAGAGTAGAAATGCACAGATATTTTCATGTTTCATAACCTTCATATTTTCACATTTAATAACCTTCCCTTCAACAAATCACTAACAAGTCAATAATTTGCTGATTACAAAATGTGCCTTTTCATTTTTGGATTAAGGTGTGATTCAGTGTCCTATGTCATGTGACATACAAATGGATGGAGTTGACTCATGGAGAGGCCCAGGAAGGGGATAGGATAGTGGGAATGACTTCAACATTTACAGGTGTTTCTTGCTCCTCAAAGTGTCTTGCCCAATGTGGAGTATCTCCAGGGGCTCTCTATTACGTGGTATTCCTTTCTTGCTCGTGACGGGGTCTGTGCTGTAGTTAAACTGCTCTGACCTGCCTGCCCCAGCTTTAGACCATTGTCTCTGTAAAGAGCAGAAATCCAGCACTTTGGAGGGAAGGAGAAGACCCAGTAAATTTTCAAAGAAAACACAGGGTCTAGTGCAAACAGTAACAGTTGTGATGAGCACAGTCGAATGAACTTACACTCCAGCGCGGCTTTGCTAAATATAGCTACAGAGGACTTGCTGTCTGCGGGTGCTGGTGTTGGAGAGCATTGCCATCTGCAGCTGGGGAAGCAGCAGAAACAGAAACAATCACAAATAAAAGAGATGGCAGTGGGATTAGACTGCCAGAGCCCTGGTCCTGTACTCGGCTCAACTGTGCAACCTTGCTCCTTGGAGGGGTGGATGGTCTTTGTTCATGCTGTCCTTTTCATTGCAAATGTGGCATTTTCCCTCTTGTGCCTGGAGAGACTCTCTAAGACTTATTTCAGTAGAAATGAACTTGTTTTGGTGGAAGAGGGTCAGTGTACTGCATGCCTGTTGTTCAGCAGCCCTTGGACAGCCAATTTTAAACACGGAAAAATGCAGGGTAACATTTGCTCACTGTTGGTGCGTTCAGGTCTCTCAGGCTTGTGCTTTACTCTCCCTTGCTGGCCCTTGGGCACAGAACCCCCCAGGGAATACACCTGTGGCCTCCCATGGTGGAAACCTGACAGATCACCAGTGGAGGTGAGGAAGAAAAGAGCAACGTGTCCAGGAGAAAAAATCCTGGAGAGTGCTAATGCAAACAGGAGGCTGAGATCCTTGGGTGCAGTGAAGTGAATGCAGCCTGGGAGGAAGGGAGTGAGAAGGAGGGCAGAGGCTGGGCACCAGCTGTGGGATGAGGCTGAGAAGTAGCAGAGCTGGACAGAGCACTTGGAGCAGAGCCAAGGCCAGGAGATGGGGTGAGAGCCATGGCAGAAGACAGGCAGGCAGAGCAGAGGCCTGCAGGGAGCTGCTAAATGGAAATGCCACCTTTCAGCTGTGTGGCATTATGTGATGGTGTCTTGTCCCAGGGACACCCATCCTCACAGTGCCCTGCAGCCATGTGCTCCTTCTGCTCCCTCACATCCTTAGTGCTGGAGTCATCCATGGCCTGGCCTTTTCCTTAAACCCATTGCCAGGCTTGTCCCCTGTGCAAGGAGATCTAAATTTGCAGGGACTTTGGAGAGTGGGTAGAAAACCCAGTGCATTCTGGCTGCTCAAAGGACATTGTGGGTGAGACCCTTTCCCCTCCTTGAGTCTGCTGGCTTTTCAAGAGAAGAGCTAGTTGAAAACAGAAAGGTACCATAAATCTTTTCTTCCCATGGCAAGAAAGTATAGTTCTAGTTATCCTGTTGATGCTCTCAAAAAGCCAAGACTAAATGCATCATTGCACTGTGGAAGAACATCAGCTAGGTGGACCTAACTGGAAAGTGGTTTGCTCCTCAGATGACAGATGTAAAATTATGACATTCCTTTGCAAAGGAAGGAAGGACATAGTCCAAAGGTCTTAGTATTATGTTGAGAAAACTGAGTGAATGGTGATTTATGATAAGAACAGAGTTTAAGCTCACTTAACCTTTGGTGAGCTATGCTTAGTAAATCTTTAGAGCCAATGAGTTCAAGATAGCTTTGAAATGCAATAGATTTACATATGTCATAATAATATTTTAATGCTTAATGAGCTATTATTTATAATCTTAAGTCAGTCTACCTGAAAAAACATAAATGAATACAAATAGCATTAATCCTGATAAATAAAGCATAGTACTTCCCTGAAGTACATGATGCATTTGACTTCCTTCCACCTCAAAATGGTGAAAATGATGCTATAATGAAAATTGTGGACATTTTATATTTTGCTTTTGCATGGTTTTTATAGTTGGTGACTTGGGAAATGATTGACATGATTATAGAAGGTTTAGTGATAATTCCATATCAATTTGCTGTTTGCTCCTGGAAACTGAAATATTTCCATAAAAAATTGCCTCAAAAACTCATGTTATTGTTGATTTTTTTGGTGGTGTCAGTGGTCTGGGGAAGGAGTTGCTATTGTTTCTGCTCAGAGTAATTCCTTAATGGTGAAATTCAAAAGAGTGAGTCTGGATATCAATTTGAATAAAAGATTATTACCGACAAGAGATAACACTTGATTTTTATCTTTCCCACTTTGGTGTCAAATGACTGGTTCCTGTCATTTCATTCCATTAAGACAAAATAGGTTTATAAACTAGTGGAAGAAACTTTAAGGCAGGAATGGATGCAGGTTGCATGAGCCATATCTGGAATGTATAGCTTGAGGTATTGATTTGCATGTGTATGTACTACCATGTGAGTGGAAGAGTAACCAATAATCAAGCACTTCTTGTTAATAGTTTCATATCTAAAATGGCATTTCCAGCTTGCACATATCACAGAGGAGCTGTGGTTCTCCACAGGGTACCTCTACTCTCCTTAAAAGAGCAATAGTAAAATAAAAAACCAAAATTTTTACTCAGGCTGTGTCTGGAATGCTCGAGACTTTGGTGTTGATGAGCACAGGAAGTCAATAGTAATTTGTTTAGCAACAGTTTGAAAGAAAAATTCTTCACATTTTATAATTTTCACATAAAAGCAAGCACATTTTTTCATTAAAGCATTTTAATGAAGTGGTATCTGTTGGTACTCTCTGGTTTGTGAGAAGCCAGTGATTACAATGGAGAGAGAGCTTGTTTTACTAGCTTGAACACATGCCAGAATTGTTCAAAATGGGAAGAAATGTGCTTGAAAAGTCAGTGGGTTTGAACTTTAAAGGCTTAGGACCTCTTGCCAAGTCTGCCACTTCCTCCCTGTGTAAATATGGGAATGTTATCATTTGAAGTGCTCCAGTCTCACTCTCCTCATTTAAAAACACAGATATTTTAGCCGACTTCTTTTGTAGAGCAGTTTGAGATATGGAAGTGAAGAGTATAGGTGTTATTTTAAGGACTGTTTTTGAAGCAGGGGCGAGAGGTTGGCTCAGGACACTGGCAGAGAGATTTGGAGAATTTTGCCTCCTTACTGCTTACTGGAACCATTTCCAAGAAAAGGTGTTTCAGCAAGGTGGAGCAATTAAAGATGTTTTTATGTAGTTATTGATTCCTGACCAGCAGACACTGGTGCTAATTTAGCACCCATTTGCCAGAGCAGCTGGGGTTGGAATGAGTGTGTTGTTCCCTTGGCAAACGGTGTCCTTAGGTTGAGCACAGGCATGGGGGAGCACAAACAGGCTCATGTTGCCATGTCCAGGTGGACACTACAGTCAAAGCTCCTGTTCTTTTTGTGGTTTCCACCCTCCTAAGCCCTCAACCTTTACCAATATAGAAGTCCAGTGTTGCTAGTGAGCTTTAACTGCATGATGGGTCTCACAATAACAGAGAGACCTATTGAAAGGCCAGGGAATATGGTGTTATTCAAAAAAATCTTTGAATTGTAAAAGTTATCTCTCTTTTTAGTTTCTGGAGTAGCTTATATTGAACACAAGCATATATGCATGAATTAAATTCAATATTTAGCTCTAGAGTCAGGACTGTATCTCTGCTTTGGTGCCAAACTTCTCCCAAAATGTGAGAAGACTGAAAGAATATGTTTTGTTCTGCATGACTAATTATGCATCATTTTTTTTGGAAATCTTTTACAGAGAAATGGTTTTTTCATCTTTATATTAAACAAAACATAGCTTACCTGTGGAAGCTTGAGGCACAGTGAAGTGTCACTTTAAAGTGGAAAGCCAGACAAAGAGTCTTTATGTTCCTATTTTCTAGTGGATCTGTTGTAGATCTGTTTTGTTTTTGTTTTGTTCCTAAGTAGTGCTCAGAAATTAGCTAAAACATTTTTATTGCAGAAATGATATAGCAGCAGTTTCAAGTCTTTTGTGCCTTACATGCTCGATTAGAAAAATCCCATTAATGATAGAAAATGCTAATCAGTGATGTGTTTTGCCAGCCACTACAAGCCCACGCATTCTATATAATCCATTGTTTATTAACCTAATGAAGGTCATTGCAGCTTTTGAAAGCTTGTGTGCAGCACATCAAAATGGTTTTAAAACTCTGTGGTGCTGGACTTCGGTGCTGAAATAGGCAAGGTTAGGTATTTTCTTTCCAGAATCGCTCTGGCCTAAATTGAGTTTTTTTTCTGGGTAGAATGATCATTCTGTGCTTTTAATTTGTTCATTCTAATTGTCTGGACAGATGAATGGTGCAGTGCTGGCTAAGCTGATGTTGCTGCTATTAAGAAGATAGACATTGTTTTTATCCACATCTTATTGATTATCCTTTTCTTTTCTTGGCAGGTGACATCACACAGAAAGGATATGAAAAGAAGAGATCAAAATTAATTGGGGCCTACCTGCCACAGCCTCCCGGTATGTGTATCTGTGCTTGTGATATATGAAGATGTCAAGTGTACTGATAGTTGCCACTGTAGAAATCTACATCTCTGAAGAAATATATGTGGCAGAAACAAAGCTATTGTTATGCAGAATAAGCTTATTCCATCCATTTTGTGTGTATTTATATATATATGTCTGCTTTGATGTGTGTGTACATTTTTTACATACATTGGTGTGGGTTTAGCAGTCATCTCTGGAAAATGAAATCAGCCTAGGTTTGTTAGAGAGGCATTGTTTGTTAGAAGGAATGCAAGAGTCCAAAGGAAAACATGATGTCCTAACTCATTAACATCTCAGCCATGTGAAGTTTTCTGAACAGAAGTATGCAAGAGTGGAAGAGAACCTTGGATCTTTGTAACTTCCTCCATTTCTGGGTTTCCTGTCGAAGCCTCACTTTTGAAGACACTAGAGAGACCACTCACTTCTCACTTTTGAAGACACCAGAGTTCAGCTTGTCCTAAGGCGTGTGGGCGGCTGACCTTTTACACATACCCAATTTTAGTATTAAGAGATGAACTGCAGGCACTTGCCCAAAAGGTGTAAAAGTACCTTCAAACTAAATTTAATAATGTATTGCTTTATTGAATTTATTTCATAGATATATATAAGAACTTTCCAGAGTTCTTTTATTCTTGTGAGGCACTGGATCACGAAGTTCAATGTGTAGTTGTAGGTACTGGTGTCTTGGTCTCAGAGGAGTGTGCCCATGCATTCCTGGTCTCACTGACCTTACAGAGGCTCCACTTAGGCTTGGCTGTTCTCTGAGCCTTGTTTTTGTTGCAGGCCTTGGCACTAGTTTCTCCTTCTTTTACAAATTCGTTCCTTTTTAGTGGAATTGATGGAGTTTTACTTAAACTGCTGATATGTGAAGGCACTGCCTTGTTCTCTCTTCATCAGGTTTATATATCTATTGTCTAGTTCCATAGCAGAGTGCTGATTTTGTGCCTTTGGATTTCACTTGGTCTGCTCCACTGGTGGGAACTCTACAACAGAGAGTGTTACAGACACCTCTGTTTTCTGAAGTGATACAGCCTGGTTTGAGGGTGTCTGAACCATTGGGAGCCATTAGAGAAGGAAGCAAATCAAATCAACAGAATTACAATACCAGAGGTGCAGTATATTAAATTTCTGTGTATTTATTGGTCTGACCTGACTATCAGACATACATTAGTCTTCACAGCTGGTTCTCATGAGACCTGTTTAGATTTGCTGGGTTATGGAGAGCCTCACAGCAATCCTCAATGCAGCGTCACGGTTGGTACCAGAATCTGTTTATTTTTTTTTTAGTTGTTACTCTCCTTTCTTCCCACAAGCAAATAGAGCTGTTTCTCCAGAAAACTCACAGTCCTCTGGTCAAACTATATCCATGGCTGAAACTGCTGGGGGTTCATATGCATGTAATAATGAAACAGAGAGCATGGAGAACCCTCACAGATTTACCTTTCAAGGTCTCTACTGTGATACTTAAGTTTTGCAGTATAAGGAGAAGCAGAGGGATCTCTGTAAGCCAGTCCTGTGGTGAGGTCCATTCAATAATTTGAAGAGGTCATGATTGAGAATGTAGCTAACTTAGAGCTGTTTTAAAGATGGGACAAAACGGAATGAACATTTTCTGCTTACCCAGTTGCTGGAAAATCCCTCACAAGGAATGTGGAATATGGATAAGTGAAGGTAATAGGATCAAGAAAAACAAAGTCTTGAAATATTGTCCACTGTTTTCTTGTAAATATATTAAGCTCGATCATTTAGCTGATGGCTAAATGGATTATTTTGTTATAGTGGAAGACACTGCTTCTGCTGTATTAAGAGTATTTTTCTCCATAAATGGATACTGTTTGTTCTTGGGTCTTTTGCTGTCTTTGTACTTTTTGTTTGTTTTGTTGTGTTACCTTTTGGACAAAACTTGAAAAGGTTTGATTTGTTATAATCCTTCTAAGACCTTATTCATCTGAATGGCTTTAAGTCCCTGCTCACTAGGAAGGAGGAGATGAATCCTTTCCAAGAGGAAGTAGAATGACGAAACAGATGCTGCATTTTGTAAGCCTCTGTTAATATCTCAACAATCACATACATGACCAATTAGCCTTTAAAAAAAAAAAATTGTAAGCTGTTTTGATGGGGAATGGAAGAATTTATAAGCTGTGATGGACTTTCTGTTATAAGAGAATAAGGGTTTTAGAGACATTTTAAACTGGTATGGAAACAGACATGACTTTTGCTGGGATGGGAGGCATTGGGAAAGGGTAGGAATTTGCATTCTGTGACTGCGTTCAAGAAACTAAAGGAAATCCAAAGGCATTTCCCCTCTGCTGGGACATCCAGTCCTCCCGCTGCACCTTTGCTAACATTCCCAACGCCCATGTTGGCAGAGTGGAACATCGACCCGCGTTGGCTCCGTGGGTGTCCTGTGGTGTCTGTGCGTGCGTGTGCGTGTGTGCTCTACTGCATGGGGGCAGCAGCTCCACTCGTTGCTGTAACAAATGTAAAAAAACTAAACGTGAATTAATTAGTTTTTTTCAACTTGTTACAGCAGCGAATGGAGCTGCCGCGGTACGGTGTAGACTGCAACACAGTGAAGGAGCTGCCAGAAGAATGCTCCGCACTGCCAACATTGGTGTCTGTGACATCCGGGAAGCGGCCGCTAGAGAGAGAGCAGCCAGCACAGCAGGAAACCGGCCTCTCTTTTATTTTCGTTTTGGTGAGCACGATGAATGTATCTTTTCCAGTCCGTATCTGTATATAACTGTGCCTCATCTGGAAGCCTCTAGTAGACGCCTACATCAGTAGGATGGACATGGGGCTGCCAGCTGCAAGGCAGTACAACCAAAGGATGACATCTGGAAGGCCGTTGCTGACTTTCTTTGCCTAAGAGTGAAGTGATGGGAAGGGAGAAGGAATAGCTTCCTTCAATGTTCTTAGTAACATTTGAATGTATTAACACTCCTCTAGCTTCCATACCGTGGATACTTTGGAGGAGATTGCATACAATAAGCTGGTGAAACGCAGGAATGTATGTGTTTCTGATTTTTGGCACTGCCTTTTTACAGTGCTCTAAACAGGCCCAAGCTCACCAGATTCTAGAGGGAGCTGTAAAAGTCTAAGCACCCCTAGTTCTATGCTATTTTCAAGTAGAGATCTCTGCCTGAGCTCTGCTCACATCCAAGCCATTCAGAAGCAGACTGACTTCCAGGAACAGGCATCAGGCTGGTAGAGCAGTTTGAAGGAAGAACATTCCTCAGGGTTCCATCTCTGCAAGGCAAGGCATGACTCCAGCCATGCCTGTAGAACTGTGGCCTTCCCAGATACCCATCCCTCTGGCAGGACCTGTGGCTGATGGCAGGCATTCTGCTTTATCCCTGCAGTTGTAACAAGGCTGCAGAGGATCCACAGCCCCTCAAGACACCAAATTTTCTCTTGCCAACCATGTGGGCACATGGAAGACATCACACTCTAGCCTGCATACTTGTCCACACTCAACACAGGCTGTCCAGACATGTTGTAAGAGGTGGCTGGAGGGAAGATAAGATTTACAGTTGTCAGAAGAAGACATACCTGTAAAAAGATTATCTATTTCAGAAAGCCTTCTCCACTCATTTTCAAACCAATTTGCTATAATTCTATGGATGAGACCTGTATTGCATTCTGACTGTGTTTATATTTCTTCTCTTACACAGGGCTGCTCTAGGTCAGGTTCCCTCAGTCTGACATGGTTAACTTCCTCTGCCTGAGATTTTTGCAAAAGGGGAAGGATTTAATGTAAATTGCAATTTTAGGTTTAACAGTATGAGTGATATAAAACTGTGTGATAAATGTAAACAGTAGAAGGGCTGTAGACATATATGGACAGACATACATATATCATCTTTTTGTCGTGTTTATTGGGATGCTGTCATTTTAGAAAGGGAGAGCTGTTATTTTTCAGGAGTGGGATTAATGAAAGGTCAAGCCAGGCAACCTGGATGTGGTTGATACTCCTCCAGGTGATGTAGGCTCCCTGTTTCTGACAGGACAATCCCAGAGAGCGCATTGTCACATGGTGTACAGCAAACCTGCAGTGACACACAGGGGATGTGCCAGATCCACTGCACATCTGCAGGCTGACTGCAGTGCATGCACAGCAGGTCTGACACATCCAGATGCTGCACAGACTGCACATGTGCAAAGGACATTTGCACTGTTCCAGCCAGGCTGTGGAACATCCAGAAATCCAGAATGGATATGCTGCATTTGGCAGTGTTAATGGGAGAAGGGATGGGGGGAGCCCCCTTTTTCTTTCCCATTAAATCCCCACCTGCTTTAAGTCAGGGAGACAAAAGTACAGCTTTATTTCCTCAAGATGCTTTCTCAGGATGTGAGTTTGTAGCTGGAGATGTTCTGTGTGCAGAGCAGTTTTTCTTTTCTTAGCGTGCCCACGTGTCAGACATCTAAAAATAATAGTGAATCCAGACCTTTATATCTGTACATATATCCCAGTCCCTCTTGTGTGGTGACCTTTCTCTTACTGCCTCTGTAGAGGAGCCATGACAGCCAAGAGCTGAAGTAACCACTTAAACAGGGATTTATTTCAGAATAACTTTCTGAATTTTATCTTGATTTGATCATTCAGTTCTGGCTAAGATAATGTGGACAACTGCATGCACTTTATAAAAAGAAACGCTCCCTATAAGAAAAAACTCCTAAATTACCTGTATTCCCTGTAAGCTGTCATTTTACCCCATTTTCTTCCAGTGCTTTGCCAGGAAATTTGATTATTCATTCACAGAACAAAGACAATGTTGTTATCAATTAAGCATTGCTTCTAACAGCTCAGACATGGGTGGTTCATTCTCTCTTAATCAAGTGCTGTGTCTCCACTAGATTGCTTTCTGTAATTTCCCATCATTGGTACCACCAGTGTAGCTCTATTTGTAGCATAACCATGTGCACCAGTCATCAGTGCTTTATTTATTATGGTTAATAAATCTGTGAGATGTGATGCTTAAAAGGCACCTGCTGCTCCTTTCACATGCCTAGAGACAGATCCCTGCACCTCCTGCTGCTGGAGCCCCAACAGCACCAGCCTGGGAGCATTTCAAGTTATGCAGGGCAGAGAAGATAATACATTTGTGCAGAAGATCCCTTTGCCTTATGAAGAAACAATTTTCTATAGAATTACAGGAACCAATTTCCATAGCCTCTCTTTTTAGCATGACACATGTATTAATATATATCTGTTCTCTGTGCATATATTTGCATACTTTCTATGTGTATGTGTGCATGCCTTTGCTTTCAGCTATTCCTGCTGCTAAGTCTTAAGGCACTCTCAGTACACTTGGTGATTACAATTTCATTTTTTCTTCCACAGACATTATTTGTATTGCAACATTATTTGGACTGCAAAGATTGCAAGGAAATACTTAAACAAAATTTGATTCTGAAAAAATGCTCTCATGTATTCATTTGATTAATGCTAACAAGTATTCCTATCACATCTGCCTTCCTAATTCTCAAAGATCTTATCAAGGGATAACCATGATGGGGCATTTCAAAGAGTGTATGTGTGTTGAGAACATGGATCTCTTTGAAAGGCAAGTGCAACACGTGGGCACATCCCTGAAACAGTGTGACAGATGTTTCACAGATGAGAAACTATAGCACACAGACAAATGCCTTGTAAGCCTTGGGCTTAAAAAAGAGTTTGGTTTTGAATTGGTGGATGCCTGCAGAGCTTAGTTTGGATAAAAAGGAAGGTATTGAAAGCCTCTGAGAAGTCCCTCCTGAATATGAACACTTAAATATGATGGTTACTGTTTTGGTTTTGCCACCATGACTGAGAGTCCAGTTACCATTTTATAATTCTTTGGGTTTTGATGGCATCTCTGTTTTCTATCCTGTACCAAGACCTCATAATATTAAACCTTGTTCAAACACAGAGTAAAAAATACCTTCCTTCACTTTTCACTAATGAGTACATGATGAAATCAGTTAGTAATGCAGGTAGTGGTTTCAGCACTTGGTGTGATGTTTTTTGGGTGGAGGATATTTTTAGTACACATCAGAGTTGGTATGTTCTTCAAAGAATTTGAAGATTTCTGAGGAAATACCTGTTGATGTTCCTGGAGGCCATCTGCAGAACATAAGAGTATAGGAGGAAACATGAAAGTGTTGGACTAAAATCTGACAAATGGGTGAGGAAAGATGTCTCAGTCAGAGGTGAACGATAGAGGGTAGAAAGGAAAAACACCACTGAGGGCCTTAAAGCTTAACCAGTGCTGGACCAGAGGAGGTGGAGCCTGTGGAGGTGTTTGAAGAGCTGGGTGCCACTGTCAAAATGAGAAACTTCTGGACAATGCTGCCTGAATTTGTCTGCAGTGTGATTTGTCCAGCCCGTTGGTGAAGATGTTTGCTTTGTGAATAGGTATTTACATATTCCCCATATTCTTTACATATTCTCCAAGAAGAATCTTCAAATGGGACATTGAAGCTGTCTAAAGGAAAATGGAAGTCAAACATCACATGTGCTCTGGAGCTGTAATGTGATGTCACCATCACTGGGATAAAGGAGAGAAAAAAAGAAGCCTGTGATATCCATGCTAAGCTTGATTTGAAAACTAAACCTTTCAAGGAAATGCTGGAAGGCAAAATTGAGATTGTAATAACAAAAGAAAATTTGAAGTATGTGCATTCAGTCAGACCAAGAGTAAGCTCACATGGGAAGGAAAACTTTTAGTTAAACAAATATAATCAGAAATTACATTTCTCCAGATTTATCTAGCAGGACGTGGCTCCCCTTTCCTGGATGTCTTTGGTTAGAAGTATTGCATTTTAAATTCCCCTTGGCTTATCCAGTGAATTCATTGCTTAGTTGTACATTTGATGGGAAGAGTGAAATTCCACACTAAGTAACGAGTTCCATGGGGATGGTGTGACATTTAGCATGTTTACAAAATATACTGTGTGTTCATACCTGGCTTTGCTTTTAAAGCTGAGCCATCAGCCCTTGAATAGAAGCTCAGGAAATACTGTGAAGGGAAGGTAAATACTGTTTCTTAAAACTGCACTGCAAGCACTGTGTGCCTTCCTTCCCACTGGCCCTAGAGTTGTTTGGTTTATCCTACAGCTCTCTCTCCTGGGGGCACACATTGTAAGTTAGTTTTAGAACAATAAATGTAACCTCTGTCAAGAATGCCTTCTATTTCTTGTCAGTTAGACATTTCAGCTTTTAAATATTTTTAGATTCAAAAATTTGGCACAGCCATAGGAATAAGAGGGACATCAAAGCAGCTTGTCAGCTGACATTAGGGAAATAATTGTCCTCTGTTGGAGAGGGCAGTGCAGCTATTGCCATGTTATCAGCACATAGTGTTGCAATTTAGCTACAAAAAGAAGTAATAAAGAAAGGAGGAACAAGGAGGTGAAGGGGGAAAAATTTTAAAAAGAGGTGAAACCTGCTTCCAGCTGGCAATTTTGTACCTTCCATGCCTTAAAAATAAAGCTATCCAGCTTGCAGTGGTATTGCTTAGATAGCTTTACTGAGGCTCTTGCATTTTTAGCTAAATTCAGTCAAGACAGGATCCAGCTTGCAGATTAGGATTTGTGGATTGATATATCTGCATTAATTTGTCTGCCTATGAACCTTATATTTATACTTCCGTTCTTATGTGAAGAGATACAGTTAATTCAGCTGATGAAACCCAAAGAGCTTTTCAGTTTATTCCAAAGTAGAGCCCTCCACTGACCACTTGCACAGCTCTCAAGGCTTCTCTGGATTTAGGAGTTGCCTGAAGGTGGGTGTCTGATACTGTTCAGGACTTCCTACAGTGCTGGAAACATCTGCACAGAGTGAGCACACATAAAACAGGACTTCAAGGAGACAGTGCCATTCTGGTCAAGCCGGGTATCACAGGCCACAATTATCTGCAAAGAAATCTGACACCTTATTTAGAATCCTGAGTTCTGGTCTAGGTCTCTGTTTTCCATAATGGGAGCTTAGCTTAAGTACCTTCTTGTAGGCACCTAAATATAGGTGTCTCGGGAGCTTTAGCTTGTGTTAGGAACATGTCTTGTGTTAGGAACTGTTTGCTCCAGTGCACCTGCTGATGCCTGTGTGTATTGTGATGACCGTGAAGCACGGATTTCTAAGCCTCTCATATAAAATAACTGTGTTCCAGGTATATATATATTTTCGTGAACTCCTTCATGGCTTGCAAAGAGTCAATCACTAGTGCTAATCACGCTTACCTGGTAAAGTCCTGCTTCAGCTGCAAGACTGGGCTAGACCACAGCATTATTAAGAATTATGCCTCTTTGACAGTGACTGTGAATGTGTCTGTGCACAGGGCACTGGCACAACACTGGCCTTTCTGTTAGGAAAGCCATTCTTTGCTTTGCCACCTCCTTAAATCGAGGAATCGATCCAAGTATGGATTCTCAAGCCATTACGCCGCCGATCCACGAACGTGTCTGGGCGAAGCTGCACTCAAACAAATGTTAGCACTTAACTCATGGACCCTTGTGCTGGCTGTGAAAGCTATCAATCTTTTGGGTTTAGTTATGTTCAGAAGTAAAAGTGAAAAAAATATATTCTTTTACTGCACTATACGGCTAGAGCCTTCATGGAGGTGAACAATTTGGCTGTTAACACCACTTTGTTATTTGTGGCAACACTTCACTGATTTCATGGTGCTCATTATTCTGCATGGCTTGTACTCCCACCCGTCGCTCAGGAATGGCAGTGTGTAGGTTCTTGCTATTGTGTCCTTTGTCTCACACCATTGCTGGTGCCGTGGGAGCCAGTGGGTGCACAGGAAGCCAAGCTACGAGTCCAGGCAATCCAGCTAATTCCTGCTGTCTCTCCGAAGTGGGGCAGTGCTTTCTGTTTTTTCACCCTAGAGGAACATAATACAAAGAGGTGTCCCCACAGTTGGCTGATGCAGAGCTTCTTCTTGTATTTTAGCACATAATTAACTTCCTCATCTTAACTGGTGTTGTCAGTGACCCAAGTTCACCTGTCCTGCTCCACTCTTGGGTAGAGATTTATTCACTGTTTTTATATATATGGGTAAGTGGGATGTAAAGCCATCAAATGATCCCCCATATCTCATAAGACATTTTGATATTCTCATTTAGTTTTCTGTTGCCTTAAATGACCACTGGTTTAAGATGATGAGCTGGGGCTCCCTCATTCTTGACTGTATGAAGAAACTTCATGTTGCCCATTGGGTCAGAACTGACTTAAAAGAACAAACACATGTATACAAAGTAGAAAGAAATAAAACTTGCTGAAGTGTCTCAGTTTTAAGATTAGATGAGATACTTAATGTATCTGTATTAAGAACACAATCTCCATAGTGGAGGAGGGAAGAGCCTTGGCAGTGTGGGGAGTGCTGTGGGCAGCAGCACTGCCTGGCCAGTTGGGTGTCCTGCTGTCTTCTGCCACGGCAGGGTCAGTGTTTGATGTTATCTTATGTGCACTGTTTATTTTACACCTGGAAAAAGATGTTTGTGTACTGTCCACAGCTGCAGAAAAGGGACTGAGATACTTGAGGTGTCTCACAGTCACTAAGCCAGGAGAAGGAATTTTTTATTTTGCCCAATGACTTTCAGGTCCACCTGGAAGATCTCCCTCCTACAGCAGTTGTGTACCTCTGAAACTGATGCTTTTCCTCAAAATTTAATTTCCCCTAGATGTTTCTAAAGCCTATTGCATGTGGTTTTGTTGTTGGGAAGATGCAGTTAATCCCTTTTTCCTGTATCACCATGATGTTGTACTTCAGTGGCAACATCTCAATTATTTTTTTTTTTGTTTTTCTCCGTGTGCCATTGCCCTACACAAGTCACTTGCCATGGGAAATGTGGCTCTGCTTTTTCTTAGAAAAACCTCTGTCACACAGCATCAGTGTTAGGTATAGATTTTGTTGGGTGTGTTTTTCTAGGATTTTTGTGAATATATGTGATTTCCAGAAATTATTTTATTCCTGACAATGCAGATAAGGACTGAGATGAGTAATGGTGCTTAGGATCTCACACAGACTGAAACATAATTTTTGGACAAGTTTCAGTCGAAATTAGTTTTATTATTAACTGTGTATTGCTCATTTTCAGGGTGACCAAATAAAGAAGGAAGCATTCTGAATATAAAAGGGAGGAGAAAATATTTATTTTGATATATAAAAGGGAGGAGAAAGTACACCTTTTGATTATTTCAATGATTTAGAAGTCAGGTTCACCTGACTGGAAGAATATTAAGGGAAGTGAGCGCAAGTGAAATTATGCAGTACTGTAGTGTGGAGACAGAGGAGTTAAATGAAGATATTTTATTTGATTTAAGAGAGTGAATTATTAATCACAATCTGAGTAGAGGAAAATTTATGGATTCATTCTGTCTTTTAGGCGCCTATGAGATTTTACTCCAAGCATGTTTTTTAGCCAACCAGCCATTCCTCCAAAAAATCAAAGCAGACTTGACATTGCTGATAATCCAAAGATTTAAGAGAAAAGCTGGATTTCGAGTGCAGTTTATTTTCACAAAGAAATAAGCATACAATGCCAACTTTTTTCAAAAGATGCTTTTTAAAGAGTCCATTGAAACCCAACTGAGACTGATTGAAATAATCACAGGATTTTTGGTTGGTCTGTAGTCTACATGAAAATTCTTGTTTCCACAAATGTAAACTCTTATCCCTCTCCCATAAGCTGGCATTGAACCATTTGGAAATAGTTGTGGGGAGATTTTACATTATGTTTTAACTGAAAAATATGAGCATATTTCCAAGCATTGTTTTTTTGAATCCAATTTCAAGTTATTAGTCCTATATTTGAGCCCTAAGTGCAAGGGACCAGTTTTACTTTTGTTCTTGCAGTTACACGTAGTGTGTAAATACTTCTTAAAGGCAAAAAGTCCTAGGAAATAATCAATTTAATTTTGTCAGGTACTCCTGTTATTTACCCCTGTGCATCACACACCCAAGGCTCTGTGCTTTGTTAGCTGAAAGCTGAATGCATCAGCTGGGCTTGTCTGTCAGGTTCTTCTCTGGAAGAGAGCAGGGAACCACATCATGCCACTATTACAGGTGCAGGTTTGCTTTCTTTTCCTGTTGTTTATTTGAACTTTCCTGCTTAAGTCATTGCCTTCACTCTTATCTGGAAGTTGTCAAAGAACATCAGTTTCTAGAAGTGTTGATATATTATGCTGCTGTTATATTACTACTGTAGTTTAAAAAGCTTTCAAGAAAATACTATTAAAAAAAGCAAATTTACTATGGAAGAGGGATTAATGAAAGGTTTGAATCTTAAAATGCTGGATGTTTAGGCTCAGCATACTCAAGTGCTGCAGGTTTACAAGGGTATTTTTGTTGTTTTGCTGGAACAGGTTACTATTTTGAGCCTGGTTTGGTGCATTTATAGTTTACTTTCTGACCATTGGTAGGTAAAAATGAATATAGATATTACTGTAGTTCCCTTCCCACAGGAACTAGTTTCCATAGATTAGTATTGTGTTGTTACCAGCTGACACCATCCAACCAGATGAGGTTTTAGATGATACACGCTAAGTTTTCCTAGGAACCATTTGGCAGGAAGGTTTCAATATCCATTGCAATGGTGTCTGCCTTTATCAGCTCATTAAAATATTTTCTAAATACTACTTTATGAAAAGTCATCTGTTTGTGAAATAAAAATGCTAGCTTACTGTCTGTTTGCTCTTTCTATGTTGTCCATGACCCTGGAAAAAAGGTTTTTTAGAGAGAACCAGGAAAATAACCACATCAGAAAAGCTGACCAGAGGCAAGTAGTGTGTAACCAATTGACACGATGCGCTTTAGGCACTGAACATTCATTTTCTGCTCCTAGTGTATGCTGAACTCCTCCTCACTATAAATCTTCCAAAATTCAATCAGAATGAGCTGTTTGGTTGTTTTTTTGTTAATGCAGGGGTGGACCAGGCCTTACCACAAGAACGCCGGACTCCTGTCACTCCGTCCTCTTCCTCTCGCTATCACCGCCGCAGGTCCTCAGGGTCACGGGATGAGCGCTACAGATCGGGTGAGTAGCACTGAGGACTCTGGAACTGGAATGAAAATTAGAGATGTCTTGTTCTGTTCCTCGCTTTTTTAAAAAGAAGTTTGTTGTAAACTCGTGTAGCTATACATGGGGAACATCACTGTGTGGATAGAGAGACACTGTCCAAGCGTGCAGGGGTGGAGTTACGAAGCCAAGATACATCTGGAACTGGATCTGGCAGTGAGTGTGAAGGGCTGCAAAAAAGCCTTCTACGGGCACATGAGTAAAAAAGGGAAGAGTCAGGAAAGCATGGTCCCACTGCTGAATGGGCAGGAGACCAGGTGACAAAGGGCATGGAAAAGGCCAAGATAATTAATGTATCCTTTGTCTTGGTCTGTGCTGATGATATTTGAGTTCTGGAAACCAAGGCATCTGAGACCAATGGGAAAGTCTTGAGCAATGACAACCTACTCTCTGTGAAGGAGAATCAGGAGAGGGAATATTTGAGCAAACTGTATAAGTCTATGGGACATGATGGGGATGCATCACTGACCAATGTGAGTCCACTTTCAACTCCTCAAGAAGCTATGTCAGTCAGGGGAAGTTTCTGCAGACTAAGAGAAAGCAAGTTCATTGCTGTCTTCAGGAACAGCAAGAATTAGGATCTGGGAAACTACAGGCCAGCCAGACTCTTCTCAATCTCTTGAGCAGGTGGTAGAGCAAATAATGCTGGAAGCTCTTTTTAAATATATGAAGGACAAGGTCGTGATTGGGAGTAGACAGCATGGATTTACAAAGTTCTCTTAGTACGTTGGTCAATTCATGCTTGATCAGCCTAATGACCTTCTACAATGAGATGACTTCCCTGGAGGTTGAAAGAAGAGCAGTGGAAGTTGGATGCCTTGACTTTAGTGAGGCTTTTGACAGTGTCTCTCATAACATCCTCCTTGACAAACTGGTGAAATGTGGATTAGATAAGTGGACAGCAAAATGGTCTGAAAATTGGCTGAAATTGAGTTCATAGAGTTGTGATCAGTGACTCAAAGTCCAGCTGGACACCAGTCTCTGATGGGTACTGTAGGGAGTAAATACTGGCTCCAGTACCCCTTAATAGCCTCCTTAGTGACTTTGCAGGTGAGACAGTGCCCTCTTCACACATGGGCAGATGATACCAAATTGGAAGGAGTGGTTGATACACCACACATGTGTAATGCCATTCAGAGGGACCTGGGCAGCTCTGAAACGTCTTTACTCTTACCTTTGAAGGTGTAACTACATGTACTACACCTTAACAAGATGAAAGCTGTTTGAGCTGCTTCAGGGGCTGCTGCAGTATGAGCATCCTTCCAGATAGCAGCCTGAGGCCACAGACTGGTTCATCTGGTGCTGCCTCTCTTGCAGCTGTGGAATTAGGGAGCCAGAGACAGCAGCACTCACCAGCCTTTGTGGCAGAGACCCTGGTGAGCTGAGAGTCAGAAGCCAGGGCCTGATGGTTATGGAGGGTCTCAAGGAGAGTAAATTTGACTGTGGAGGCTCTGGATTGTGTTTGAGGGATGTCTCTTGCTGAGTGCAATCAGACTCATTCAAATATGAAAAAATTGATTTAAGCCTAAGAAAAAGCTTTTTTTTCTGCACTGGCACAGGTTGCCAAGAGAAGTTGTGATGTCTCCATTCTTGGAGCTATTGAAAACCCCACTGGATGTGGCCCAAGCAGTGTGCTGTACATGATCCTGCCTAGAGCAGGGAGTTAGACTGGATGGTCTCCAGAGGTTCCTGCTGACCTACTCCAGTCTGTAGTTGTGTGGCGCAGCTGAATTTTACTGTACTGACTCTAGTTTGGTAGTACTATAAGGAAAATATTTAATTTGCGGTATAGAAAGTTGGGAACATCATTATGCCCTAAATAGATGCACTGATTAAAGGAAGATAAAATTAATTTCAGAGCTGAACAGAAGGGTAATAACTCATTTCCAAGTGAATGGGATCCAACTTTCTTCGTGATACTGCTCCAGATATAACACAAAGTGAAGGAAGTGATTGGTTTAAAACTGGTTTATAATGGTTTCTCACCACAAGAAAGATGTTGAGGTGTTGGAGCATGTCCAGAGAAGGGCAGTGAAACTGGCAAAAGGTCTGCAGCACAAGTCTTATGAGGAGCAGCTGAGGGAGCTGGAGGTGTTTACCCTGGAGAAAAGGAGGCTCTGGGGAGACCTTATCACTCTCTACAGCTCCCTGAAAGGAAACTGGAGCCAGGTAGGGTTCAGCCTCTCTTTACAAGTAACAAGAGGTAGGACAAGAGAAAATAGCCTCGAATTGTGCCAGGGGAGGTTTAGATTGTATATTAGGGAAAAAAATTCTTCACCAAAAGAGTTGCCAACCATTGGAACAAGCTGTCCAGGGAAGAGGTGGAATGACCATCCCTTAAAGTGTTCAAAAGGCATGTGGATGTGGCACTTGGGACTGTGGTTGAGTAGTGAACACGGTGGTGCTCGATTGATGGTCGGTCTGGATAATGTTATCTTTTCCAACCTTAACAATTCTCTGACTCCATAAAGGAAAAGTGAACTCTGAAACTTCTTACTCTTACCTTGGAAGGTGTAACTACATGTACTACACCTTAACAGGATGAAGCTAGGTGTGCTCAGCTTGTTTGAGCTGCTTCAGGGGCTGCTGCAGTATGAGCATCCTTCCAGATAGCAGCCTGAGGCCACAGACTGGTTCATCTGGTGCTGCCTCTCTTGCAGCTGCGGAATTAGGGAGCCAGAGACAGCAGCACTCACCAGCCTTTGTGGCAGAGACCCTGGTGAGCTGAGAGTCAGAAGCCAGGGCCTGATGGTTATGGAGGGTCTCAAGGAGAGTAAATTTGACTGTGGAGGCTCTGGATTGTGTTTGAGGATGCCTCTTGCTGGGTGCAGTCAGACTCATTGTGCTGACACAACTGGAAAATTATGGAGAACTCCTTATTAAACCTTTTGTAACATATCTCTGGTTCATTCCATTAGTCAAAGAGCTTGCCAGTCCCATTTAAAGGAAAATTAAATGATAAATGTGGCAGAGAAAGTTCATGTGTGTCCAGACCCTTCTGATAAATTTTTAAAACTCCCTTCTCCCCTCAGAAACCCTGGGTTCATACTGTAGATGTTGCCAATTTTTTGTTGAATAATGGTTGTGGTGTCTGCATAATAATTCCTTGATATATAAGCTCCTAGAAGCTTCTCCAACATTGCACTATAAATGGTCTGATTTCTACCCAGTTTTAAGTAGGTAAAAAAATACTATTCCTGAACTTGCCTAATTTGTGGGCGTTCAACACATGGTCCTCAAATCTCCAAGCTGTGACTTACCAGAGCAGTTCTGTTAAAAACATGTGCATTTTACTGTGAGTCAAAAGTCATCTGCTTGAGCTGTTTGCCATTTGTAAATGAAGATGTTGAGTCAGTTTGGGGATGGGCAAAAGGAGACATCCTGCATATCTTCATTGTGTGCCTCTTCTGAGACCCCAAGTGTGCTCTGAGTTGGTGTTGCTGCCTCTTGGTTTCAGTTGCTGCCTGCTGCCTTAAAAGGAAGGCGTTTGTTTGTTCAGTGAAATGGTACATGAGGTCCTGTCTTAGAGATGAGGCAAGTTGTAATTATATATATATATATATATATATGTATGTATGTATGTATGTATATATATAATAAAGGCAGAAACTTTGTTGTTGAGAAGAAAAGTAAGGAATTCAGTGTAAAGGGCTGTTATTAGTGCAGGAGTCTCATTTTAGGAGAGTCAGGACTATACTATAAATTCAGGTCTTGCTCCTCTGAAAATGTCCTCAGTGTTAAAACTGAGAAGTTTGACAGTCTTTTGGGGACTCTGGCAAGGCTTTGAATTCCTAGCTTGGTCATTCCTAGCATGACTCTTAAGCAAGGCACTGAGCTCTCCAGCAAACTGGTTTGAACAATTCCTACATCTTCACTCACTCAAAAGAAAACCAAATGTAGCAAATGTCAGTGAAGGTAAATGTAAGTATATATTTCAATTTTTAAAAGTTATCAGATCATCTTCAAATTTACTTTCAGAGGAGCTTTGCTAAGATACAGTGTAACGTTCCACCCTGGAAAAACAAAAAACAAAACAACCCTGACCTATGTCCTCCCCTTCTACGTACTGTCATTGTGAGATCAGAAGTCTGTTTCTTTCTTGTTCTCTTAATTACTCAATTATTACTGTAGGTTGCAAACTTGCAAGTCAGATTTCATTCTGGTTATCATGTTTTCAGATTCAGATTTGCTTCAGGTAGAAGTCTTTGTTTGGCTTGTTGTTTTACTGTGCTTAATACTTCAGCATCTCTGCTCTGATCACATTATGATTGTTAGATCCTAGCTGTTACCCAGATTGAGTGTTTGTTTTCATATTTGGCACATCTACTTGGAAATAGCCCAAAACAAAATGAATACACACTCTTTAACCAATAAGGAATTCACATCTAGGAAAACATTTCCCTTCCTTAGTGTTTTTGCACAGTTTATTTCAATTAACATCTGCAAATAAATTTCCCATTCCAACTCTGGTCAAGGTCCTTTTCTGCCTCTTCTTGCTAAGGTTTTCCTAATTGGAAGTCTAAGATTCTGAAAGTCATCCAGTTCTCCTTCCATGCCTTTGCTTTTTAGGTGGATTTAGATGTCAGCAAAGATTGTTTAATGAACTCTCTTTGGAGACTCAAAATCATTGCTGCCACTAATATCACCTTCAACTTATTCTCTTGTATTATGCAAAATGTCAAACTGTGACATTTTAAATCCCTACCTGTTTTCTTACTTCAATCTTTATTATTATTATTATTTAATTAATATTGTAACCAATTTTTTCAGCACTATAATTTTGAAAACCTGCTTTCCATGATTTTATATTGTAAATAAAATTGACACTTGAGTTTGTGGGCACTATTTTTTTCCCCTAGATGTTCCTGGGCTATTTTTTTTTAAAGATAATTGGATTTTAGAGTTCAGCCTGCACTGGAAATTTAGTCTAATTCTTTAAAACCAAAAAGGTTTAAAATTTCCTGACTGCTTCTTTTTATACAGGAAGGGAGCCTGAAACCACTATGTTTCAAAATGTCAGCTTTGATCATTTTTCAGATGTCTAAAGGAATAGAAAATGCTATAAAGTGTAGTAACTGAATTAGTGCAGGGTTAAGCAATATTATTTACTTTATACAAATGTGGCAAATAGTTAAGCTGATATTAATCCAAAAGCATTCCTTGATTTGTTTACAACTGATTTTTTAAAAAAAATCTCTTAGTATTTACACATTTGGAAACAGTATTTGGAAAGGTTTGCCAAGTGTAGATCACGGCAATGTTTTTCTCTTAGCAACTGCCATTCCTTATCCAGTGCTTGTGCTATAACATTATCTGGGGGCTCAAGATGACGCTGAAGCCAAATGGTGCTGTAGGCTGGATCAGTAACTTTAGCCAAGAGGCTTTTCAGGCCTAGTGGACTTTCAGGCAGGAAAGCTCAGACAGAGTAATGCTGGCTTGCACAGCACTTGTGGCTCTGCATGCAGAATAGATGTCAGCATCGGCCTTGGTCTGCTGGTGGGACTGCAGTCAGGCACAGATGCAGTATGAGTTCCCATGGTCATGTACACCTAGCTGCAGCTGGCCACACAGCTTTTGTTTCCTTAGGGCCATTTAGAAACTAGGCTTCTCGGGTGCTTTTGGAAGCTGCAGATCCATGGATTTGGGATGGTGTTGAGATAAGGAGATAGAGTTATGTGGTAGATTAGGCAAGGGGATAGCCTGGACAGCATGGCTTTCCCACTGCTGTCTGAATGAGCTAACTCACTTGCACACTGAGATTTTCAGAGCCTGTTGTCTCTCCATACAGTCACTAGGGCCCTGTTTGCTCGCTGGTAGCAGTGGCTCTTGATAGCACTGAAAACCCTCATAGGACTACCTGAAGTTTCTGCCACCATTATTTAAAATGCCATCATATCAGCTGTCGTGCTTTTGGAAGAACGGTCTGAACTGATTTGGTGCTCAAAAGCCCCTCCACAGTGCATCCCCGTGGGGACCGTCCTGCCTGAGCTTGGCCCTGGCCTGTGGCTGCCGTGGTGGTGGCCGGAGCTGAGCTGCGCTCTGCTGCCACGTAAAGGCTGCAGCGCAGTACAGCAGCAGCTGCTGGGGCCCGGCCGGGTGACAGGGCCCGTGGGCAGCTGGGCAGGTCCTTGGGACCAGAAATTGTTTTCTTGGTCACCATAAGTCTCCCCCAGTTCTTTGTTTCCCAGCCGGCTATGGTCTGTGGGGTTCAGGGAGCGACTCTCCCTCAGAGACCTTCAGCACCTCTCTGGAGAACAAGTGTGTTATCCTACCTCAGCTGGGTGATCAACACACAAAGAACTGAAACATCAGGTCATTTCCAACTTCCATTTTTCCAAAAGGACACCCTGTGGCCCTTAGGTGAAGCCAAAGCAAGAAGCTTGAGTTCTCCATCCCAATGCTGAAAACCAGAGCACCTTCTCATGTACCAGGGCCTGGCTTTTACTGTTTACAAACTTGTCAGTAATAAAAACCCACCTAATACCAGAATGGATAACACAAAAAATGTGCACCAATAAAATTTAGAAACTAAAAAAGAGCAACATTAATTACTAGGGAATTGGATGGCACATGGATGTATTAGGCATGAGATAGTGTCTCTACGATTTCGACTGCCTCAGAAGTCTCTGATAAGGATGGGACAAATGGGTTGGGTCAAGGTTATTAAGTCTCTTGTTTTTCTTGAGCTTTGTAGTAGGCCTTGAAGATGACCAGAGCATTGCTGGAGCAGTGTAATCCTTAAGAAAAGTGAGACCAATGAGCTCTAAAAGCTGAGTTTTCCAGATGTCAGGAGTGATTTGGGGAGTGGCAGCATAAGTGAAATTGTACTGCCTCTGTGTCTGGGGGTCCATGGTGTCCTAGAAATAAGACCAGCAAATTAGAGCATATCCACTGCATAGACTCAGTGGACAGGTTTTAAAAGGCACAGCAGCAAGTGAGCACAGAGCTAGGAGCTGAGAAATGGAGTGTTTTGAGAAATGTCATTTTTGGAATCAACATCTCTCAGCTGGTAGCATGGAGGAAGGGCTGTAGGGTGGTTGTGGTACCTGCACTCCCAGCAGGGAGAGTACCTCCCTTCTGACACTCTGCTGGTGATTTTTTTGTCCCCATGATTTAGGTGGTGGAGGTGAGAAAGAAAAAATTGGTCTGGTATGCCATCCTTGGAGAGCTGCCAGCCCCTGCCCCAGAGATCCCACCACTGCAGGGAACAGCCCATTTTCAAAGTGCACTCAGCACTTTTTAAAAAGACATCTTAACATAGGAGATACTTGGAGGTACTGCCAAAACAAATGCATCCTAACTACACCTCTCACAACTCAGACTCCTGAGCCACCTTTCCCACACTGGTGTTCAAAGGGGAAAAGACAGAAGAATTTATACTGAGCACGAAATTGTTAAACTTCAGAACAAATCATCCCAGGCCACATTTGAGGGTCATTTGAAATCTGATAATTAGGAATGAAAGAACATTCCCTGTAGACCCAAGTCCTAGAGATGCTGGCACCAGACTTTTCTCAGCTGCTCTGCTCTGGGAGCTTCAGTACCTGCCTCACCATGTATTTGTTCTCATTTACCATGAGGTGGATGTGTGCATGAACCCTAACAAAGGTTGGTGACATTTTCTGTCCTCACAGCTTACCTCATGGTGATTTGAAAATATACAGGTAACTTATATTTTGTGGTTTTGAAAGGACATTCATAGATCTCACTGTCCAATCCTGTCAGAACTGACAAAAAATAATTACACTATGAAATTATGAGAGTTGTGCATGCTAAAGGATGGAGTGGGAAGATTTGAGGAATCATTTTTACTGAACCCTCATCATTTAGCATTTCTCCAAAGATTAAAGAGAGAGGAGAATATGTTTAATGTGCTATGTATTAGAATGGGACTGCATATAAACGTTCATGTGACTGATCATAAAACAAGTACTATTTTAACCCTAAATTGGAGTGAGGGTTACTTGTAGAAGTAATTTGAAAGAATTAATCTAGCTGTAAACAGACTTATTCAGAAATTAATTAATGTCCTGTCTGATTTAGCTTGCTCACAAATTTCAAGCTACAACTCAAGCAGGACAAAAAAGAAGTTGAAGAAAAATGCTGGCAAATATGTAATTTATATGACCACATCCTTGCTTTTGACCCAGCAGAAAAAGTTTGTGAGGATAAGTATAGAGCCCTTGAGAAAAATTATTTGAGGATCTTCAGAGAGAAACAAATATAAAGTTAGTTTAGTTCAAATTGCATAGTAAGGGGGCCTGAGATGAGATCACTGTGTGAAGCTGACTTCCAGAGTGCATTACAAATGGGATAATGAATAAATGAAGGGATGGAAATTATTAGTGGGAGACCTGCATGTTGGGGTTTTATTTCACTTATGAGAAGAGCTAATACAATTTTAAAACTCAGAGTTTTGATAAAAACATTTTAAAATTAACTTTATTATAATACCTGAAGAATCCAAATTAAAGCAAAAGCTATGCCTTTCAGCAAAACCAGCTGTGGAGTCAGAGAGAGTTCAATCTGTTGTTTGGTGTCCTCTGTTTCCAGCATCCTGCCCATACAGCTTTCCCAGCCACGTGTTCAGCTTCTGTCTTCCTTCTACCCAGAATTATGGATTTCTGCTGTGCCAGCCAAAGTGGGAGATGACAGCCATGATTCTCTTCCTTAGAGTTTAGCTTTCTGACCACATGAGAACATATCAAGCATCTGGTTTGTGCATGTGTGCAGCAGGTGGGGATGGAAGATGCTCAGGGGGTGCTCAGCATTGGCTGAAGGAAGGCACAGCCCTCCATGGAGTGCAAGGAGCACCTTCCTGCACCAGTGGGGCTTGTTGGCTGCAGCATCCTTGAAAAGCCAAGCCTTTTCCAGTGGCACATTCTTGGGAGTGCACATCTTTTCTAAACCACTGGCTTTTCACTGCCAAAAATGGTACAGATCAACAAAACTCAGCCCCAAGTTCATGAAAAGGCAGCAGAGGTTCCCTTGCATCTTCATGTATCCCCAGTTCTCAGTAAAGCCAGAGGCCATAATATGTATAGCTTAAATATCCCAAGGACTGAAACTTGCACACATAAGTTGTTTTTTGCAAGGTAAGCAACAGATTATTTCTATTAGTAACCTCCACAGCCCTCCTATAAATGAGAGTTATCTTAGAGCAGCTGTTCGTGGATTCAATCATGTGTTGACTATTGTGAATGCCATATTTCAGAATTAATAGCACACCTGCTTCCAGATGGAGAGAAATTAGGTGTCACACTGTTTGGGCCATGTGCTTTCCTTTCTTAATACCCAGAGAGATTGTGAAAGTATTCTGAGACTGCTTCATTATAGCATCACCCCTAGCAAAGATCTGTTATTACATGGACTCACTTTCATATTCCCAGGGGTGAGATGATTTCCAAGGGACTGATCTGTGTTGGATGAACACAGCAATTTTTATGAAATCACTTGCCCTGTATCCGCCTGAAAATAACTCAGTGCTGTCAGCCCAGGATAACCAAAAGACAAAACCCAACTGTATTCTGTTCCGATGATGCCACATTTACCATGTTTCACCCTATTTAGTATGTCCAATTAATGTAGCTACCAAGTTATCTATATTCAGAGTATTTACAGGCCGCTTATTAGGAAATGAATTCTCAGTGTATCCTTTGTCTCCATGGTAGCTCTAACAAAGGTCTGATTAAACTCAGAAGCAACTTTCATGCTTTCAACTACTGGTTTCCTATAAGACAGCAATTACCAACCTTCTCTCTGTATAATTAGCATACAATTGCTATACTTACCATCGTCTTTTCCAGAATTTTCAGCAAAATTCACCTTTGATAAAGCTATTTTCCTATAGTATCAGCTGTTTCCCTGTAATAACTAGAAATTGTTTTGATTATTCTGTTGCACTCTGTTGATGCAGCAGAAAATGGCCTTGCTTCCATTGCCTCCTCTGTCTGTTCTTCCAGCTGTTTTCCTTGATGCCATCCCAGATGCTTGCTTCCCTATGACAGAGATTTATTTGTGGTTTTACTTATTTGTTAAATGTCTGACTTCAGGGCTGATGCTCTGCTGCAATATAAATGAGACATAACTATGTATTATATGTACCTAAATAACCTCTAATTAAAAATCTTTTGGTATTCTCAACTCATTAGAACAGAGCATCAGCCTTCTTGATCTTAATAATCTACCATTCACTGAGTGAGTTAGCTGTGTTTGAGGGCTGTCCTGTAACAAGCAAGGAGTCTAAACCTTCTCAGGCCTTAGGCCTGTCTTACTCCCAGTCATCCATCATGTTACCAGGAATTGGCTACTAATGCAAAGGAATAAAGATTGTTTCCAAGAGCTAACTCAAAAGGAGAAAAAAAAAGATGACAAAAAGAGTTCAGGGGCGAGGAATGAGAGGAATTACATGAGCCAAAAGGAAGAAACAGAAGAGACGGATGAATTCAGATCATGACTAGATTTGTCTGCAGGCAGCTTTATTCTTCCAGGGGTGTGTCCCCTGAAAGGAGAGATGGAAGTAGTACCATTACCTCACAACAGGCAAACCAGGCTGCTGAAGGTGGTAGGGAGTCTGTTAGGTAATTCTGCATCTGTAAAGAAAAAATTAAGCAACAGCTTATTTTTTCATATTTGTGTTTTCTTATACAGCTGGTGATTGCATATGAAAGCTTTATAATTCCTGGGAAACTGAAAGTATGAGCAAAACCAGAAGAAGGAGTGTATTTTATCAGAAACAGAGGCAGAAACAGATTCTAAAATCTTGATTCTAGCAATGCATGACTCCCATCTACAGCCAGTCTAATTTCTTGTCTTAAAAAGAGACAGGGCTGTGTGGTAAATGAGATGCAGGAGAGCTACTTGACACACAATGGCAAGACCTGATTTAAGTACAAAAGAAGATAATGTTGTTCTTTTGTGTGCTGAGGCATTTATGCAAGGGCTGTGGGGAACAGTTTTGTAATGTGGAATTTTTTAATGTAGCTGTTGCTTGCCGTGGGAGGAGCACCCTGTTCTGTGGTCTGTGCAGAACTCATACCCAGATCCCTGATCTCTGAGGAGGTACTGCTTTGCTTACAGTATTTTGAGTGTTTGACATGCCTATGGAGCAAATGCAGCTGATATTGAATGAAGGAAGCTGCTGAGGCAAGTTAAATGTATGTAGGGGAAAAAAACCCTAATAAGCCCTCCACCTTGAGGAAGAATGCAACTGTAATTTGTTGAACAGGTTCTTGTTCTTTTAAAAAAGATGATCTGAAGAAAAAGAAGCAAGTTCATTTGCTAAAAGCTGCAAAGGTCTTTAGGAGGACTAGGGGTTTGCAGCGTATTTCAAATGTCTCAGTTGCAATTCAGAGCTTTAAAGGACAGTCTCTCTGGCCCAAGTAAAGAATGGGGCATGCCTGTTCATGGGGTGGAAGGGGTAGGGTGAGTCAGGGTTATGCTCCATGCCAAATGAGAATGCACTCTTTGGAAGAGTGCTCTTCTAGCAGCTGTAGAGAAACACGAGATGCTGCAGCAGGGCTCCACATGTGGAGCAGGAAATGGCTGGCCTCGTTCATCACACAACAATTGTTTTTTGCTTCAGGAAAAGGAGACTGATTTGCTTGTGGAGACAGCTGAGCCTAAAAGGATCATATATCCTGTGTTCCCCAAAGGAAATGAGTAGGAGAGGACAGCTTGTCACAGAGGGAAGTCTCCACTTGTTCTAAGTATGCATGTATTTGTGCAAGGAGGAGAGAAAGTATATTCCCCAAAAAAGGCTTCATGAGAAGTTCCAAAGAGACTTATATTATCCCAGAGTCAGTTAAAACCATCCAGCTCAACTTGTAACTAAATAAAAATTTGTAGTATTCCCCCGCAAAACGATTTCAGGACAGCATATGGAGTAAATGGTTAAAGAACACTCTGAACAAGGAGTCAAAAGTTTCAGCAGTCTGAAATTAATAATGTTTATTTCTGTATTTTTGGGCATTACTATATGACCTTTGACCACCTATCAGCAATTAATACAGCTGTCTGCCTATCTTCTGTCACTCAGTCACCCTATTTGAGAAAGGTGTCCATATCAAACTGTTTCTGTGCAGTAATGTCTGTTTTAGTGGGGTTGGCTTTTTTTGTAAGCCTTTCCAGTTAAGCCAGGAGCACACCGTTGTGCCAAGTTATGAGATAAACCAGATGAAAAGAGTGACTGCACTAAGCAGAGCACCTCCCAGGAAAGCTGGGCCATTCATCCTGCTCATGGCATGAGGAATTTGCAACAGTTGAGAGCTTCTGGTTATGGAGCTCATTGGCCAAAGCCATAGGTCATCACTCTGGAAGTCTGAACTTGCAGACCCGCATTCTCTGTGCCAGTTTTAATTTCTCTGCCCTTGGTTTTGAGACCTCATCTCTTGTATAGTAACAGATCACTAGCTCTTTGAAAGGAAACTTTCTTTCTACCACCTGCTTATTTTTACAGTTCCATTTTCTTTCTATTTCACTTACTGACTTTATTCCCAAAAGTATGCTTGCCCTTTCTATCCTGTCATAGAAAATAAAGGAAGAGAATAAACAAGTGAAAGTGCTTGAATGCAGCAGGGAAAAGACTGGGGACAGAGCTGTTGTGTCTGCAGTTTGTAGCCCATAAGAAATATGTCAGATTGAATGGTGAACACCAGGTTGATTGGTGTTAAGCAATGAGCACAAGTTAAAAAGTGAACTTTCCCAAGCTTGTTGCTTTGCTCTTTCCCATTTATTGGTTGAGTACAAACACACAAATTGGATTCGATGTGTGGTTGGCCAAGCTAAAACAGTGGAGGACAATAGCAGATAAGTCACTGTGCCTTACTTCCTACTACTGTAGACAGAGGTAATGATATTTTACTCTATGCTCTAGATTTTCTGTTAAGACATTCTTATGGAAAAGCCAGGAGGGAAGAGTAAAATTATTTTTTAACCTACAAGAGAACTTTGAAGGGTCAGAGTGTGGAATAATTTTATCAGCCATAACAGTGTAGTTAGAATGTCACATGAAAGAACATTTCACCTAAAAGCATGATTTTTCCACTTAGACACAGGACTTTCTCAGAAGGCTTCAGTGCAATTACATCAAGGTATATTTCTGTTTGAAACTGTATCAGAAATTTATAGGAGGTAAGAAATTACAGCAAGCAACACTATAAGGAAAGACAGAAGAAGTGTTCTTTTGATGATTTTTTTTTTGATACAGGCATTTCTGTGTATTGTTTCTGGACCAAGTTTACATACTTGAACAATTTTTTCACAAAAAAATAGTAAGAAATCTGTGTTTTATAGCAATACTTAATCATAGTATGATGAATTCAGTTAGTCTGAGCGTGCCAGGGTAGCTTGAGAAGGAATTCAGACACTTTTATCAGACAAGGGCATCATCTACCAGAGATGGTTTGAAATTCTGTGATGTTTTGAAATGTGGTGTTCCTACTGATGCTGTATGTGATGTGTGGAGAACATAAACTGCTTTGTGATGATGGGATTTGGGGGGTAGCAGTTTCCTGTCCCCAAGGAACTTAGATATGTCTTCTTACTTTGTGCCAATGTGCATCGCAAATGTGGTTTCCGTTCTTTAGAGAACAAGGAGCATCCAATTCCTATTGTATAAATTCCTGTTGCAAGTCTCCTTGTATTTTTTCAGTAGCTGTTAGGGACAGCTTTGAGGAAGCAGTGAATTACATACAATATGATGGATACCACAGCACATCTTTGACCGAGGTAAAGGGAAAGAGTTACCACACTCCTGTTCAAATTCATGAGAAGCAGATTACCAGGGATACTGGTGATGAATGTATGTTTCAACTTGGATTTAAATCCATGCTTCACAAAAGTACAATAAGAGATTATTAGTTGCATTAAGTAAACACTTCTTGTGCTACATAAGCAAAGTTGGTTTTTATACCAGAAAAGCAAAGCTAAAACCTAGAGAAAAGCAAAGTATGTGTATGCAAAGTGTATATCTGAGGCTGATATTTGTTGGGAACAAACTTCCTTACAGTTTCTGTCTTGCTGTGGTTGCAGATTATTGTAACCCGTTAGCTGCTTTCAAGTGTAATTCTGAAGTATCAGTCTGGCTTTCCCTCACCTCTCTGATTTCTCAATACTTTGGGTCTTGGTCTCGAGGCATGAAGGACTTGAAGGCTGTTCATTAGTTTAACCAAGTCCCACTCTGTACAAGACTGTTCAGACAGGTTAAGAGCATCTTCAGAACCACCTATCTTCAGAATCCCCCAACCTGCTGCTTTCATTCAAAAGGAAGAACATACATTCTATATTGACTGTTATTCATTCTTTACTCAATCTTTAGCAACTCTTTATATGCCTAGAGAAACTTTTTTTTAGCCAAGAGTTTTATTCCTGAGAAAGAACATTGTGAAAAGATTTTTCACCCAAGCTTCACTGTTTATGCTGCATTTAATTCTTCTCACCCTAAAACCCTGTAAACTCTTGTTGATGCTCCCTGGACCCTCTCTGGATTATCTGCCCTCAGCATTTTCTAGACATGTGTCCCAGGGTTTTTTGGTAGCCTCCATAATCTGAGTAACAGCTTCTAAATATTTGAGCTTGCAGGCTGGGCTGAGAGCAGGTGTGCGTGTTCCTTCTTCCCAGTCAGCTTCCCTCTTGTTTATTCAGAGTTTCTTGTCTTTGACATTGTTTTGCTTTCCTGTGAGGTTTTGGGTTTGGTTTTTTTTTAGCTATCTATAGTGTGGTTTATTCCATGGTAGCCCATTACAAATAAACACATCAAGAATGTGCCTTATTAGGAAAACAATTCAATTCCTGAACTCCTGTGGATTCATTTGAAAATTAAAACCCTGCAGAGTGTTTTTAATTAAGCTGATGAGTCTACCTTCTTATATCAAAACAGCATCAAAAAAGAAATCAAAGAATTCACAAGTTCTGATTCAGTGTCCAGCTGTCACTAAGCATTTTAATGATTTTCTGTCAGCTGTCCTCCTTTAAAACATTTTGGCAAAATTTCTTCTCCCTCCTGACACAGTTAAAACACAATTCTATGTACAATAATATACAAATAGTCCCTCTTGTGTTGATCAGCAAAATTTATTTTCTTCCAAAACTTTTTTTCCAAAAATTGCTGTAGAGTGTTGGTTTGTTGAGCATTTTAAAGGGAAAGCTTTTTTTGGGGGGGGAGGAGTGGGGTTAATACTTGATATCTAATTGCTATCCTTTGAAGGAAAACCAAGAATTTTCCCTCTTTAACAGATAAGAAACTATTAGGGAGCTTGTTCAGTCCTGTGTACCTTATTGACATTGGTGTGAAGTGAGCGTGTACCTTATTGACATTGGTGTGAAGTGAGCAGGTAGGAATTTATCTTAGGGTCATGCTGTTAGGTAAGACTTACATTGTTTGTTTTCATAGTCTGACACTTTTCACATAAATTTTCTAATACTTTTCACATAAACTTTTCATCAGTTTTTAATTATAAGAAAGACCTTAAACTTCCTGTTTAAAAATAATGACTTGACAAGAGAGAAATTGTTCTCTGGGTTGATGGTAATGTTGGTCTTCCTTAATTTTAGTCCATCAGCTGCATGGCTCTTTTATCTTTTGAGAACAGTTTTCCAGCTTCTGCAGTTTGCTTTTCTTTGCTGATGTTCTCATCCTCTTCATGATTTAAAACAAAAGAAAAGAAAGCAACTCACAAAAGCAGCTGATAATGCTCTTTTTCTTACTCATCTCTGTTGTACTTCTACTGAGAGGTGCTTAAACCCTGGCAGAAGATAGAAAATATCATTACAGGAAATGGGACACTGCAGCTTATCAGCAGCTTGTCATCTAATGCTTCTAGTCATCCTTCCAGGTTGTTACTCACAAATTACTTACATAAATGTGATTCAACCAACGCTTCTTTAAATAAGGAGATATATATATATATATATACACACACACACTCTCTTCTCTTTCCTGTTGCTTTTCTTGGAGCACATTGCCTGTTCAGATCTGCCACCAGATCCATACAGCAGTAGGATAAAGACAGTGTGCTGCCAGCCCAGCCTGTGAGGGCAGTCTTCCAGGAGATACAGCAGCAGCAGAAGTGAGATCACTCTGGATTAGACCTGATTCACTGTGCTCCTGATCCACAAATGGCAGCACCTAAACTATGCACACAAATTGCTGTATTTTCTACAGCTGACCTGTGGCAACTGGTTAAAAGGCAAGATGTTAGATAGTCAATATATGTGGCAATTTCTTTATAGCAAGGAGCTCTTGTTGCCTGCCATGTCTTTTGCATACATTCATCTCATGTGAATATATGTGCTAATTCCATATAAATATGCAGACAAACAGTGCAAGGTAGTAAACTAAGGGCAGACTTATTTCAATATGTAGTTATGGTAATTAAAAAATGGTGCTTAAAACAAAGTCATTATCAAAAAGTCATTCACATCTTTTAGACATGATAAATGGCCTTTTTCAAACTTTGGGAGGCAGGCAGTTATAAATACATGGAAAAGGTAGAGAAGCTGCTCACCTCCCCAAGGAGAAGGGATCTGTTGGGTACTGTTGAATGGGCTGGTGTGAGCTGTGTGCAGCACCTGCCTGCAAAGCACCAGATCTGTTCTTAGGGTGGTTTTTTTCCTCATTCCACCTCAGGCCAGCCCTACATAGTACTTATTTTTCTGTGAATAATGCCAAGTGGCAGAAGCAGGATAAGGATTTGGGAATGAGGGACCTGTTGCCATTTCTGTTGTGGCATTTTACATATCATTTACCCTTCAAGCAAATGTTCTTTTTCACTTACTCTGTGTGACTTTTCTGTGAATGGGAAACCTTATCCATTTAAAAAATGGGCAGTGTTAATACACCTCAATTCCACTGAAAACAACAATAGTCACTGAAGTAGGAGCTCCTGGTTAAACAGAGGTTTGCTCTGGGGAAGTGATGTTCCTGCTCTTCAAATACTGTAGCACTGTTCTGGGAATATCCTACAGCTCAAAGACCTTGTTTGTTAGTACAGCACTTTTCACTGTAGCTTCTTTTTCTGCAGTGAGGAGAACTCCTGCAGTTCCTCTGAGATCCTGTGTGTTCCTGGCCTCCCATCACGGGATGTGCCTTGTCAGCCCAGCTGGCACATGCACAAGTCTGTGCCAGGTCTGCTGGATGCACAAAGAACAACTTCCTTCTGTCTAACTCTGGCTTCAAACCTCTTTCCTTCCAGATGTCCACACAGAAGCAGTGCAGGCAGCCCTTGCTAAACATAAAGAAAGGAAAATGGCAGTCCCCATGCCCTCAAAACGACGTTCATTGGTGGTGCAAACATCAATGGATGCCTACACACCTCCAGGTAAGTATCTCTCTATTTGTAGGTGAATTTTTAGAATGGTTCTTTGTGCTGCTGTGAACTGCTGTATTGTCAGCATAGACAGTAATGAAAATGTCATTTGATGCACACTGAGCTTAACTGAGGTGTGTTTGAAGAGAAGGTGAACTGAGTAGTGGAAAAGTCAACAGGGACAGCTCACATGATTGCTTTGCCCTTGGTGATACCTTAGCTTAGGTCCTTTTGAGCTTACAAGGACCTAATTATGGCCAGCTTGTCGTATTTTATGGCAGTCTAAGTTCCTTTCACTTTTCTGGTTTATTCCCTAACAATGTAATGTAACATTGTCTTAGCAATTAGTTGTGCCATTTCTTTTCAAGTTTATCTGCTCTTTTATCTACCAGCCTGTGAAAATATCCCATGTCTCATGCTTCTCGTGCTCACTGAATCCAGCTGAGGCTCCCATTTCACTGAGGATTGGAATCTGTACAATTGGAAAAGTGTCTCACAGACTTTGTGGAGTGAGCTTGGGAAAGTTTTTTTTAATATTCTCTGCTGGCTGGAGATCTTCAGAAGAATCTATGTTTAACATTATAAAGGAAGACTTTAATTATCTTTTTTTTTTTTTTTTGTACAATAATACACATGCCATGACCTTAGAGCAGGAGAGGTGGATAGTTAGCAACTGACTTAGTTTCAGGGCTTTCAGTACTGCAGTTTTCTCATTATGTTTGCCTGCCTTCCTGAGACTTTCTTAATGGCACTTCCTTGAGATTTTTTTTATATGAATATGAGTTATTTCTATTAAGAAAACCTCAAAGCACTGAAAGTTAACAGGCTGTTTTTAATTACTAGATACTTCTTCTGGTTCAGAAGACGAAGGCTCCGTACAGGGCGACTCCCAGGGAACTCCCACCTCAAGCCAGGGCAGTATAAACATGGAACATTGGATCAGTCAAGCGATCCACGGCTCTACCACATCAACCACTTCCTCCTCCTCGACACAAAGTGGAGGCAGTGGTGCTGCACACAGACTAGCTGATGTTATGGCTCAAACACATATAGGTCAGTATACAGATGTGTTGAGTGTGTCCAGCTTAACATGAATTTTGACTCTCACATTCAGCTGATGCTGCTATGTGAAGCCTTACAAAAGTCATTCCTGTGCTTCTTCTTTGCTTTTTAATATTTATATATATTGTATGGAGAGCTAGTCCTACGTTCCTATTTCAGGATGGGGGAGAAAATAACAGTTTAGATTTGGGGGTAGGTTTGTGTTGTGGCAAATAGGGTCTAGCTGTTGGTTACCAAATACCTTAAAATGTACAGTTGCATGACTTCCATTACTTAGCACTATAAAGGTCTCTGTAGGATTCATCAGTAAGGAAAATCAGTGCATGCATCATTAGGGATTGCTTGCATATGAGTTTCCCCCACTGATGCACCACTTTAATTACATAGCTTGAGTGATTTTTGATAGTTCTGTTAATTCTCTAGTCCTCTCAAACATATTTTTTCTGCCCTTAATTGAATTTAGAATACTTGAACTGGGATATCTAGTGATTATACTCCATAGGAGATACCATTATATGGCTTCAGAGAAGGGAGCTGTTGTTATTAATAGCTTGTTTATTTCCTTTGAAAAGATGCTAGGAAGTCAAAGCTTTCTTTCCATTAGGGCTAAGCTTCCCAGACATTATTTCTGAGTATTGTGCCATTGACACTGGTCTTTATTAACATGAGGCAGCTATTTGATTGGATATGTGGAAAGCAAGGCTTGGTTTCCAGCTGCTTATCATACAAGGCCTTTGCTTTCTGTATGTTCTTGCTGGGGTGTGTATTTTTGGCTCTCACTGAAAATCTGGTGCAGTCTTCATTGGAACAGATAAAGCAATCTTATGACTGTTTTACTGCTTTGTGTGACTGTTCTTCAACAGACACTTCCTTTTCAGGTATATGTAATGAGATACATGAAAGCAGCTTCAGTGTTCATAATTTTATGTTCTGGAATGGGAGTACATATCCCTTGGGTTTTGGTATGAGTATAGCTTGATGTAACACCTGTATTTTCAGTAATCCTCTCATCATGATCCAGAATGCCTGAATTGCAGTCAGGGGAAGAACTTGTATTGTATTCATAAATTCATGCTAAATGAATGCTCAGAACCTTGTTTTAGAAACACATAGATTGGGAACATGTTAATCGTTGCATTTGATTATTTTCTGTTACTTCATCTTGAAATGCTACAGGAAATTATAGCATAGAGAATTAAATTTATCCAAACTCTGAAAGGTTGCATTACTCATACACAAAGTCTTAATGTGTCTTTAAATATAGCATCTTTATAATTTGACATTTTAGTAATTTTAAATCTGGCACAGTAAATCTTTTATAATCACTGAGTTTGTGGTAAATAATACAGCATTTGTAGAGCTAAATTAAGATGGCACCATTCTGCAGAAGAGGGAAACTACTATTCATTATATGTGTTTTAGTGTGCCTTGTTGACTAGAAAGATCTTGCCTTTGAAGGAAGCAGTTGAGCTTACCCCAGCCTGTGCATATTTTCATTCATTCTGACGATAAGGTACCTTCAGATGACGATAAGATGCATCTCTTCTTGGACACTAGCTGAGCTATAGTAATGTAAAGGTCATTTGGGCACAAAATCTGATTGGTGAGACTGGGATCTTATGGTTGCCATCAGCTGCTAAAATCACTGGAAATGTAAGAGAAGCTGCACAGTTGATAACTGTAATATGTATTTCTTCATGGGTGAGCTGCATTCTTTAAGAATTTGAAATTAAAATTGCTATTTTGTTTCTTTCCCATCCAAGAAGGTGGATTTTGCATTTAAATATATTCTAAGAGGTAATAGATTTGAGGTATCCCTACAGAAAGCCTGGCTCTTTCCAAGGCAGTGAGCCAGTGATGGTAGATGGATAATAACCTTTGGCAGGAGAGAAGAGTAATCCTGTTTCCTAAGGCTCCTCAGCTATCAGAGACAGTTTGTTCTTGGTCACAAAGGCCATATGTTACCATGCCTTGATGTTTGTTTGGTTCAGGAGTTGTTCTCCAGAGACAGACCAGCCTGCAAGTGAGAAATCAACTGTATGTATGTAAGGCCATACTCTGAAGGTGCCAATTTTGATAAAAACAAATTCAAGGTGCAACGGGGAAGACCTTAATGATAACTCAAAAAAGCCGTCTATTCTGATATCCACTAGAATTTTACCTCCAGAGTGCATCACAGAATGAAAGGGATTTTTTTTTGAGTTTAAGTATACTAATGCAGTCCTGAAAAGGGATTTGATAAAAAGCATTTGCTATAATATAATCAGAGTTATCTTTGTGGATCATTTGGATATTTTGCATAAGCTATTATATGATTTTAATGTTATACTGTTAATTTAATTTGACTGCTGCTGCTTTATTGAGGCCAAAATTCTAGTTGGGGATAGATATAATTTAAATATTTATTCTCAGCTTTAGGTTGCTCTGGGATCTGCATTAAGCTACAGGCAAAATCTTTAGTTTGGCATAGGTATCACAGGTGTGTTCTGTAATTCTTGAATTTAGAGGTCAAACCAGTGAAATCTGTAAAAAATATCTGATGTTCTGACCCTTCTTTGGGTCAGTACTATGCACATTTCTAATATCTTCAAGCTTTCATTTGTTGGTATTACATAGTTTGGATTTCTAAGTACGTAAACATCAGGGACAGAAAGCACACCCCAAAACTCACAAAGGTCATGCAATGAAAATTACATAATGCTTGCATATCATTGCAAATACATATAAAGTTAATCATCTCACTTCGAAGTTTTGATCCTATAGGTGCATTTAATGTTTCTTTTATATGCTTCAGATATGTTTCTGTTTGAAAATCAAAGGCTTCTATCCACATTAAAGGCTACATGGATTGCTAATCAAATAACTATAGAACCATGTGCCATAAGCATGGCTGATAGTTTTCAGACAGCTTGGAAATTCTTGTAAGGGGGAATGTTAACTTATACAGGAGTCTAATTTAAAATGCAATCTGTCACCTGGACATCAATACAAGAAAAACCCAGCTAATGGAAAGAGCTGCATCTCTGACTCTGGATTTCTCTTTCCTGACAGCCAGAAGAGCCAGCTTTTTTAGGAGTAAAAGCTCCATTTTTACCAAGTACAGTGTTTCAGGAATGCTTTTTGAGTTCCTGGAGACTTTTCAGATACCTGGTGCTTATGTGGGCTTCGAAACCTCCACTGAAAGTACTCCTCCACTTCTTTGCTTCTCCTCAGACGTGGGGCTTTGTCAGTGCACGTGCTCTATTCCTCCATGAATGTGCTCTGCTTTTTTTCTGATCTTCATGAAATGGGGTAAATGATGTTGCTCCAGTGGCAGAAATAAAGAGAGCCTTAACTGGAAACAGCTGTTCTGTCTGTGATCTCGTAATGCAAGGATATTGGAAGAGATGGGAATAGGAGGTGATGCAAATATGTATGTTTAATGGAGGAAGTGCTTTGATGTCATGCAGCTGTCAGTTTCTGCTCTTTAGTGAACAGATGTGTCAGAATCATGACTCTTAATGAAACCTCAAACAATTCTTCAAGTACCTGACATAAGACCGAGCAACTCTCTACAGATTGTGTCCGTAGCCAAAGGTTGGATTGACTGTTCCATACAAAAAAAAAGGGGTACATTTCACATAACATAACAATTATCTTTTTCTTTAGAAGTCACTTGGACCAAATCTTTGTCTGTATGATTTTCATTTCTCCAGGCCTGGCTCTGAGACGCTAACTGACCGAAGATTTGTAAATGTAATGGATGAAACTTAGTGCTGTAGATACTGCCATGATAAGACATCTGTTAAGCAGATACTATAAAGGAACACATCAAGACAAACCTTAGTATTCCTTTTCTTCAGGATAAAAGTAAATAGCAGCTGGTCAGCCAGGGCACTAGAACTTGACTAAGCCATGGTGGCAACCTTGGGAAGAGAGTTTCTTTTAGGCTACTTCAAGTGCAAGTGCTGTTTGTTCAAAAGGAAAGCTTTTTACAATAGAGTAGGACTCTTGTTATGTTCTTTCCCTTTGCTCAGCACCATGTGTAACAAAGAAGAATTTGGTTTTAAGCACAGAGTTTTGAAGGGAGAGCACCTGCTCATGTGTCTTCTGCCCCCTGATCTTTAGGTCCACTTCACTTTGCCTTGTAAAGGCTGAAGGATGGAAATATTTCACTGGAAAGATGTAAGCAAATACAGCTCACTTTAAAAATACTTTCTCATGTTACTAATAGCTGACTAAGTACAATTATTTTCTTAGTCATGATCTCCCATATGCATTGTAAAACTGCAATATAAGTAAAGAGAAAAAGATAAACATCAGCATTTTTTAATTGACTTAGATATTGAGTAATACAATCACGATCTATAAAAAGCTCTTGCCACTTAACAGGAAAGGGCAAAAAATTGTGCTGAGTCTGAAATTGTTGATAATGACAAGAAATTTTAAATGAAGACATTATTCAAGGAACTACGGGCATAAGCTTCATTGTTCAATCTATTGTACTTCAGTTGGTCACTTATAGCACAGTGTAAGGTGCTTGTTTCAGTAAAATTGTGACAATGGATGTGATCAGAAGCAAAAGCTCCACTTGGACACTTGTAGAATGCAAGATGTTTTTGAGTTGCTCAGTAAAAGCCATTTTATGTTTTCCTCAACCATATTGGGTGTTTTCTTCAACTAGATGACTGGGTGATAGGATTGATCCCTTGTGATGTTCATGAATATAAACATTAAATAACAGCTGCAGACATTAGTGTCATGTCTTAAATCTGCATGATGATTGTCTGTCAAATGCTACCTTTAAATGAGAGGTGTGCAAAATAAGCATCTATTTGCATCTTTTTCCTGTATAGGAAAAAAAAATTAGTTTTCTGTGTTGATGGAGCATAAATTTGGGATTAAATGCACAAGAATCACAGTGTTTCAAAGTTCAAAACTCATCGAAATGAAAGTGCTTTAAAATTATGTTTGAGATTAAATTTACTGTAGAAGTTGGTGTTCTAGTACTTACAGCATCATAATGCCTAAAGATAAGGCTTAATAAGGAGCAAGTCTTGAAAACAGTATTGGAACATGATGACATTTTTTCCAGAATTTTTTCATTTTGAAAGACTCTTTCCCTATTGTTAAATAGAATACATTTCTCTTCACTTCCATGGCAGCAGAATGAAGATCTGCCTTCTTTTGTAACTTAAAGGCTGCTGGGGATCATTTATGTCAATTGAAAGAAAAGTTGTTATTTGCTTGTGGTGTTTATCTCCATCTAATTTAATGTGGACAAAAACCTGCAAAAATTTATGGGACAACCTATAGAAATAATACAAATACATTAGGAATGCGGACTCAGATTTGAAAACATGGGAAGACGAACTGTGGTAGCATGCTGAGTTATCGGGCCATGAAAGAGAAAGATTATCTCTGTGGAATTGTTCAGCAGTGCTGGCATGAGTCAGACCAAATCGTGTTTGCCTTCTGGAACCAAGGCTTTGTTATGCGGAAGAATTGAAATATCTCAGTCTAAAAATAGTAGACAAGCAAGTGTCCACGAAGAATGCAAAGTTCATCTTTCTTTACATTTTATTTTTTGCCTCTGGTTTCCAAACCTATGATTGACTTTTTTCCTTTCTTAACTAAAACTGACATATTCAAAATGCAGAGGTTATGAAAGTGATATGCACTGTCACTTGCAAGTGATTGACAACATGCTGTGTTCTTTTTACTTAGAAAAACTAACACAATAATCCATGAGAAGCGTATTTGTCTGGGTCTTTTCTGTTTGCAGATGTTCACAAGCTTTAAGTAAAATCAGATGTCAGTGGAAAACCTACAACCTAATGGTATAATTCTTTTAGCCTATTGCTTATGTGATTGCAGATATACAGCCCTGTTTTAATTATACTACACATTATAGTTCAGTATAATAATTTTGTGCGTTAACTTTAATGCCTGTTCATACATTGGGAAAAAAAACCTCAAGTGGTCTCCTTTCCTCTGCCTTTTGCTTTTCTGCCCTTTGACGTTAGAGGTACACAGTTAAACCTTTTAACTTACTTTTCACAGAAAATCATTCTGCCCCTCCAGATGTTACCACTTACACCTCAGAACACTCAATACAAGTAGAAAGACCACAAGGATCAACGGCACGCGTGGCACCAAAGTATGGCAATGCTGAGCTTATGGAGACTGGTGATGGTATGTCACAAAACAGAGCTGGGGTTATTTGGAGTATCCTGACCTTTTTAGTGGTTATTGTATGCATCTGCTCATTTTTTAGGTGTTCTTTGTGGTTTCTTTCCTGGATACTTTTCACTTGTAAACATAAAGTTGCAGCACCTTTACAGTTCTAAAATAAGCTGAAATCAATGAAGATAACATAGATAAATATTTCTTAATCAGTAGAGCTGACTGCCCATAGAAACTGTTTGGCAAAACCCCCCAGAGAATCTCTTTAGATTTGCCATTATCATGCTGCCTGGTTACAGCTAGTCTGGTTTTTTAAATGACAAAGAATGTGATGTGCTAGGATGGCTACAACTTGAAAGCTGACATGTTTGAAGTTTTATTCTCTGAGTTTTGTTTGTTTTTTGGTTTTATTTTTGAAAAATAGTTATTTGCAAACCCTTCTTTAAATACCGCCCCTCTTTTCTAAAACTTACCAAACAATGTTTCAGCACAGCATGGAATTGTTGACCAAGTGTACTGCATCTAAACTTAGTAGCTTCAACTCTAAACACCACTTGGTAAAAGCTTTGGAGCCAACCTTATGGAAGGGTAAGAAGTTGAAATTCCTGCAATGCGGTGACAGAAAGCTATTAGTTCAGGAACAGATGACATGCACATTGGAGAGGTTTTGCACTCAACTAGAGAAAAGGAAGGTGGGGGTGATTGATGGGACTATATTATAAAAATGCCCCTTGCCCCAGGCTGCTGCTCAGAGCTGTGTTTTCCAAAGTGCAGTATGGGCAAGCATGCTCCCTTTGGAGATTGCTGGTTGGTGGGATTGGCTGTAGGGATGTTCAGAGAATACAGGGGCACGCTGAAGTAATACAAAGATGTGAACCATGTTTAAGATGGATACTGGACAGATGTCCCCTGTAGTGTAAAAATAACCCAGAATGAATGATGGGGCAGAGCCTATGACCCACACTCCTCACCAGGCTGCAGTCTGGTCAGACAATATTGGCATGGCCAATGATCATGGGGAGGGACAGTCCCAGTTTCCTCACTGACAATTGCTGAGGCAATTCTCTGAGGGTGCTGACATTTTCTGTAGGTACATTTTTTCCACTGTGCTTCTCTCCCTCAGTCTGTGTGCTGTTTCTTCTCTAATTTTGCAGCCTCGGTCTGATATTATTGTATTGGTTTTATTTACATTAAGTGTCATTGTTCCTTTTTGCTTATATGTTTTGATGTTAAATGCTCGAGTCATGATATGGCATGAAACTGTAGGTGTGGTGGCCTTGCAGTCCTAGACCTTTTCTTACCCCACTTGACGTCTGGTGGGTGCAACGTAGCCATCGACTGATGTCTCCATTGATCCCTGTCCTGCAGGAGTACCAGTGAGCAGCAGAGTGTCAGCAAAGATTCAGCAGCTGGTCAATACACTAAAACGGCCCAAACGACCACCATTACGAGAGTTCTTTGTAGATGACTTTGAGGAATTGTTAGAAGGTAAAATGACTGTTTCTCAAAAGGTTTGGGGATTGCTTATTAAAACTCTGTAAAATGTTTTTCTCCTATGTTGACTTTCTAGAAAGACAAGTAAGCTCTTCCTGTACTGGAAAGTACAAAAAAAACATTGATACTCAGTGGAAACTGCTGGTAGTAAGCTTGGACATAGTGCTGTGGAGTCAAAAGTGTTTCTTGTTTGCTCAGCTCGTGGTTCTGCTTGCAAAGAAATGACAGAAGAGAGTGCAGGGAAGCTTTGCTTTGAGAACATTCAGCTGTGGGTTACAGCCATTGCCTTGGAACACCAATAAGAGAAAATATGTTAGTGAGGGAGCAGGTTAAATATTTTACAACGTCCTTTGTGTAACAGTGAAGTATGAAAAATGAACTAAATGTCAGATAGAAACGAAGATAAAGTCAATAAATAGAACGTTTAAAAAAAAATACCAGTGCTTTTAGAATTAAGATTCGCCAGGATGTGGAAATAGTCTTCACAGGAATTTATAACAAAACATGTAACAGAACATGACTTAAATCAACCTGTTACTTGTTAAAGTACATTTTTGTCAGTAGCTCTGCAGTTCATCTCATTACTGCATGTTTTCCAGGAAAAAGTGTTCTCATTCTCTCTTTAGGAATAAAGACATGTTTACTATTTTGAAGATAAATATATGCATGCTGCCTCAGCAGTTTCTTTCTCTTCTTGTAGAACTAGTGTAAGACCAAGGACTTCTCATTCCTGAGGTGCATCAGTTGCTTGATCTGTGTTGAAGTTAAAAGTAAATGATTTTGTTATAGTTCTCTGTTGCTTCTCAATACCTTCTTACATGTTACTGTTTTCAGAACATTTTGCAAAGGTAACTTATTCTTTTGATTACACAGGTGTACACAAGGTATAAAATTTACATGGTAACTGTGTATCTTTTCATAACCATAAGTTCAACAGCCAGATCCAAACCAGCCAAAGCCAGAAGGAGCTCAGATGTTGGCTATGCGTGGGGAGCAGTTAGGTGTGGTTACAAACTGGCCGCCTTCCCTGGAAGCAGCCTTGCAGCGATGGGGAACCATCTCGCCGAAAGCTCCTTGCCTAACCACTATGGATACCAATGGGAAACCACTCTATATTCTCACTTATGGTGAGCACTCTTCAAACTATTTGTGCTTCTAAATGTTCTGTACAGTGTGTGTAGTAAGTGCATAAATATAGGGTGAAAAAAGCCTTGTAATGATGCACCTGTTCCACTTGTGACTGGGTAGGACAGCTCTGAAGCTGTTGATGTCTGAGTGTGGGTTGCTGAGATGTTATAGTATGATTTATTTCAGACAGAGGAAAGGAGCCGAGTAGATACACTCATGGAATAACAGATTATAAATTAATACCACTTTTTAAATATAAATGCATCCTAGGTAAGGTTTTCCTGAAGATTAATATCCAAATTCATTGCCCGTGGATGTCACCTAGGCTTTGTTCTGCAAAAGCCTAACATCATCTACAAAATTCATCAGCGTTCTGAAGAAGTTAGTAGAATTTTTTCCCTTCTTTTACTGACATTGTAGTAGGTGTAATTTGAATTATTTCTCCTAATGGGTTAGTTGTACAACTAGCAAATGTGCCCCCTTGAAATAGATTTGCCAGGATATATTTTAGTGTGACCTTTGGTATGTTCATGTAGTTCAATGTGTGCTGCTTGACAATGTATTGTAACCAAGAAAGGCCAAATAAAAATAAGCATAAGGATATCTCTGACAAATAACTCCCATATTGCTTCTGATTTTGAGATGTTCAGGGGACATTTGGGAGATGTTCAAAGGAATTATTATGGATAACTGTCAGACTTTGAAAGAAGAGTTGGACCATTTCTGTATGCTATTGATATGGATATGAAAAATTATTTTTCTTTTTTTATTTCTACCTTCTCAGGGACTTAGAGTTCTGTGCAGAGAATGTTGTTACATGCTGTGATATAGAGGTCTGTCTGTTTTGTTCATTGCTGAAGATTCATTTCCATTCAGGAGTCAGACTCAGTGATGGTCTCTGGCCAAAAAGTTGTCTGCTGCAAGTTTGGCACTGCAAGTATACTTAAAGGCATTTAAAGCATAAGAGAACCTTTGCAGTTGAGGGTCATGCATGAAACATTTTCCCTTCAGGTACTTCAGAGTTAAGAAATGACTTAATTTCAGGGGCAAACATACAATTCACCGTTGATGAATGTTTTTCTTCCTTAAGGACATTTACTTGAAACTAGGGAAGAATTTTAAAGTTTGCAATTACATGTTTGCAGAAGTCATGTCATCTACTGAATACCCTAAATAAATTGGACAGGAAAGGAAATTAAGCTGTTACTGAGAATCAGACTATTTTTCTGAATTTGGGATTCTGTCCAGAGAGTCTGAGCATATGTCCTGCTTTGCCTGAGGCTGTAGGGTGAGCAAATCAACCCAAGGAACATATCTGCATGGCTCATGGAGCCACCTAGCCTGCTTCTCTGTTCTAAAATAACTCTTTCCTGAATCTTAAGAATCTGAATCTTGAGAAAAGTAGGGCTAAAATTCATGTTTTCTCACCTTTCATTTGGCAGCACTTTAGGATGTGGTTTTCCTGTTGCCGTTCAGTAGTTTCCTGAGGTCAGAAAAAAAATCAGGGTTTTTTTTTCCTTTTTTTTCTTTTTATAGATAAAAGAAAATACAAACAAAAACATTTCACAGATATGCTGAATTCTTCTCTGCTAGATGCATTTCATGCTGATAATATTTTTCGTGGGAAATGTTCATTTACTATGCTATAGTAGTTTCCTTAAATGAAAACTGCTTTGGAAATGTCATTAACAATACAGCCACCTGCCATTTCACTGGTGACTTTATGAATGATTTTGCTGTAACTAGTCTGCCTTCTGTGCCTGCAATATTTTCTAGCAATTGCAAGCATGGCAGTTTTTAACTTGAAAATTAATAGACATTAAGCCTCGAAATCATTAAAAACACTCCTACTCATGACTTGTTATCCTTGTGCATAGTTCCACTGGCCCTGGTAGTAATAAATTTTTGAAAGATGAGCTTAGCCACAATCCTGCCACGTGGTATTACTGTGACACTCAATTTCCTCATGCACTTGATATCATCAGGTGACTAAAATTTTAATTATCAACCCTGAGGATTTTCAGTAGGCTCTAGTTTGTACTCCACAGTTACTTAAAGAAATTCCGTTACCAGGAATTTTCGTGTATTTCACAAATATTCATGAATTACAAGAATAATTCTAATTTTCTGGAGTTTTGGTTCTTGAGATGTTGTCATCACTTGCACCTCCTCTTGAATATTTTATCTGTATTTACTGTTTTTGTTGCAGTCTCTTCTCACACCCCCTTGTTTTCATGGAAGTCCATTTTCTTTACCCTCCAACTTTCTGGTTAAGAAGAGGCTTCTCTTTGATGTCTTTTGATTTCATTCTCAGTATCTTCTCCAGTTTTTTGTCCCTGCATGGGTGAATTGCAGATTTGCCTGCTTATTCCACGCTTTTTTCCACCTTTCCAAGATGATTTCCGGGAGTGTCTTTGTAGCTATCAGCTAGATGAAGGCCCATCTTGAGCAGGAGTTCTAATGCCCCTAACACCAAGCATATTTACCTCCTCTTTTGTGGCTTGTTGTAGACAATATTGTCTTCCCATCCATCTCTTGGGCTCTAACTAGAGTACCATACACATCCCAGACATTTATTTCTTTCTTTATTTTACAGCCATTCCGTGTCCAAACCTGGTAGGTTGTTTTAGGAGGACATCTTTTCCAATTGAGGCCTTTTGCTGCATCTGCATGGTGAAACCTCACCCCATCTATGACCTTGGTCTCAATTCTTACAACAGGCTCTCTTCTGGCCCTGAAAAATGTAGTGCAGGCCTCTTGCATATCCAGGATATTTTCTTATTTGCCCTTGGTGGCTTTTTGTGCTGGAAAGGAGCTCTGAGAGTCGACAAAATTCTGCTTCTTCAAAGTCTTCCTTTCAACTTCCCTTTGCTGTCCCTTCCAGAGACCCCTTGGAGGGCTCAGACCAGAGGCCAGGCTGTGCTCTGCCATGGCAGACCATGGTGGATCAGTGCTGCAGGGACCACCTTGTGTGAATTACTGGAATGGATTTCTCCCCTAAGGGTGCTGATGTGGATTTCTGTTAGTGTGGCTTTGAGTGGGGAGTGCTCTAGCTTGTGAAGGGCTTCTGGGCCAGAAGGGGAATGAGTTCAAGGAAGTTGCACTTCCAGCTGTTGCTTAAAATCATTGCTGCCCTCCCATTTCTCTGCAGGAGTTCATCAAATTTGTAATGCCTTGTATCTCCTGTGTCTTTTTCTGCATGTTTTTTGAGCTTCTTGTCTTCATAGCATATCAGGACTATTTTTTCCATGTGTCTCAGATTACTTTAGATAGAATAAATGTATAACTGCACTTGCAGACTTGATCCTTTTTTTCAAGCAAGTGTTTGAAGCGTTTCCCTCAATTCTTGAAGTTCTTCTCAGTGCCCCAGTTGTAATCTTTATTTAATGTACTCAAAATTCTTAAATTCTTTCTAGTGAATGAAACACTATGAATATTACTTATTTCTCAAATATTTTGTTCCTCTGGGAACTTGTTTAAGTGGAGAACATCTTAGTTAAGTTATTCTCAATCCCTTTATAAATCAAATCACTGAATATGCATAAATTGAAATGTCTGAGATATGGGAAGGAAATATGTCTTTATCGGGTTTATGAGAGTCTGAACTCTGACTAGAAAAGTAATGTGTACTTTGAGGAAAAGGAAGACAATTTCTAGCTCAGAAAAAGTTAATCACAGAAGTGAGGCATTTGGTTTTGGTATTAATAATGAAGTGCTTAGTGATTTTCTTACAGGAGAAATGTGAGAAAAGGACAAATAAATCCTATGTAGTTCTTATGATACCAGAACTACTTTTCTTACTTAAAATGATTGTTCTAAGGAGAACCAGAGCGGCTGGGAAAAAAGTAAAGGGTTGAAAGTAATTTATCAATAAACAAGTTTTGAGCCTTCTTTTTGTAACCATTGTTATAAACAATAAAATGAGTACCAGTTAAATTTGTCTGATTCAAAGAATCTCATTTCCTTCATCTAACACTATCTGTAATCAGATTTTTTGAAACCATTTTCAGTAGCTCTGATGTAGTGTTTGCCACATCAGAGGCCCACTGGAGACAGCAAGGTTCAGAAAAAAGAGCAGATGTGACTCTCTGGGCAGAGGACAGTTTCTTTCATTTGGATTCTGTGGAGAAGGAAATGCTTGGCAAATGGCATTTGTTTGCAAATGAATTGCTGATTTTAAAAATAACTTTAAAGCAACTGTAAACATTTTGGGACCAGAGTGATCCTGCCTCAGCAGAGGTGATGTGTCTCATGCTGGAGTTATCCTGGCATACCTTAAAGGTAACAACAGGCCAAAACCAGCCAACCCCAAGCCATTCTGCACCTGGTGTGCAATGTGCACCCCTTCCTGACCTTTTTGTGAGAGTGTCCTAGACCAGGAATTTCACAATTATCAGCAGGAGAGAGACAGATTCGAGATGCTTCTGACCAAGTAGCTGCATAACCAAACTGTCCTTACCTCTGAAATAACTCAGGACACACAGAAGTATGAACAGTCATGGTTTACATCCCCAGACAGATATTAATCTTATGATTGTTCAATGCTTTAAACCTTTATTTCTTTAATAAAAAAACCTGAAAATTGCTGGATTATATGATTCAGACTTCAATATCAAGCACTGTAATAGCAAGGTTGCCTCTATTCTGGGTATGTCTGGAGTCCTTAATTCTCTGCAACAGAATATTTTTGTTCTTTTTCTTTGGATTTTTTATCCCAAAAACCAACAACTTCATTTTCTGTTTATGCTGGATCTAAAGAGTTCATGAAGAAAGGATTACCAGAGCAATAAAGCTGTGACTATTATTTTGCAAAGCAAAAAACCAGCCACTTTACCTGCATAGCATTAGGAAGTTTGCCATTTACACTAGATTTAATAAATGCTCTTGTTTCTATTTAATACAAGGAATGTCATACTGTGGTATTGAGAAAATGAATATTTGACAAAATTATTTGCAGTTAAACTTTGGCAGTCCTGCAGTTGCTGTGCACGGAGATTGGTAAGCAACCACTGGTTTGACTTTGTTGAGTTAGTGCTGTGTGTTTCTGAAAAGTGTCCTGAAGATGATCAGGAAATTCTTTGTGGTTTGTTTTCTGGGTTTTCTCCCTGATACAGCTTTTCTATTAAACTTCTTTACATTCAACACCAAACATTTAGTCTTTTTACAGGTTTGGAAAGGAAGAGGATTTACCTCAGTGTCATGTGGAAAATACCTAATTTTTGTTAACAGATCCCTTTTTGTGTGGTTTTTAACACCTTGTGGTTTCCTTTACCTTCATAATGTGTTGCTTGACCAGATGGGACTAGGTATTAACTACCTTCACTTGCTAAATTTTATTGCCATCTTAGTAGACTTAAAAAAAAAAGAAGATGACTGATTACAAAACATATCGTTACTGATGTAGAATTCATACTGCTCAACTAAATCAAAACCCCAGTGGCAGGAGGAAAAGGCCTAGCTCCACTTGGGTGCTAACAGTGTTTGTCACAGCTGCCAAAAGGCGAGATGCCGTTTTCCATCCTGTCCTGCCGCGCATTTCTGCACATGTGATGGCTGCGGGATGTGGCTCAGATTCAGAGGCAGAGTGGTACTTGCTGTTACTCACTGGACACTGGGAACTCTTGGCTCGGTTTGCAAGTGTGTGAAGAACCTGAAAGGCCTCCCTGCAGAAGCATGCTGCTAGGGCATGAGAGTCTGGCAGCAGCACTCTGGCAAAGTGACAGAAGTGGCTAAGTGAAAATCTTTAGAGGAAGATTTATTTCAGTAAATAAGCAATTATAAGTTAGGCAATCATAGATGGACAGAAAAGCTCTGTTTCTTACCATCTTGTGGAGTTATACAAGATTTTGGAAAGCAGCACCACAATTAGCAGCTCAGTGGGAGGTAGGAACAAGGTAATAAATTGCAGTAGTAACAAGGTGTGCATCAACTGCCTGTTGTTGGGGTTTTGTTTTCCAAAATTAGCTGGGGGAACTCTACCAGTCTGCTTTGTATGGGAAATAGTTTTGTGACCTGAAAACTGAGGGGTAATTCATGTTTTTAAACATCTAGTGCCCTATGTTACCCACGATATGTGTGTGTGACTGGCAGTCCCAGCACTGGGTCTGCAGAGACTGGACCCCTTCCAGAGGGAACCCTTGTGCCTTAAACACCACTAGACACTTCTGTAGATGACATAACAATCCTTCATTTTTTAAATGCAAGAAAGTAGCTGTTAAGGTTTGTCTAGTGAGATCAGGACCTGACAGGCACAAATCCTGTGCTGGTGTGGTGGGTAGGAATGTTGTTTGGAAGGACCCTGGTGCAGTGGGGATGGGGACAAGAATGTCAGGAGCAGGAGGGCTCACGGGTCTGGTGTTTATGACAGGGAAGCAGCAGTGCAGCTCCAGGCTCTGGCACCTGTGCTCTGCTGCTGGAAGGGCTGAGGGCAGCTCCCTGTGGCAGCGGCACGGCTGGGAAAGAGGAACTCTAGCACCGAGCTGGGACACGGGCTGCTCTAGTCACCACCAAATGAAGCTGTTGCTTGAATTTCCTACACCCACCCCCCTGTCTTCAAGGCAGCTCAGAAGATTAATGGCAGTGTGTTTATCCAAGGAGGGCTGGTGCTTCACTGCACTTGGGCTGAGGACAATGGGACATCTCCCCGGTGGCCGCAAACAGATTTCCTCTGGAGCCCCTGTAACGAAGCGGCTTATCCCACACGAGGATGGGCCCTAAGCCCCATCTCAGAGTGACAGCCCTGGATGGAGCACAGCTGGCCTCCTCACCAGGCCTCCCCCTCCCGCAGCACAGATGTGGCACTGCTGGAGGTCACGGTGAGGTCGCAGCATCGGGATTTGTGGGAGAGGTTTTAGCAATCGGCTTTTTCCCAGCAGCGTCTAATCTCTCAAGTGTGCAAAGGAAGAATTGCTCTGAATTGCAGCCTAGGCAGAACCAAGGAAGGAAACACTTCAAAGATTTCCTTCTTTATAACATCCTCTGTTTCTCAGAGCTGTTATCCTGCAGACATGGAGTCCTTTGTGTTTCTCTTGGTGTCAGGTTGGGGAGGGCAAACAGCCAAGGTGACAAAACAGACCCATGGTTCAGTCCACGTCTGGTCAGAAGTTTGAGCCCCATCCAGAAGCCACTGATCTGGCCCTGAACATCCATACATTCCTAACTCCAGCTTCTGGGTTACCGCTCCTTTTGTGGCTCTTTTTTAATTCACACTTTTGGAACACAGCTATATACCCTGCTAGAAAAATTACAGACTTCCAGTTGAACAATTTAGTTCAAGATCTGCCTGGACTTTGCTCTGCTTGCTCACGAGGGTGCCTGGGGGTCCCTGCCTGCCCCTGGCAGCCCACACTGGAGCAGAGAGTTGGCAGCAGCTGAGGGCAGGCAGAGCCTGCGAGGGTTGGAGTGACATTATTGTAAGGTCTTTGTGTTCCAGCCCCTTCCCAGCTGAATGCAAGCAAGCTGCTTCACTCCAGTTTTCCACAGTTTCATACTCAGAGGCGTGTGTGCCTCAGATACTTAATATAGATTGGTATCGCACCAGTAAATAGAGAAGGAAAGGGCTGTGGTGACAGAAAATTCAAATCTTTTCTGGCCACTAGAAAATATTGTGGCCATTTTTGTGCAGTTCAAAGTGTATTCAAACAGAAAGGTGAGGAATTAGGAAGGCAGTCTTATATTGTCTGTGTCATAGAAGATGAAATAAAAATTCTGGCAATAAAAGAGCATCAGGACAAAATGTGTTTAACTTATTTAGAACTCTACTAGAAAGTACTCCTTTAAATTTTCTTAGCCTTTGAGACAACTTAATTTTAGCATTTATCCAGGACTCTTAGGTAGAGATGATTGTACTACATACCTGGGTACCTCTGAAAGAATGCATCTAAATAGTCTAATATGAATAGCCCTTGGAATTTAAAGAAAATATTTGATGGTACATTTGATAGATGAAAAATTAGTGTGAGTATGTCACAGATGTAAATTTAAGACTTGTAACAGATTTAATCTTTAGAGTTCAGACATAACTTTTCACAGCTGCTCCTTCAATGTTCGTTTCAAGTTTAAAAGTGTTTTGTGTAAAGATGGTTCTCTTTTGCAATTCAGAACTTTTGCCAGGCTTTTGATTTCCATTCTCCAATATTCTGTATCATTACTAATTGCTCTTTTAAGTTTGTTGCCACTGAAGCTTTCATGTTGAAAAACTTTAGTGAAAAGAATATTTGCTTTCTTAAGGCATCCTTTTTTTTATCCTACTCACTCGTCAAGTTCAAGTGTTAACTGTAGCAGCAGGGAGGATTTCAAAGACTTTCTTTTCATCAAATGCGGGTAGTTCTGTGAGAGTTAATCCTGCAGACATACTCCTGTATCTGTGCTGAGTTTCCAGTGAAACAGAATTGTGTTTCTTTCTGAGCAACAAGACAGTTCAATATGCAAGTCAGGAGTAATTTTAATGAATTACAAACTTTGCAAAGCATAGTTTGTGTATACTGTGTTACTGTTTTCATAAGAAATAATTGCATTTAGTACTTTCTCCATAACAAGCAGCAGTGACCCTTCCAATTTTCCTTAAGTGGGAAAAAAAGAAAATCTGGCCTTCTCATTTTACTTTATATTTACATCAGATTTGCACTTAAAAATGATTCAGTAGTATTGGATTTTCTAACCAGGATGTTGAGGTTCTTATTATAGCAACTGCTTGGCTTAGTTATAAATAGCAATAGTGCATGTTTGGGGCCTGAACTGCTGAGCTCCATAGGTAATCCCTTGTCAGAACCTATTATTGTTTCAGTTATTGGTGGGCATGAATTAAAGATTTGTAACTGCCAGACTGAACAGTGCTTAAAGACAGTACCTGGGGGCCAGCCAAGCACAAGGGCTGTTAAACTTGGTGTTGTTCACATGGAAGTAACAAGGTCTCTAAACAAAGGGCATCTGGAAGAGCAAAGATGCCAATCACTTGAAGGATTAATGCAAGGCCTGTAATGTGGGCAAAGGGGTCTTGGTGAGAGAATTTTTCTTTATTGAATATTGGGGTGGGGACTTGATAAGGATTAGCTAAGAGTGGTGCTGGAAAGGTGAAGAAAGGGAGAAGAGAGACAGTAAGGAGGGGAACTGGGGCAAAGGAATGAGAAAAGGGAGCAGGTGAGAAGAAAAAGCCAAGTTAAATGGAAGAAGGCCCAGAATTGAAAGTGAAACAGCCATATGGATGTGCTAAGGTTCAGAGGGTCCCTGCTGCTTCAGTGTGCCCCTTTGGCTGCGGAGTGTTTTCTGTTTGTTGGGGTTTTCTTTTCTTGGCCTCTGCTTCTTGGGACTCCTTTCCTTTTTCCTTGGTGAGAGAATTGCCATGCTCAAAACAGAACCTCACCCTCGGGGTCAGTCTGTGCTGAAATGTGCCATGTGCACCTTGCTACAGCTAAGGTGTTAGGGTGATGTCTGGACTTGATGATGTACCAGCCCCTTCTAACAGTTAATTTCAGAGTAAAGATCGAGTTTTCTCCAAAGTAAGAAACTTCTGCCATAAAGAAAGCTATTCTCACTTTTCTTTTTGTTTTTAAAGTGTTGGTGTCTTGAAAAAAGAAGTTCAAAGAGAACTTCTGATAAGTATTTAAGTATTTCCAGTAGTCCCAGTAGTGGTGTCATATTTAGTTGGAAAACTAATATAACCGTTCCTTCTGTGTGTTTTCGACTTCTCAGGTATTCTTTCTCTTTAATAATCTTGTAAAACATAAGAATTTTTATATTAATTTTGAAAATTTTGTGTTAATAGGCAAACTTTGGTCCAGAAGTATGAAGGTTGCTTACAATATACTACATAAATTAGGCACAAAACAAGAACCAATGGTACGACCTGGAGACAGGGTGAGTATCTCAATGATTATTTGTAATAATTCAAATCCAATATTGACAAAGAGAGAATGAGGTATTTGAGGTGCTCAGAGAAAATTAGTGAAGTGAAATAATGGGGTGTGGGACAGGGTGCTGAAATCTGCTGTTTCCTCCCTAAAACTGATCATTCAGCCAGATGTTTTAAACTGCATATTAAGTAACCTGAGCTGGTACCCCCTGAACTTGAAGTTGTGGCAACATCAGCAATAAACATTCCCATGGAAAGTGATTTTTGGACATTGAACAAACAGTCTGTTTAGCAAAAGCTTGCTTATGGAGCCTGGAGGTGTCATGTGGATAAAAAACTTACTTACTAATGACTTTGTAGTTGTTGAGCTGGTAGAAACAAGAGAAGCGTTGTAGAGGACAAAGACAAGCAAAGTCAGCACATTTTGGCAGCCAGTTGAATAAATAAATGACACTGACTGGTAACAGAGAGAATATTTCCATTCCTGGTTCTGACTCTGATGAAGCTACTGCTAGAGGCTGAATCTAAGTAGATGGATGAAGCCCACAGAGAGCAAGAGTTGCAGAGGTAGCACTTGAAGATGTTAAATGAAGACAAGAACATCCTATGGTTTGCTAACAATGTACTTACAAACCTACCCCTTTGACTGCCAAGGCTGGCTTAGCCTACTGCTCATTTTCTCTGCCAGAGAGTGTATAGAAAATTCCACAGGTCCCATTCCAGTTTGGATCTAAGCCATGGAATGGATATTCCAGAACAAATTTGTCAGAAATGCAAATTTTAGTCTTGCCCTGGTGCTTAGAGTTGTGAGTGTGGGATTAAGTTTCCCCCCTCCAGCGTCTGATAGCAATTCTCAAACTGTTGGTTCACTTGATCCTCTTGTGCCACATGTGAGAAAACATGTCTGCTTGCATTACACGTGTCATAGGGCTTCAAGAATGAAAGCATGCATTAATGCTTCCCAGAAGGAATAAAAGAAGAAAAAAACACAAAAGTGACAGTCCTTCCTGTGTTTCTTTTTGAAATAAATCATAAAGAAATTAACTAAAAGATCTCTAGATCCTTAATCTAAATTGCTTCCTACAATGGCATTCAGCCAGGGCTAGGATCTGAAGACTCTCTTTTGCTTGACTTACAAGTGTGTCTCTAAGCAACAGCAGAAGCAGCAAGTTATTCAAGTGTACACATCAAAAGCAATCCACCCAGAAATCTCCAAAAGAATAAAGTTCACATACGGGCAATGTGCATCTCTCCTTATTTACTGTGTGCTGCCTGCCCATCTTCATAGTCATTTTCTGCAGCAGTCACTGGCACGTCCTAACATTAAAAAGGGGTTTGTGAATAGTTCAGGCTGAAAACTGCAAGTTTCACTAGCACAGGACATGTAAAGAACAAATTGCAGCTCATCTAAAATAAGTCAGCCTAGATGAGAGTGAAGCAAATGTTTGTAGCTGAGTGCTGAAAGCATATGCTTTGTGTTGTGAAAACATCTTGCCTGGCACCCCTGTGTAACAGGAACGTGACCATTTGAGGCAACTTCACATTGAAGATGAGGTGTTACAGCATTTCTGATGCTCTAGGCTGTGATTCTGGCTGTTACACCCCTGTTGTAATAACAAAAAGGCTTTCTGACCTCTTTGAAGGTGACTTTATTCTACGTAATGTGTGTTGTGTGACAACACTTAAAGGTAGTTTTAAATACGAAATTAAATACAGACACGTATTTCTGGTCTTTTCCAAATGAGAGTGTATTTGTTTCCTTATTTTGGTATGTATAAAATAGTTTGTATTTTCCCTTTGAAAAAACTTCTGTCAATACAATCTGTTTTTCATGACTACCATTACCTCACCTTTTAGGTTCTTTATCTGAGCCAAAAAATAAATGAACGTGCCTGCATCTCCTTCCTTGTTTCTGGTATTATATGTGGCAAAGTGCATTTGCTTTCTATAGTAACTTCAGAAATTTAACCTTGCATCACCCCAGACAGCTGCCTGGAAATTAATCTTGCTCTCTGAAATATCTGCTACTAGCTAACCAGATTCTCATCTGCTAATATGCACTGTATGATTTTGTTCCTTCACCCTGATCCCTTTTTGCTTTTACACACATTATTTATTTATTTGGTACGAGTCTGTTAGTGATTAATGTTTTTTGGAGAGGAAGTTAATGCCTCATTCCCACTGGACTTCAGTGAGATTTTTTTCACCTCTGTCAGCTTCTTTTCAAAGATTCCCAGCCAAACCTTCACTGCCTTTATGTAAGCAAAGACCAATGCAAAACCTAAGAACCTTCAAAGTATATTTTGGGATCTTTCAGATGTTTGCTGGGCTCAGCAATCTCTACCATCCCCTCCATGCACCTGGCAAAATCCCTGTATTTCCATTTGCATGTAGTAAACTCTGCACAGCCATTTCCAGCACTTGGATTGTTTAATGTGCAAGTGTGCAGACAAAGTAGCAATGTATTTGCCCTGACTCTAAAGAATTCTGAGGTTAAAGTCTTCAACCTGAAAACCAGAGATATTTTGAACCCGTTTGGGCAAGGCTAGTTAGATTTCTTCTAGTTTGAAGAAATCAAGTTGATATATGGAAGGTGTCTACCCTTGAAGCCATGAGAAAATTCTGGAAACACTATCTCCAGTAATTGAACCTTGGAGCATACATGGAAACATCATGATTTTACTTCAACGAAACTCCAGTGGATGTTGAAGCAGTCAAAACTCAAGAGATGCTAAGTAGTTTCAGCAAATGGCAAGGTGCTGTGATAATGCACCCTTGTCCTGTGTGCAAGCCCAGAGGAAAGAGGTTTGGAATAATTTGCTGTGCCTTTGCATGCCACTGCAGTTGAGTGTGCAGGAGTTACCAGCTGTGTTACAGCTGTTTAGGACATGAGGATGCCCATCTGGCTGAAGTGAAACAAAACCACAGACAGGATCCAGCCACTAAGGTCATTCACCAGTGAGAGCAGTACTGTTCCCTGCCCTTGCAAGGAGAGCTATGGGCTCCCCAAAGTGGCTGGAGCCTCAGCAAGGCTGTGAACTCCCTGCTCCTTTCCCTTTGCCTGTCTCAGGCATTGTCCTGCCTCAGGCAGGGCCTGCAGGAGTCAACCTGCTCAGCACCTACTGAGCATTCTGATGATCTGTGATTGGTTTTGGCATTCTTTTATCTAAATAATTCCCCAGCCCTAGCCCTGAAGCTGTTAAGTTCAACAAATCCACACCTGGGTTGCCATGTGACCAGCTCTGGATGTGACGTAGATACCAGTTTTTTGTGTGTACACAGCACACAGAAACTTTACACTGGGACATGACAGCCCTAGAACAAAACTGTTGTATGAGGCAAAGTGTAGTGAAACAAAACAGGGTGTTAATGATTGGCATAATGACATCCTAGGTCTGGATAATTTGATTTGGTCGCATGTACACTTCAGTTTCAGTAAATTCAAGCAAATTATTACATTAGAATCTAAAATCCTTCTAATTCCATTTACTTAGGTAATTTAACACTGGTAAAGCAATCAGTTAATTCAGAACCAGGTGAAAGGTGTTGTCAATATAGGAAACAATGCAGCATGAAAATATTTAACTATATCCTAAGTGAAAATATTCATAGAAAGAATATTTATCAGAATAAATTCCTTCTGATCCCTCATTCATCTGTCATTAGGCATTTGAATAGCTGTCTTAGAAGTGCTCTGGCATCATCTCCATCCAAAAGGAAGCATGGAAACGCCAATTATCATTATCTGACACCTAGGCTAAAACATTTTTAACAGACATCTCTCTTCTCTCTCTTTCAGGTAACCCTCGTGTTTCCTAACAATGATCCTGCTGCTTTCATGGTGGCATTTTATGGCTGCCTGCTTGCGGAAGTTGTCCCCGTCCCCATTGAAGTGCCACTTACAAGAAAGGTGGGAACTGAGGTTCTTCTCTATACTCCATTTTAGAACTTATATCAGAATAAATCACAACTGAACATAGTTTTTGAGTACATTTTTGTGGTTAGGTAGCTCTGAATCCAAGGATACCAAGATAGTGCTGTGTAGTGGATTACGTATAGTTAGTTCTGTTTTGTGATAGAAAATCTGAAGATGTCCTTGCAGTTTCAACAAATGCAGGTCTGCATGGAAAATGAGAGGAAAATTTTTCAAGAGAACAGCTCTGCCAGTCGTAGATGGATTACCTTTGTTGCCTTTTAAAGTCTTCTGGTGTTGGCCACTGACAAAGAATCATTGGCAGCAACTGCTGATTTTCCACCTGTCCCTGCAACCCAAGCTATGTTATAATGCCACTGGTGCTGTGCGCTACTTCAAAGCTGTTAAGGAAATGCCTTCTCCTGTGTCTGTATGTGCATATGTGTCCCAAAGCTTCTGTCACCATGGTCCCTTCTGCCAAGAGTGGCACTAGAACAAGTTCAGTTCAGGGGTTCTTGCCACAGAACATACATTCACAGAGAAAATTGACCACTGCTAATCAAAAGCATTTCACATCCAGTGTTGGTTCAAAGATGCAACCATGTATCCCAGAGAAGTGTTAGGATAGAGCAGTTCCAGGCTGGAAGGAGTGTCTGGGGATACTGAGGGGTTGAGGTGAACTACTTACTTACATTCTGCAGAATCTGAGGATGTATGCCTTGAAGGCTGTAAGTCCAGCAAAATGTATTTATTAATTACAAGGGTTGTTTTGGTGATATCCCCTTAATTTACCATGTCTGGCTACTCCCACATACTGCTTGTATAATCGCTCTTTTATTAGCTAGCACTAATAATGCCTTACTTTAATTATTTGGTCTGGACTTGTCCACACAAAGAGTATTCTTTAATCTTTACAAGCTTTCTTTTTAAAGTGAATTGTTTTGGAAAATGTTGACTGAAGCCATGAGATGCCAAGGAAAGGGCTGAGCAAATGTATTGCTTTGGTCACATTTTCAGTATTTCAGTTATCAAGGGCTTTTCCTTGAAATGTTCCAGTGTTAGAGTACTCTGGAGGAGAAGCTCAAATCTTTGTTTCATGGACAGGAACCCTGCCTTTCAAATGAAAGCCATGAAAAACAAGATTGTAAGCCTTCACAAAGCCTTTGCAGTTTGGGCATCTCACACAACTCAAGTTATCTGGAGATTCCTTCCTAAATGAACCTGCTTGAGCCTTCATCACCTCTGGGAAGCTGAGTTGACCTTAACATTTCTCCGTGACAATCACACATGTCCCAGCCATCATCTGTGGTGGGCTCCTGCCATGGTGAAACCAGAAGGTGGCAGGGAGAGAAGGGGTGGGAGCAGGAGGAGGGGGCAGTTGATAAACAGGTGAAGGAGGAGAGAGGGATGGAGGGAGGGAGTAGATCAGACAAGAGACTATGATCCAGCTGAGCAGACATGAGAGCCACTGAGCAGGAGGGACTAAGGGAAAGAGGAGACAGGAGGAAAGATGCAGGTGAGCTGGAAAGGCCATGCAAGGGGAGAGCAGCCACCAAACCTGCTTTGGGGAGTAGGGTTATGCTGTTTCATTTGTAAAATGTTGCTTTTGAAAGCACTGAGAGGTGGACAGGGCTGTGGAACGAGGATGGTGATTTTAGTAGAAACTTTTGCATTGGGCTCTCATTGTGCCTTCACGTGCAAGGGCAATACATTTAGTCTGAGGCAGCTGCATAACACAGTGCATTATTTTGATACAAACCAGAGATTTTATATGCATCAACAAAATAAGGCCAGCAGAATATGTACATTTTAAGATCTTACAGGGTGCTCAAATGGGTAAATCCGCTTTCATTCCATGAAAAAAATAAAGAAGCGTGGTTTTGAGGGTTAAAAAATCTAATATGTCTTTCCCTGTTACTATTTTCTGAGGTTTAATGACATTTTAAAGCACATAGATAGGTGTAAATTTGATTTATTTTGAAACATCTGATACCACATCCACCCAGTAAACTATAAAATCCAGCTGTCCAAGTAAATACTCTGTGTCAAATGAATAACTTATCCTAATTTGGCTACACCTCTTGGGTGTTTGTTTTTTTTAAATATGTGTCTATATATGGATATATAAATATACACTTACAAATGTATATATATATATATATTTATTTATATAAAGGAATATCTACAGACTCAGACTGTTTATCTTTTGCCACAATGTTTAAATATCAAATTAATAACACAATAACAGAGATGTCAGTTAAAAAAGCAACATGATCTATACTCTATAAATAAAGCTATGCAATCTCACGGCATATACTATTTCAAATATCTTTGCATTTGTTTATGTAGAAAGGCAACTGGAGTGGAAACAATGAGATGAAAATCACGTTCTGAGTAGTCCCAGAAGGAATACCTCTGCCTGGTCAAATGGCAGTGGATTGCTTCTGGCATCCGTGGGAAGATGTCATTCCTGTCATCACACAATGGCCTAGACTGTTCTTTTATGCTTTCCCATTATTTGTTCTCTGTCGTGCATGCTTCAGTACATTCTGGCAGTGGACATCTTTTGGGTTGCTTTCTGGCAGACAGGGATGTGAACTAGCAAATAGACGAGCAATTATATTTTATATTATACTATAGGCTTACAGAATAATAAGCGGATACAGGATGAGCTATTTCAGGTAGTTATATTAGCAGCCATTTTTAATATTAGAAGTTTGTATTAGCAGCTTTATTACTGTTCTATGTTTTCATAAAGAAGAGTTTTTCACAGCTCTATGCAGAATTTTGTCCCTGGCATTTTGAAACTGAGCAGTAATTTTTGCAGCGAGGTAGACTTTTGCCTTACAGATTACTCTACAGACATCTGTACCCACATGGAAATACAGGAAAAAATTTTTGCTTTGCCAGCATATAGATTTTGTATGTATTCCCTTTTCTTTGTAGCATAACTGTTACTTTTTAAGATTTTGACAGGATTTTTTCCCAGTCTGCTATTTGGCGAAGGTCCATCTTGCCTTGCTCTTTCCTTCTGTATCCCACCTTTATGTTGACAGAGTACCCCCAGGACTTCAGGGGATGTGTGACCTGGCATCTGGGATGGATTGTCTGAACATCCAGCAGCCATGCAGATTCTCCAGTTTTATTCCCAAATGCTTCCTAGTGTTTGGCAAAGAAAAATTGGAAATTGGAATTCATGCCGCATGGTTTTGGCTCTTTAGACTTGGGACACCCGATCTAAAATTAAAGACTGAAATCTGAAACTAACTCTTCATTCTAAAAGCAGAAGTCAGGAGTTCTGCAGTCATTGTAGCAATAGAACAAGCAGAATTTTTATTTTCCCTCCTCTCCCTGAATTTAATACCATTGCAATGGCTTTATCATCAACACTCCCCAAAATTGTTAGAGCCAATCCTCATCTCTTCATTTACAGGCTCTGTTCTCTCAGAATGGTGTCCCTCTCTCAAAATTTGCTTATGTTTCCTGAACATTAGCAAACAATGTGTCCTATACAGCATCTCTTCCTTCAGAACTGCCATTTATGTTAATCTTGTCTGAAGCTGGAGTGTTACAAACTCTTTCACTGCATGTGTGATATGATGTGAGTTGCAAACTGTGTCATAGAATGTGCCATCAAAGTGGATGAGATGGGAGTTTGATCATGTTGAGTTCTAGTTCAAACAGTGATTTACTATGTCCCTCATGAAACGATTTTAAAATAAGGTTTTGATTTCTTCTTCTTTATATTTTTTAGGTCAATGTTTTTTTCCATTTGATCGGCGCCGTGAAAAATATTATTATTCTGCTCTGGTACAGTCAGGGGAGCTAATCAGTTTTAATCTAAAAATAACATTTTTGTCCTCCAAGCACATTCACAGTTATGCTCAGTCACATGCTGTGAACATAGGAAGAAATCTCTCCCTCACAGATTTTCATGGCCTCTTTATCATAGGCAGAATTTGTAGCAGGGTGTGTGTGACATGAAAGCATGTAAAAATTAATTTCTCACTCAAAATGCTATTTCCTAGCCTATTAGATTTAATGCTATGTGTCTTCCAGCAGGTATTTCTGTACCTTTCCAGATGCTGGCTGTCACAGTGTGATTGGAAGAATTGTGTATTGCCATAGGAAATCTGGAGACACCTACTCCAAGACACTTGAGTTTTTTTTAAAGGATGCTTCATACAGGGTAAAAAACTGGTTTTGAGGAGCTCTTTTTATTAAATCCTGAAAAGTTATTAAAGCTTTAACAGTAGCCAAGGAGGTATATCTCTCCCAAGACAGTGAAATTGTCCCAGTCATATCTTTCTTTGAAAGAAGAATTCTAGTCCAAAGGAAATGCACCTTGACATCTTTCCTAGGGTTTCAGGGCTCAAGATAAAATGAGTTTTGCTTTCTCTCAGCTCTACTCATTGTAGGGCTGTAGTGTGCCAGAAACACTGGAGCTCTACATGCTTTTCAGCATCTTTTGATGATGCATCTCTTTCTCCCCTGGATTTAAAATATGTATAAAATGTTTCATATATTCTTTTCAGTGGCATAGTTTTCCAGTCCCTCCAAAGAATGTAAGTTCCCTTAGCCCCCAGTGCAAACTGCTGGGCCCTGCAAGCCCTGTGCCTGTCCATCCCTCTTCATACACTTCAGCAGTGGAGCACTGAGAAGTCCTTGCTCAGTTTGCCGCAGTGAATCTTAGACCCTTTGAAGTCTGTGTTTCCTTATTATATTTTCAAGTTTAGGAAATGGTAATTTCCTGGAGAGAATATCGTATTTCATGCAGTGTCCACTGCCAAAAATAGCCGTTGTCTTGCTTTTATTAAGATTTTTGGACATTAAGGTGCTCATAGTTGCAGATGTCACATGCAAATTGCAGGCAGATACCAAAGCTGTTGTCTGAGGAGACAGTTAATTTCTTCATCTTAAAGCTGGCTATGAGGACTGTGTTTGCACCGTGTTTAATTTTTACTGAGGTCTTTGTGTTTTTAAAAAAAGAAGGTTTCCTCGATGCCTTTTCAGTTTTGGCTCAGAACTGGTGATGCTTGGCCTTTACATCTGATCATTGCCCTGCTTGTTCTTTACCAGCAAATTTTTGTTAGGGTAAGGGCACTGGAGCTCAAATAAGCATTGTAACAGAAAACAAGATTAGTTCAGTCTGTGATGCTCCACCACATAATTCTCATTTTGAAGGCAGTCTGGGATTTGCAAGTGAACAGAAGTAACCTTTATCAGGCCAACCCTTGCACAGGCTGTCTCTTCCTTCCTTATTAGATAAGGACATGCACTCTCACTCACAGAGACAGGATCATAACTGTTTTCCTTCACATAGATACTCTCACAAAGCATTATAGAAATGACATTAACAGCATGCTGAAATGCAACCACACGTTGGATTTTTTTATCCTGACAATGAATTATCACTCTGCAGCAGGAAGAAGACAATTTTCCTCCAAGTACTGGTGAAAACCTTTAGGGAAGCTTTAATAAAAGTCTTTAAAGAACTTTGAATGGCTGCCTACAGCAGAGAGGATTTCTGGCTTGCTTCATCTGAAAGATTGATCTCTCTAGGTGTGTGCAGACATAGTCTAAAGCTATGCACACCTCAATTTTCATATCCCAGCAAGTGCTGTGCCTTCAAGAAATGCAAAGTGATAGTTCCAAAGTCAGCAATTGGTCTCAAACTTCATGCTACAATACTTCAGCTCTGTGTTTTGCCTTGCACCTGCATTACGTGTTATTTCAAGCTGTGAATTGTGGAGGATTTGACAATGAGCATCTCTGACAAGTCTCTCCCTGTCTGCAGTTGGGACTGCATTCAGTTGTTTCACCGGGTCTCCAATAGCTCCCTGAGGTTTTTCTTACCCCTACAACATTCAGCAAAATAAAGTTTTTGGCAAGTGGGGGGTTGCCAAGTAGCAGATAACCAAAATAGCAAGTAACACTTCTGACAAACCAATGTGTCCTGAAAATCTATTCCCTTCACAGGTAGGAGATTGATTTTACTTAGAGGGGAAGAGGATTTGGAGTTTTTGGCAGAATATTATTTGGTTGTGTCTCTTTGCGACTTACAAAGTAGTTTTCACCATTGCAATCATTCATTTCACATTACTCAAAAGGCAGGCCAATAGTTTGTCTGTCAAATCTTAATAATCATTGCCCTTAAAGTCAGTAGCCATTTTTGTGGCCCACATGTAAGCTTTGACAGCCTCAGGCAAAGGATTGCACTTTTAGCTCAAACTTAATTTTTCAAACACAAGTTTTGCCCAAGGTTCTCACTGTCCTGGGGCTGTCATGGTGTGAGGAGCAGCAAAGACTGTTGTGTTTACATGGTTGAGAGTGTAAGGAACATTGTGGTGTGTCTGCAGGATGTGTAAAGGTTTCAGATCTTCCACCTTCTGGCTTGTCAGTCCAGTATCCCAACACTACTTGGGTAGTTAGAAACAAGTTCTTCTTTGCCAGTTATCACAGAGGCACCTATATGGGGCAAGGGATGTTGACCCCCTTCTTCATGTCTCTATTCTCTGCAGTAGTTTTAGATTCTGGGTCAGGATGGAACCCCCAGAAGCAGGCAGAAGGTGAGGATAACTAGTTATGAGGTGTGAGAGACTGAGACTGAAGGTGGAATTGATGGACACCAAGTAGGACACTTCCAGAAAGCTTAATTGGGTTCATACTGCAAAATCCTCAACTGGAGCTCCTATGGCCCTTGAGAAGAGCGTCTTTCACAACACCTCTGCTTCAGCATCTTGATTTGCCTTTGTCTTTCAAGACAGAATTGTTGTGGCCACCAAAGCATGGTGTGGGATTTGAAAGTCTGTGAAACACACTACCCATGCCTGGTGAAAGTCTTCCAATCTCCTGTGGCAGTGTTACATCACATGATTGTTCAGTCATGTTTTCCTTACATTTGAAAGAATATCTGTTCAGAAAAGAATAGAGTGAAGATTTTAATGCTCTTGGAGGTGGGTTGTCCTGATGTAAAGCAGCGTGTGCATAGATTGTATTAAGGAATCTGCTACAAATGAATGATTAGTATTTATGTGGCTATCCTCTAAGACAATTGATATGGCACTGTGGGAAAGTGTAGTCATTCTTCCTTGTATTATCTAAAAAGCTCTACACTGTTAATACAAGTTTCTTTTTTCTGTTGTTTTCTTTTGCTGTGAGTTGGACAGGTGATTTCTTTCTTAGCTGATGCATCCAGCAGGGCCATGGTATGCTGATGCTCGAGGGTCCACACTTTCTGCTGGTTTCCTTATGTTAGATTTCTTAATGGAATTTGTTAGGTTAATTTCTGTTTACAAAGTTCTGCATTAAATGGAATTTCATTGCTTGAGAATTGACATTTTCTTGATATAGAGGCGAAACAGTTTGTAGCAGTCTTTTATAGGATATACAGTTACAACAACATTGTAATTTAAAATTGAGATCAATGCCACTGCTGCATTCAATTATAAAATTTATATGCCTTTTAAAATTGGTAGTTAGAAATTCATACATTTATTAGTAAGCATTTATTAGATTAAATTTAATGGAAAATTTTTAGCAACAGTAGTTTGAATCTGGTATTTTAAGGAACTCATGACCTCCCTTTATAGATGATAGAGTAGCAGGTCTCAGAAGCTGTCTTGACCAAGGAGTGGTGTTCTCTGTGGAGCACTCCAGCCTTCCTCTTCCTGCCATTCCTTCTGAGGGACCCTCAGGAGAGCCATCCCTCCTGCACTGTTCAGGCACCCATGTTTCCTTCCTCAGCAGACTCCCAGAGTGGAGACAGGTCTCATCCTCATGTGGAGCCAGGATCAGATCTTCCTAAGTGCTTGATCCATAGGTTTGTAAACAGAGATGTAGACCAGCTGACATGAGAGTCAGTGAGGACAGTAATTAATGCTTGACAAAGCACATTGAGTCCTGGAAGCCCCACTGGTGCAGGTGTGGTGGGGCCAACAACATGGTCCCAAAGTGGTGTTCATGGAGACACCAGTATTATTCTCTGTTGTTTAAAGAATACTCTCATTGTCTGGTTTTATATGGGCAAATATGATACACAAGCTTAAGTTTAAAAGGCCTTGCTGAAAAAATACCTTTTCATTTTTTCCTGGTTTTATAAATATTCTGGCTATAGTAAGCAAAAGCAAATAAAATAATTCTGGATAGGAGTTATATAGCACAGACTTTGACAGATCAGTTAATTGTCTCACATTGCTTGCTCAGCTATCAAAGTTCTGATAATTGCTGCCATACACATATTTTGAGGTGGTATGGAAAAGTAAGCTTTTGCTTTTCCTCTGTTCTCATTGCTTCTCCATTTTAGATGGTTTTATTTGACTACATAAAAATTGCATTAAGAATTAGTCAGTTAGGCTCTGGGGCTTTCTTTCCATCATGCAATTTTGCTTTGAATAAATCAATAGATTAAGGCAACTGTTCTGTATTTCTGGCTGTTTCCATTGTTGAATGTGCTCTATGGTTGATTTGAAAGATATTTTAATTTGATCTTTCAAGTCTCTTTAGGCGGTTTGCAGTAGAATAGTTCTGTGAAGAAAGGGTTAATATTTCTATGTGCATGTAGGGCTTTGCTCTGTTGAAGAGCCTGTTGGATAGATGTAAAATTCATAAAAGAGTAATGACAAGACAGTATACATAAAGCAGATGTAATGCTGTAGATGCACAGCATCTCCTAAAGAACAGCTATGGCCTAGACTGGGAAATCATTACATGACTTCTTAATCTCACTGTTTCTATCCCCTTGATGAAAGTAAAATGTAATGAGCTTACTCTAATGGGCATTTGACTGTATATAGTGCTCCTGAAATGTGCCTGTAACTACTCAATGAAATGGTTATTGACAAACTAGGTTAGATCAGCATAAATAGGGATACTCTCACCACTGTACACCCATCATAACATCTTAATGGTTGAAAGCTTTCTTCAGGTGGAAGCATCTGTAATCCATATTATTTCCTAGAATTGTCACAAAATCACAGAATGGTTGAGGTTGGCAGAAATGTGAAGGTGACCTAGTGAAGCTTCCCTGCTCAAACAGGGTGCCCAGGACTATATCCATGGTAGCTTTTGGATATCTCCAAGTATGGAAACTCTGCAACCTATGTGGGTCCTTTGTGCCAGTCACTCTCCCAGTAAAAAGGTATTTCCTGATTGTCAGAGGGAGCCTCTTCTGTTTTGGTTTGTGTCCATTGCCTCTGGGCAAAGTAAAGAAAGAACCTGACTCCATCTTCTTCACACCCTCCATTCAGGTGTTTGTACACATTGATTAGATCCCTCCCTAAGCATTCTCTTCTCATGGCTGAGCAGTCCCAGCTCTCACTCTTTCCTCATAGGAGAGATTCTTCTGTCCCTTAATTATCATAGTGGACCTTTGCTGACTTTCAGTAGCTCTGTGTCTCCTACTTGGAAGCCCAGAACTGGTTCCAGCACTGGAGATGTGCCTCCCTGGTGCTGAGGAGAAGGATCACCACAGCTCAGGATGCCATTGGCACATTGCTGGTCCACACTCACCAGGACCCCCAGGTTCTTTACCAAAAAGCTGCTCTCCAGACCGTTCTGGCACAGGGCTTTGTTCCTCCACAGGTGCAGACTTTGAATTTGCCTTTGGTGAGCTTTATGAGGGCCCTGTCTGGCAATTTCTCCAGGGCTCCCTCTGGCTGGAACAACCCTCTGTCAGATCAGGCATTCCTCCCAGCCACTTGTCATTTCTGAAGAGATGCAAGAGCAGATGCCATCTGATGGCTTCTTTATGATTTATGCTGCTACAGACAAGAGGATACCTAGCTTGTGGGATTCCTTTGTCAATGTACAGATGAATTTTGATAGTCACCAAAAAGGAAATTGATTTAAAGGAAAGACTGTTTTCCTCTCAAGATAACATGCCCAAGGACAAAAGTGCTTTCAGCCTGTAATCACTTCTAATCAATTCTGTGTATTTTGTAATCTCTTAGGATGCAGGAAGTCAACAAATAGGCTTTTTGCTTGGAAGCTGTGGAGTTACTGTGGCCTTGACCAGCGATGCATGCCATAAAGGACTGCCTAAAAGCCCCACAGGGGAGATACCACAGTTTAAAGGTAATCTAGCCCTGGTTTATCGTGGCTCTCACTGGTCATTTACTACAACAAACTGCACTTGTTTAGTGGCCGTGGGTGAGGGTCAGGCCCATGATGAAACACCACAGGAGCAGCTGGGCTGCTGGGACACTGCTGTCCTGCTGTGTCACTGCTGTCCTGCTGGAGCACTACTGGCAGTGATGGCTGCGCCAGCCTCATGGATGGAGAGCAGCACCAGTGCTCCCAATCCAGTTCTCTGCTGGCTCAGCCAGGCTGCTGAGACCATCTGTGGCCACAAAAATTAAACCAACAGACTTAGGACTGTAGTAGATGAGAAGTGTTCATACTTTAGTGAAGTGTAGGGTCAGTAACTTCTGGCAGGAGAGTGTTAATGACACTGCTGGGGTCAGTAACATCTTAAACTGCCCAGCCATTCCCTCAGGGACTGCCTAAAAAGACCTCAGTAGCTGTGTTAAGAAAGCTGTTCTGCTTTCTTATGCTTTCTTATGCTTTCTATGCTATGCTGAGGTTCGAGGGAAACAATGTTTAGGTAATGGTGACACAGACTTTTCAAGAATAAAACTCTGGCAGGGAAGGCTTTTGTCTTGTCTTATCCAGCAGAAACTCAAAGAAAGCTGGCTTTTGTTTGTACCTCAGGCTGGCCAAAGCTGCTGTGGTTTGTCACAGAGTCTAAACACCTCTCCAAGCCCCCTCGTGACTGGTTCCCACACATCAAGGATGCCAACAATGACACAGCTTACATTGAGGTGAGTTCATGGAGATGCATCTTCTCCTCGAATCATTACATATGGCACTTCTGGATTAGGTAAACATCATTATTCATTCAGTAGTCACAGAAGCAAAGAAGATCCTGGTTTAGTTTGTTAATAAATAATGCTTCTTAATAAATTCAACCAATACTGATTTCAGAAAAGTCAATGGAATGTTAAATTGTATTCTGGATGTTTCTAACATTAACATTTTTATGTGGCTGCTGCAGTGTTATATTACACTTGCCTTGAGCAATCTTGGTTCTGTTCAGTGTGGGCTTGCCCACTAGCCTTGGGATGGATAGATGACAAAGTTCACAGTGAAGCTTCAGTTCTCATATCACAACCTTCAGACCCTTTGAAAGAGAAAGAATTTCTTGTTCAAATGCTTGCCTGTCACTTACTGCTTTATGAGTCACACTCCCAACAAAAGAACAGCATCAGGAAGGGAAAGTTAGCAATGCTGTTGAATTTAATTTTCCTCCTTTTTTTCCCTATCATTTTCTCCCCCTTCTGCATAGACTCAAATGCTTTCAATTCAGTGGTGTAAATATTGAATTTAAATTATTCTTCAAAGAGACTAAGTGCAAGTGAATGGACCAAAGGTGTTTCCTGTCTTTGTGCAGTCAGGACACCAGGCTAAAGAAGCAGAGATGTCTTCACTCTCAATCTTGCTGATTTTCTTCACCATGGAGAAAGATAAATGTTTAATTTATTATCTGCCCCTGATAGCTCTCAGACACTTACATAAAGTTACAAAAATTATTTCAATAATCACCAATGGCCTCACACCTCTTTTCTGCTGCTTTTTCATGAGTCTCACATTCTTCTGATCAAAGAGCTTGTGTCTTTGAGACTGTATACATATAGATTATTATCACAGCACCCAGCAAGGATTCTGCAGTCAGCTCTTATCACATGCCTTGTAAGATGCAGAAGGAAGAAGCTGGGGTTTAGTGGTTGGCCTATAAAATCTAACATGTAAACACTGAACAAACTGAATTGGCTTATTCTCTGCTAAATCTGGCCAGTCCATTAGTCACTGACATGATCAGAATTGTTAGAATTATGTTCCCATGATGGCCTATTTCACACAATGACATGGATTTCAGGTACCAAACCTGGGAATCTTCAGTCAAAAGAGAAAGCCTATCTGAAAAAAAAAAAAATTGCCTTTTAACAAAGAAATGCCTCTGAAACTCCCCAGTACTGCTACCTTCTTAAAATAGAGTCATTAGATGTGTCCATCATTCACCTGCAGAGGAGACACTTTAAACATAGCTATTAAATAATGGAAATAGGGCAATTATTTCACATTGACTTTCCCTGCTTATTTCTTTTTAGTACAAGACATGTAAAGATGGAAGTGTGCTTGGGGTAACTGTGACACGGATTGCACTGCTGACACACTGCCAAGCTCTGACCCAGGCATGTGGATACACAGAAGGTATGGAGTGTGCTCATCATCCTTAAAACATGTGTACATCATCCTTAAAATCAAGTGGGAATTGTAATTTATTTTTCATCAGTCTCCTATATTATGTTTTACACAGTTCAGTGCCAAAGGCTTCTAGATTTAAAAACATGATTTTTTTTTTTTTCATTTGTTTCAGGAAATATATTCATGTTTAAAATATCTATAGAAGAGGTACAAATAATGTCTTAACTAATATAAATCCTGCAGTGGAGATTTACTCTGAAAGTTAACCTTTGAAGTCATCAGTCATGTTATACTTAAGCTTGCTTCCTTTGAGTGGGTTTGCCTTGGGTCAATGCCATGTTCTTAAGAATAAATTCTGCTTTGTTTTTGTTGGACAGCTGAAACAATTGTGAATGTACTAGATTTCAAGAAGGATGTTGGTTTATGGCATGGAATTCTTACAGTAAGTGTGTTTTTTTATTCTCACTGAGTATTTGAAAATAAACTAACCTAATATACTTAGTGCTGTCACAAGCTGGGATGTCCTACAGTTTCTTCTAATACAATTTTTTCTGCTTCGAAAGGAAAATAAATGTCATTTAAACCCATTATATTCTCCTAGTGCAATTACCCATAATGAGCATGGTAAAGATGTCAGTGTATTTTTATGTATCATGTCAAGTGCTATGATCCCATTCATGTCATGTTAACTCACCAATATGTGATTTTGAGATCAAACTTTATAGCAGAAACAAATCACATTAGTACTTGCCTCTGCAGGGATACGATCCAAAGGCATAGTTCTGTTGCCCTTGACTAGCTTCCCAGTCAAAACTCCCACCAACAGATGTTTTTGCTAATATTAAGTATTGCCAATACTTTAAATTGCATTAATTTTCTACTTGATGTTGGAATGTCTTCCTCAATTGACATGGGAGACAACTGACATATTTTTAAGGATTGCTTCTTAAGGTGCTGTTGCAATCAGTGACTGACAAATTGTTTACTATTCACTGATCATTTTAAGAACAGATGTCAAGTCTTGAAGGGTCATTGTTTGGGGGCCCCATGATTTTGGAGGTCCCCAGATTCCCAGTGATCTGATATGTTTTTTTCCATGCAGTGTTACACTGTTATCACTATCAAAGTGCAGTAATAACATTTCTGAAGCAGAAACGATTAGGCTTAACACCCATAAGTACCTCATGTTAAAAACCCATCTTTATCACTGGTTGAAAGCAAAAGTCTAATAGAGCTTTCCTGTGCCTTCCTTTGCTATTAATCTTGTTCTGAACTTCATTTTTTTCAGTACTTGTTTTTCCTGTACCTATGCTTGTGCCAGACTGAAAGCAGGACTGTCTTTTGCAGTTCTCCAAGTGTTTAGATGACTAATCCACTGGGACACTTAACCTTTCTTAAACCTAGGTTTTCCAAAACAAATACTGTATTTAACCTGAGCTGCTGTGAGGGGAAGCGTGTTGCCCTGAGGAGATATTTCTAAATGCTAACAGAAGTAAAGCAGCAGCTCATTTAGGGTGTTTGTTTAACACTGAGAAATCACTGATGCAATTGATGGGCTCAGACTGAGAGATCACCTTTGGATTTGTCATTGGTTTCACTCAAGTGCTTTTTCTAAACTTCCTGGAACTTTTCATGACCTTGTTGAAAATACCGGAATTAGCTCACCTGGAGAGGGACTAAAACTTCCTTCATTTATTTTCTGTCAAAATAAATTGATTTCTGCTTAGTCTAGGATTTCAATTTCTTTGTCTCCTGTCTTTTAAATAATTTGCGCCCCACTAACATTGGTAGCTTTTAGTCTTCCCAGAGATGGATTTCCATAGACAGATATCTTGCTGCTTTTGTTCTTTTTAGTACTGTGTTCATATATATATGGCAGTTTATCAGGCTTAGGGATAATATTTAACTACATAGCAAACATGCAGACATTCTTCATCCAATGTTTTTTTAATTTTTTGTCTCTTTAGAGTGAACATCTTCGAGTAGGAATAGAAAGAAAATGTTTCTTTTCAGTACTGTATAAAAGTTATGATCTGATTAGTCTAAATCCTTAATACTTAATTAAAGCATTGGAAAATGGGTGTCTATTTCATCTTAATGTAGGTAGCTGGATAGGAAAAGATAAATGCCAGCACCGACAGTAAAATAAGCACAGAGTGATTTGCATAGATGCTCCTGCCCATAACACAATATGAGTAGTTGCCACAATTTTTGTATAAAACCCTTTTTTCTTTGTCATTTCAGAGTGTAATGAACATGATGCATGTCATAAGTATTCCATACTCCTTAATGAAAGTGAATCCTCTATCGTGGATACAAAAAGTCTGTCAATACAAAGGTAAGGAACAAGAATATACAGAAGTTTGCTTGATACTCAAAATCAAAAGTGCAAATTGATAACACAGCTGTCTAGCTTTTATATGGTGTTTTAGTGATTTTCTCATTGTTGTTGCAGCAAAAGTTGCCTGTGTGAAGTCCAGAGACATGCACTGGGCGTTGGTGGCACACCGAGACCAGAGGGACATCAACCTCTCCTCGCTGCGGATGCTGATTGTGGCCGATGGTGCAAACCCGTGTAAGCTCTGCTGCTCCTGCACCAGAGAGAACAGGAAGGGATCTCTGTCTTGCACTTAAAGCTTCAGTCTTCAGCCATCTTAGCTAAAATATTTGCAAAATATTGCAGCTTGTTTACTACAAACTGTGTGACATTTATGAAAACAGTAATCAATTTGGGATTTTTTTCAAAGTGTGTTTTTCTTTAGCTCATCCTGAAACAAACATATTCCATATAACATAAGTTTTCATTAAATCAACTTTTGTTTAACATCACAGTCAGGTATGAAGACTGAATCTATAAAAGTTGAAGCAATGAAGACCTAAGCCATAGAAAGGATCAGAACATTTCCTCTGAATGACAGTTCTCAGATGTAGAAGTAACTGAGAATCTTAGGGGAATAATTAAGTTACTCTAGAGAAACACATCTGAATCACTTCATGACAATTACCAGCATGAGCTGTTTCTCTGTATTATTTAAGATACCAGCATACAGGTGTTCTGCTTGTTTGCGGTAGTTTGTTTGGAATTTCTGAATTAAATCTTTGATTTCCCTCATCCTAAAAAAGAACACTGCAATGAAATTGATACTGTAAATCTAGCAGTAATGGCTTTTCTATGTAAGCATAATGAAAAGATTTCATGTTTTAAAATTAGTCTTTATTCCCTGTACGCTTATACACAACTGCATATATATATATAAATATACAGTTGTAGCAGCTATGAAGTATTTCCCAGTGGACATGGATCCTTTTTAAATTATTTTTCCTGAAAAGCCTATATATTTAACAGTAAATTTGCAGTTTGAATAGCACCACTTCAGAAATCAAATTATTCTTCTCTCTGATTGTTTTTTTTTTTCTTTACCCCAGGGTCCATTTCTTCCTGTGATGCATTTCTCAATGTCTTCCAAAGTAAAGGTCTGAGGCAGGAGGTCATTTGTCCCTGTGCTAGTTCACCAGAAGCTCTCACTGTGGCTATTCGAAGGTACATGTTACACCAGTGAAAATGGACCCACTAAATGTGTATATGTGGTAATTTGAAAAAAAAAGAAGAAAAAATATTTAAATATGAATCTGCATATGTAACTTCTATATGATATACATAGTTTGCAATCTGTTTATGTCCAAGGAAGACATACAAGAAGAATTTTTAGAGTATTGATTTAACTTCAGAATGCTTTATGGCTCCCATTGCTGTAATTTTATCTCATTTTAAATTAAATAAGCTAAAATGCAAAAGGAAATTCTGTAAATAAAAGTGTAAAAATGCCGCCATAAGCATAAAATTAATTAAAAACAGAGAATTAAGTGGAATTGCCATTGAGGAAAATCATATTCTTAAGTACTCTGTTTAGAGAGAATTATGACATTCTGCAGGTCGCTTTTGGCTGACAGGCACTTTTTAACCATTCACAGACTCTCAGTAATCATCTGGAAATGCTCTTTCAGTCTGAGGGATTTGTGACTAGAACTAAAATGGATAAATTCCACTAAAACTGCTAAATGCTGCTGAAGCTGTTAAGCATTATATATATACAATCACAGAGTTGATCAGATTGGAAAAGACCTTTAGGATCATTGAATCCAACCATTAACCCAGCACTGCACTTCACTAAACTGTGTCCCTGAGTGCCACTTCCACGCATCTTTTAAATACCCAAGGATGGTGTCTCAGCCTCTTCCCTGGGCAGCCTGTTCCAATGCTTCCTGACCCTTTGGGTGAAGAAATTTTCTCTAATATCCAATCTAAACCTCCCCTGGCACAACTTGAGGCCATTTCCTCTTGTTCTGTCACTTGTTACTTGAGAAAAAAGACCCACCTGGCTACAGCCTCCTTCCAGGCTACAGCCTTCCTTATCATTTAGGAAGTGATAAGGTCCCCTCTGAGCCTCCTTTCCTCCAGGCTGAGCCCCCCAGCACCCTCAGCCTCTCATGAGACTTTACTCTAGCAGCAGTATCCTGTCAGGAGTGCTGTAGCACACAGTAAATGCTGTAAGTATTGTCTGTTTTGGCAGAGTTTTCCAAAAACTGTACATTGAACAGTAAGCACTTTGTTTTTAAGTTCATGTTTCTGCAGCCAGTTATAATTGTTTCACGTTAGAACATGCAATAGAAATGTGTAAAGCACTAAAATAACATTAAGTAAAATACTTCCTGCCACAAATTCCTAAATACACTGTCCAAGTGAAATTTAACTAGATTTTCAATTAGATTTCCAACACAACATTTACAAGAGGAAGGACATGAGGCCAAGAATGTGGTTGATTTTGACCTCATTATTAGTTTAGAACATCTGAAAGCAGTCCATCAGGGACTTACCCTCTCCAGGTTAGTTGTCTTTCTGTGAACTACAGGATTTTAGAGAGCCCTTCCTTCAGCTCCACCAACCTACTCTCAGCTTTATACAAGAAGTACCAAGTGTCTTTCCCTTAGATGGGTTTCCCTGCCATTGGCTGTGCAGGCCTTTGCTCCCTTGGAATGAACTCTTGCCTGTAAGTTCAGAGGGGAAATGAATGGGCAGCAGACGTCCTTGTGCTGAGCACCGAGCAGGTTTTTATTTTCCTGGGCCAACCCTGGAAAATTTCACCCAAATCACAGATTATGAAGAGGGAGAACTTCATAATGGCATGACTGGTGTGCCCTTTCTAGACATAAGCTCTGTGCCTTGTAGCTCTCTGAAGCACTAAAAGCTCCTTTCCAAATTAACTAGCAAAAAACCTTACAAAAAATTTATTAGCACATATCATTGTGGATAATTCAAAATAAAAAAAAGATAGGCATTTTATCTTCAGTGCATCACTGTGTAATTACAGAGCAGTTCTGACTGCAGTGAATGTTACTGAACACATCTCCTTTTATTTGAACTCTGTTTAATGGTAGGATAATGCTAGATGAACTTGGGAGATGTAGTATTTTTCATTTTGTTCAAGCCATCTCTGCTGACAGTAAAGTCATTATCATACAATTTCCGAAGAGTTACTGCTGAAGTATGCATTAAAATGACTCCCTGCAGAGGAGAGATCCAGAGAGCTCCCTGTTAATGCTCTGACTCTTTCAAAATCTATGGTGTATTTTTCCTGAACTTCTACAAGGAAGAGTAACAAAACCAGTTCTCAGTTGGAATAACCTTATAGTTTAGAAGAAGACAGTAACAGGCTAGAGGTACTTCAGCCTTAGTGCTGAATCACCGAGCCTAATATTCAAAGGGATGTGTCATGCAAATAATTCATGTTATTCCCCTTTGGTTTACTGCATATTGGTCTGAACCCACTTGCTTAAGGGAATGCAAGAGTTTCAGAACAGGTTTTTTTCCCTTTTAAATGGCTGGCAAAAAGCAGTGGTCAAATAGATTGTATCTGTAAATGGTAGGAGGAGCTCTCTCAAAATGCTTTGTGTGATAAGTAATGCAAGAAAATGGATGTGATCAAAGTCCAGAGGGCCTCTACTTCTGGAAGTCTTGGAGAAGCCTGCAGGAGACCTTTCTTCTCATGAGCACAAAATGTGTGTTTTGGGGAGCAGGGATGAGAGAAAGCTGATCAATAATGTCGCTGAAAGTTCCTTTTACATTATGGGAGTGTTATTTATCACAGGTGCTTGTTTACTAGTGCCATTTGTTATGCTCTAATGCATTTTCAAGCATGCTCACATCCTTCTTTGTTGACAATGTCACTTGAGAAATATGGCTCGTAAAACCTATTAATTGAAATTTATAGAGCCCATCAGGGCAAGGCTTCCATGAGCAGGACTGGCTGAGGCCCATCTAGTATTTCAAGCACAGTAGAGGAGAAATGTCACATCAAAGGACATTATCTGTTAAAAAATAGTTGTGTTGTGATGGAGTATTTGGGAAAAACTCAGAATTGTGAGCTAAATATTGGCTGTTTTATCCATCCTGAAAAGAGCTGGAGTCTGCTCTTCATGGATGCGTAATCCGAACTCAGATCAGCACCATGCCACCTTCCAGTTTTGCATTTGAAAATGCAGGACAGTGCATGAGTCCTTCCAGACATGAAAGGCTCTGACACATTCCACTGGCTTGGTAACTTGCATAGTCAACACTCATTTTACTCAAGCCACACTCTCCATAGGTATAATTGTATCCACTGGTGCAGCAGGTGGTTTATACTGAAACAAGCTGACAGGCATCTTGTGCTGTTGCTGTGGAATTTTACAGCATGCAGGCAATGAATCCAAGCAAACTGAGGCATTACTGAGAGGCTGCGTCCACAACATTTTGACCATGACTGATGAAGGTGTAATTTGTTTTAATTTTCATGTGGTAAATTAGAATAGGAAGAATTCAATTATATGCACTAAAATGAAGGCGATAAAGTCCTTGTGTCTTCCACAGATACTCGTCAGTAAATCTGTGTCAGGGTGCCTCAAAATAGATAACATATAGAATTTATCAATTTATTTACTGATCAGTTCCAAATATTTGTAGTGCAGTTTCCTTCCACATCATCTACTTCACCTTTCAGTATTTTAAAAATTAGGTAAAAGCTTTTTACTTGGGTGGTAAGGCAATCTTTATAAATTTTTCTGAAAATTAAGTGCAGGCTGTTTTGGGTAAAGGTTAGGGGTTACTTGCATCTCAGCAGCCCCATATATGGAGGTGGGTATTGAATGAGAGAAATAAAGTATGTAATGACTCAGAAATTACTGAGGAGGAAAAAAGGAGAAATTTTTAACTCTTGAAACAGAGGAGTATTTGCAATGGTAGTAGTAGTCCATTGCAATGCAATAGTAGTCCATTAAGCACGAGTAAATGTTTTCAGCTGCCTGGTGGTGCACTGATTCTCTAACCCATGTTTGTAGGCCAACAGATGACAGCAACCAGCCACCAGGAAGAGGAGTTCTGTCCATGCATGGTCTCACTTACGGAGTGATTCGGGTGGACTCTGAAGAAAAGCTGTCTGTCCTGACTGTCCAGGATGTTGGCTTAGTGATGCCAGGAGGTGAGGAACTTCCTTTGAAACTTATTGTGATTCATCAATTTAAGGAATTGGCAGTAGAAAGTTGCAGCTGGGCGTACTTTGTTGCTGGACTACAAGCTTTGGGACTATAAGCTCCTTGAAAATATTTTAGTCCAAAAGCATTACCTTACAAAACTTCATGTTTTGGAAATCTCAAGATTTCTTGTCTGCATTTACCTCAGTGTCTGTCTGTGCTTGCATTAGCAGCCTGTATTTAATAACCTGCCACAACATCATAACATCTGTTCCTCAGCTGTGAGGTGTTGGTAGAGAAAATAAGGAAGTTAAAGTACTGTGGCTATAAATATCCATGAGTCTAACCAAGACAAAAGGTTTCAGTAGGGAAAGTTTTCATAGCCTATGCTAAGGATCAATAAAATTGCGATCTGAAAGCTTGCAGGATGTTTTTCCAAAGGTCTTGTGCTATCACCCAGCTACTAGATAGAGGAGGTATGACTGAGAAGTTCATGCTGATTAATTCAAACTGAAACCAGTGCTTCTGAAGAGGAAGATAACACTTTTCGTAAGACAGCTACATTTTAAATAAGATGCTATGGAAACTAGAAAAGGCTAATACTGTATTTTTTCATAAGAGAATGCTTGTTATGGACCAAAGCAATAAAACATAATGATGTGTCTTACAAAATACCAGTTGAACAACTTAAAATAAAGGAAGCTATGACTGGTTGTTGTTTAATAGTTATCATACAAGATATTATAATAGATGTGCCATCTTGCACTTCATATTATGTTCTGATAAATTTAATGAAAATGAACGCTCCTGTTTATCCTCTGAGTGAAAGATTTTGTACACTTGCACTTAAAAGATGTGTTGATTCCTTTCTACTTTCCCTGGATCATCATATCCTCTTTGCAATTACAAAATCTACCAATGCTGTACTCCAGCTCCAGAGATTATAGATAAAGCAACATTCCCTATTCTTATTCAAATGGTTGATATAAAATAGTGCTTCTTTCTCAGACCAGTGCTTTCTAATCCCTCCTGTTTAGCTCCTGCTGTCTCTGCAGGCCTGTAAGATCAGACAGAAGGAGTCTGAGCTCTGATAGATTCTCAGTAAAACAACTGTGTGAGTCTGCTGGAATATCTTGATCTTTCATGTTACTTGCTGCTTTCTGAGAGGTGGATTTCCTGGTTGTCTGCCTCTCTGGCTGTATAGTAATTATCAAGGGCTCCATTAGACTATTTCATTTTGCACTGACTGAGGCAGATCTGGTTTTCAGTATGCAAAGCTGGGAAAACAATCACATTTCACAGCAATATTACAGATGAACTGCAGTTTCAGACAGCAAGGCAAATAGGTGTTGTTATCAATGTAAAAACTGACTTTGCATTAAGATCCTTGCATTCTTTATATAAATATCATTTATAGTAGAAAAACACTTGATAATGTTGAACACCATAATGTTCAAGAAACTGATTGTTAGACATTAGTCCACATGTAATTCATTTGTTTATGTCATCTCCGTCATGATGTCTTTCCCACAGCACTTATGTTATTCTGTTTCATTTTATAATATTTTTTGAATTCCTTTCTTCGCCCTCTAGCTATAATGTGTTCGGTGAAGCCAGATGGAATTCCTCAGCTCTGTAAAACAGATGAAATAGGAGAACTTTGTGTATGTGCTATTGCAACGGGTACATCATATTATGGACTCTCGGGCATGACCAAAAATACTTTTGAGGTAAGTTGACAAGGGGAGCTAGATAAAATCCTTCCTTTTGAACTTTTTCTGTTTCAAGGTAATATTTGACATGAAGTATTTATATTAACACTATAGGAATAGCAATATTAATCAATGCCTGTGGCTTGGGACCTATATTCTAGCCAGATAATCTGCACTGAAGCCCATTTCATTAAGTGCAATTGTAATCTTTATGTGAGTTTAGTTTTGGCTCGGAGGAGCTTTTACTTCAATATTCAAATAAGATACCAGGAGCCAAAAAAAATCAGAAGGAAAGGAGTAAGACCAAGTTCAAAAGGTAATATTGTACAAGTCTATGTGCAGAATTTGATTATTCCAAACAGTAGGAAAGCTGCTTGGTATCTCTAGAAAGCCGTTTTCAACATTTCCACAGCACTTCCAGCATTAAGGCTTGTATTTATACAGAATCCTGACAGGTGTAGTCTTCAAGACATGTATCTGAAGAGCAGAGAAAACTTTTCCTGATTAGTCCCCACCTGCTTTTGTTTGAATTGCTTAGGTGAAAGCCTTTTGGCTTTGTGGAATCTGTTTTCTGACTCCAGTGCACACAGCTATATTGATAGCTGTGTAGTACCTGCTCACTTGTTATCATTAACTTCTGCTGAAGACAGTGTGTAAGGCTGAAGAAATTAGAGAAAAAGTGAAAAAAAAAAGATTTTTAAGCTGCAATTCTTTCTCATTTAATATTTATGGCAGAAATTAATACAAATACATTTTGGTTTTCCTTAAAAAATTCTCTGTTATTACCACTTTTAATAGACTAATGTGACTAATATCTCCTGCAAAATGCAGAGCTGAATGTTGTAAACACTACACATTATGTAATTAATGGAGACAAGTGGATATGATTCTGCATCCTACTGTTGAAGTCAAGAATCCTACTATGCTATTGTGATCTGAAATTTGTTGATAGCTGATTTTTATGCTGCAAATACAATTGGCAATACTCAGTGTGACTGGTAATCCTGGATTTTGCATACTTGAGGGTAGAAAGGTACTTAGATTCATTTTGTAGTATTTGCTGTAATTGTGATGTCATTCGTAATTCATAATTGTCAGCAGTTTAACAGCATGTTTGGACTGATTTAGACTTATTCCTAATGCTAAGCCAATAAACTGCCATTAAGTGACCAGGACCACTCTATTTTAAAGTTAAGCATGTTTTTAAGTGTTCTCTCAAAATGGATCTCTATCCTGTTTTACTGTGTAATTCATGTTGCAGGTACTAGAGTGTCAAAGAGTTTTGTGTTCCTGAAATGAATTATGGCCAAGGATGTATAAGCATTAAATCTGTTCAATAAGAGTCACCTGTGGGCATCTGGCGGCAGAATTTCACCTTTCTTTTTAGATGAGCCTTCATGAACACTATGTAGGCATGGTCTTCTACTTGCCATTGTCTTTTTGCCTTTAGACTATTTAAGTTTAAAGAAATGACTGCAGGAAAGTGTGGTTGTGTCAGAATTCAGCTCAGAGTAGCTCACATACCAAAAGGATAACACTGTGCTAATTAGGATAGAAAAAGCCATGGGAGTCTGTCTGTGGAAGTCATGTATGTCTGGTGTTCAGATGTTTAGAGATGTGCTCTGTAGGGCTGTTTTCACTTCCAGGTATGCTACAGAAGATGTTATCACTAGTATTCTGAGAACTTAATTGACCTTAAATAAAAATGTGATCAGCTGAAATAGTAATTAATGTGCTGTACCTTAAAATAGCTTCATTTCTAGCCTGCCTATTTCTTACACTGTGCTGGAAATGGTCATGAGGTACTGAAAAAAACCTCTACTGAAATGTTCATGAGTTAAGCTCTCAGTTAACCTATACAAAGCACCTCAGGCTGGCAGTCTGCTCAGCATAGGTTTTTATTTAATACTGTTGATGTTGATTTTGTAAATTTTTTTTAAGGTCATAAATGATTTACAGACTCACAGAAAATGTGTATGGTAAACAGAGTGGGATTGAATTTGCTGGAACTCAGGTACACACCAGTATAGGAGTTTCCTGACACTCCCTTTATGGTCAGTGAAGGATAAAGAGCATCACCAGTGACCTATTTACTTTGTTTCAGAATAGCCGTCTGAGAGAAAATACCTGAAATACTTTGCAGCCTGATCTCTGTGTATAGAACTGAAGACCCATGTTTCTGTTTTGCAGGTGTTTCCTATGACCAGTTCTGGTGGCCCTATCACTGAATATCCTTTTATAAGGACTGGACTTCTAGGCTTTATAGGACCAGGTGGACTTGTCTTTGTTATTGGCAAAATGGATGGTTTGATGGTTGTCAGTGGAAGAAGACATAATGCTGATGACATTGTAGCAACAGCACTGGCCGTGGAACCCATGAAATTTGTCTACAGGGGGAGGTTTGAGCCTTTTTTTTTATATTATGTAGAAATCTTTATTTTGCTTAGATGAAGTATAAATGATCCAGATGCTTTCAGAAAGCAGTGCCTGATCTGCATTGTAGTTTCCCTCCAGTTCTGTTCATATTGCCTGAACCAGGAAACAGCTGAGGAAAGCCCAAGGCAATGTTGAAGCAGAATTTGGATACCAAGGTCTTGAAACTGTGATTACTGAAATTTCCAGTTGAACAGCTGGTTAATTCTGAGGATGTTGGCTCAACAGGAGCCTTTCTGTGTGCGCTGAACATTTCCAATATGCCTTACACTGAAGTTTTTGAATGTGAAAGTTATTCTTTGTGTGACCTTCCTCATGTGCTGAAACTGAGCAGGAGAGATCCAAAGCTTCTGAAGAGCCTCATGCAATAGCATGTGCTCACACTCCCTCACATGTCAGACCTCTCACAAAATGATGTTGCAATTACTGTCTTCTAAGACAGGGCCAAGGAAGGTGCTTATGCTGGCTGTTATATAACATCTTAGCAACAACCTTGGTGTGACCCAAATGTCATGCTTTTCTTACTCCAAGAATGTTCACTTCTCAATCCTGCTCTGACATTCTGCTTGTATACACATGACTGTAGAACAAAGCCTGCTGTTTCAACTCCAGAACTTATCTAAAACTGTTCTTGTAGCTTTTTCCCTATAAATATATTAATAATTGGCACACCAGGAGTCTAATTAAGAAGAAAATAAATCAGAATTGTAGAAGATTAATGCAGAAGACAGGTTTTCCCTCTGTCCTGGCACTAAATACTCTTCTCTCCTCCTATAGAATAGCAGTGTTTTCCGTGAGTGTGCTGCATGATGAAAGGATAGTTATTGTTGCTGAGCAAAGGCCAGACTCCACAGAAGAAGACAGTTTTCAGTGGATGAGTCGTGTTCTCCAGGTAATGCTCTATGTGTACGTTTGGAGGCTATTTTTTTACTTACTTTATATTCTTTTTATTGATCTTTCAGACCCCTGAGGTAACTGACATTTGTCTTTTAGTAATTGTGAATCCAACTTCAGTTACTCTTGCTGCTAATGAGCACAAAATGAGATTATTCTGAGTGACAGTTCCTGTCTGGGCTGCATACACCCAGAGGGTGATCCTTTCCTAATCAAAATACTATAAAAAAACAGGAATGAATTAAAGTAAATAACAGCACTGAGAGAGTAGCATATGATTTATAAGGATATAGTCATTCATTACTTCAAAAGGGGAATGAATGAATGAATGAATGAATGAATGAATGAATGAATGAATGAATGCATTATATACTCTTACTGTCAAAAGCTACCAGAGTCTCCTACTTAACAGTTTTAAGCATGGATGCAGAGTTGGCCTGATCCAAATTTATTTTCTCTGACAGGTGAGAGAGAATGATGTGTTTCTAGTGTACCATGTTGATAGCTAAAATAAACTGAATGAAACCCGGCCTAAAAATTCCAATTTCCCTCCACTGAAATGAAGGAAAGGGATTGATTAGCTCAGATCTAGGTATCTACAGTGAGGTTATCCTCTCAGAGGGACACGTCTTGCAAATAATCCCATTCCATCAGTCTGGCAATATTAATACTATACTCAGGCTTTTTTTCAACTCTGATGTTCACACAAAAAAATGTTAAATACCTTAGATAGGGTCATCTTCCATCTCTGTGGTTAAGCCAATTCAGACTCAAAAGCAATAGATTTAATGGAGAGGTAGTCAGATTCAGTCTGTTTGTTGCTACCTTGTGAAGTGGTCTCACTCTGTCTACAGATGATCTCCTGTTACTTTTACTTCCCTTTCTTGCCTTACTTTCTGTCCTTCTGCAAGGACTCTTCTCAGTAAATATATTGCAGGCATATTTTTTGCTTTACCTAAGAGCCAAAGTAAAATATCCCACACAATTCAGAGATGTTTTTATTCATCATTGCATTTTACTGAATAAGAAAGTATCTTATTGATACTGAATAAGAAAGTATCTACTGTATCCTTCAAGAAACTGAACAAATAAGCTTTCATCCATCTCAAGACAGGCTTATCTGCTGTCTTGATTTAAAAGACAGCTACATTTCATACAGTTAGAGGCATCTCATATTCACAGTAGATCTGAATTAATACCAGGAAAAGATAGAACCTCTAGCTTGCCATCACACAGAAAGCTTTTGAAACACTTAGTAGCACCTAGGGCAACTACTGTAGAAGAAGAGTCTTTGGATTGCCCACACTTTGTCAAGTAGCAGGCTCCTAAAGGGGTTGAAACTCTGGGCTTAACACTTGTCCTGTTTTGTCAGGAAGCATTGTGACTTTTATAGAACTAATGTCTTACACAATCATAGCCAGTAGAGTTCTGCACTGAAAACTGCAGGAATCCTGTGTCCCAATGCTCCTGCCAAGAGTCAGCCCTGTTATTCTGAGTCTGATCAAGTCCTAGCAGTGTCTGAGAATAGTAGGCCATGTATCAAAGTATACACATGTGTGGCTGCTTTCATCACCCACGTGTGAAGCCTGCAACTCTGGCACGCACCACTATGTGAACAAGAAGTTTCTGTTTCCACCACAGCTGAGAGCAGAGATGAAGGACAGAAGCCAGGAACATGAGGGATGTTTTGTGCCTCTTCCCAGTCAGAGTTTTAATGACAGATGTCAGGAAGTGGTAACCAGCTGTATCTGAATCATCTGCTAGTGAGGCACAACATAGCAATATTACTGCCTGTGTCATGACTCTCAGTGAAGTCCAGGATAACAAACTCCATCAAATTGCTACTTGATTTTAATGCTATTTGTGAGTTGTCTGACACCCTGTGAGTGCTGCCCTGTGCCACTGCTGCCCTGCACTGCCTGCTTCTGCTGTGCCTTGCTGTCTCTTCCCTTCAGTTGAGCTGTCTTGATTTGCAGAACCAGTTTTACCAGTGGTTTGCACATATTCTGACTCTCCTGACCCATCCTGCCCCTTGGCAAGGAGCTGAAGGGATGGTAGAGCTGCTATACCTGTGAGACTATGCTGGACTGCATCTGTGGGCTTTAGCAGAGGGATGGTTGGGAGGGGGTGGTCGGGCTGGGATGGAGTTTCTAGGGAGTAGAAGGGTGAAGATCCCAGATCACCCAGCAGTTCAGTCAGATAGATCCTAGATACTCATCTGCTGCAGACTGTTCTGACCCTTCAGGCAGGCTTGTGGTCCCTGTATGGCAGACTGGATGTGAGTTTTACCATTGCCAGGACTTGACAGGACTAGGTAAAGCCAGGAGATGTACTGCAGCACTGGAAAGTGTTTACCCAGAGAACTGTGTCAGAATGTTTTCTCAGCTCAAACAACAGCAGTCTGGACTCTCCTCAAGTTTGCGTATGTCATGTCCATTTTCACAATGAAAGAGAGGGACAGAGATTTCAGATACTGTTTGATTCTGGCTGGAAAGAGTAATTTCAAAAACCAAGCCATCTCATCAAGAGGCATAAATGCCAGCAGTATGAAAATTGACTGGTACTCTTCTCCCTCAAAATTTTAAGGCTCAGTTCACCAGTTGTCATCCTTGTGACAAAGTCATTCCCTGCTTCAGAAATGTGCCAAACTCAAAGGTGTGAAAGGTGACAGATTTGAATGACACACGATATTTATGTGGTGTTGTGTAGCAGATGTATCTCAGAGACAGTTCAGAAGTGACTGGGGAATCACTGCATGCACTCCTCATCCAACCACAGCTGGGTATTGTTTTCCATTCAGCGCCTGTAGGAGCCATAGAGTTTTATCTTTCAGTAAAAATGGTTACTTGCCCTGTGATGATTTTCCTTCAAGCTGACTTCATGGGAGGATCCCATGATTTATCATTGCTTTTCACAACCTACAAATAACATTATGATTAGTTGGTTATGATGGTTTCTGCCAGAAATATGAGATGTTGTGTGTTGGCTGCCATAAATATTTCACTATGGCTGATCTTTTGGGGATGGGGTCTGTAGACCAGCAACAAGGTCTTTCAATTCTGCTGTGAGAGCTACTACTGCTAAAATTCCAATGCTTTTAAATGAGTCACCATTTTATTATTCTTTCTTATGAGATTTTGCAGTCAAATAAATAAGAAATGGCAAACAGAAGCCAAAAGCAAAGCATTGCTTAGTCTGTACGAGTAATCAGTAATTTATTGGTCTACACTTTAGTACATGCATAACTGTAAATGATTATTTAATTCTCAGAGTATAGATTGTATCTTCAAGGCAGCACACATATCAATTCTCTTTTCTCACAGTTTAAAATTAAAAAACAAGATAAGTAAATTATATTTTTGAACATTTAACTACTCATTAGAAATGCTATTTGTAATTTGTTTCTCAGTTTACATAAATGTCTGAAGTTGGTTTTATAACACAGTTGCTGCAATTTTTGTTACCACTATAAGGAAAATAAATCCTTTAAATCTCTGGGGCATTAAAATCTATGTGCATGGATATTCATGTTTAACTCAATAAATTACATTGATACTGTATGCTAGAGTTTTATTGAAAGTGATGCAGTTTAATTAACATACCAGGCAGTGAACATTGTTGCTATATGATACAAAGACGCTTCTTTTTCATTTTTTTGTCAAACCGCTTTTTTTTCAAGTGGATAGTTTCATAGTTTTCCCTTATATATTTTCCATTCCTGCCTGAAAATCTTTTACACTGTGATCAGGGAATGAAATAGTTATTACACTATAAAAAAATTAAAAATATTCACAAGCTACATACATCATTAGTTATAGGGGTTATTTGAAATTTTGCCCTGCTCAGAAAGATGGACTGGATATTAAGTTGATAGGAATCCTTTAACTCTGAGAAGTGCAGAGCTTAAAAGTGATTTCATATGGTCTGACAGCCCATCTTTGTAAAAAATCTGCAGGATATCTGCTAATGATGTGTGCTTAAGAGGGATAACAAGGTAGCATTTCCTAATAGATTTGTGTGCATTTATCAGCAGGTTTTTGGTTGCTTTTTTATCTGCTGGAATGAATATAATAATATTTCCATCCACCTGTTCCCAGTGAAAAGAACCTCCTTATCACTGACATAGCTGAAGTGTCTTTCCATCTCCAGTTAATTATTAGGGCTGTTTCATGCAGTAATTCAGAACAACACGTGCTTATTAGAGAGATGAAAAATTAGCCTTTCATTAAAATCGACTTCCTGTGTGGTTTTTTTAGGCAATTGACAGCATTCATCAAGTGGGAGTCTACTGCCTAGCACTTGTCCCAGCAAACACGCTTCCCAAGACACCCCTGGGAGGGATTCACCTGTCAGAAACCAAACAGCTCTTCCTGGAAGGATCTCTGCATCCTTGTAACGTGCTGATGTGTCCCCACACCTGTGTAACAAACCTGCCTAAACCAAGGCAAAAGCAACCAGGTAAGGGGAGGGAGGGCCAAGGGACTGTGACTTCGTGCTGTGTGCTTATGGTACTGTAAGGGAGCCAAATCAAGTAATTGCTGATACAGGTGAGAATCAGCTTCATCAGCTTTCCTCCTCAATATTCTGTGTGAGTCGAGGACATCATTGGTGTTGCCAGATTCTAGAAACAGCTTCACAGAGAGTGCAAGGAAAAATGCTAATTCAATAACAATGACATTTTTATCACTCTACAAGGCACTGCTGAGACCACACCTGGAGTTCTTTGTAAATTCCTCTTCAGTTATGTTTAAAGAGGATGGAGACCAAACCAGAGAAACATAAAATCTTGGCTTATTTTGAAGGCTGAGTTTGTAAACTAGAAGCAGAGAGGAAGAGGACTGTTGACACTAAATAACATTTAATGTCATAATATTTGCTCTTGTTGGAAGAGCAAATACTTCAAAACTGGTCATGAGTAAATTAAACCAAAGAATGAGTGCTTTAATCCCCCACCTGTGTGAGAAGATTCTGTATTACTCTTACAGCAGGTATATTAGAGGAAAAACCCTAGTTTAAAGACAGTTCTTCAGAAGTTCTGCCTCTTCATGAAGAATGTTGGATGAAATAGTACAGCAAGAGACTGTCTCAAGAGACCAAGAAAGCCCTTGTAGCCTCCTGTAGTCCAGTCATTGGTTATTTGTGCCCAAGGTACAAGTAAATTTCAGCAAATTTTTGCCTTTGAATCCAGTTGCAGGTTTTAGTACTCAGATTAATTTCAAGGAGTTCTGGATGTGTAGCCTCAGGCTTAAGACTTGAATTCAGCTACATTAGTCTAAGTGTTGGCTCTTTTCCACTTTGAAAAACACCTTGGAATTAGAAGTGAGTTTGCTCTCTGCATCTCGAATATGGAGACTATCCCTCGTGAATTCAGTGCAAGTTTGCCTTAACTATCATCTTTTTTTAAAACCTTTGGACAAATGTTTCAGAATCAAAACCATAATCTCAGTTTGTGGATACTGGGAGTGTCAGAGGTTAACAATGGCTTGCACTAACTTAATGAAGGCAATCAGGCCTTTTACTGCAGCGGTCACATTGGTACTTCCTTGTTGCTGCACCACAAAATAATTGCTGAATTAGAATCAATGGAGATTGTTACAGATATGTTATGTGTACATTAAATATTACTATGGTAATAATAATATTTAATGCCAGGAGCACAGAAACAAAACTGATAGTATCACATTTTCCCATTTTGTGTCATTGTGACATACCCAGAGAGTATTGCTTTTATTATGTTAGAGCAGAGTAGTCTGTAGGTGCTTTTGATTGTACGTTATCTGGTTACTTATACCACAAACAATCACTTGGACATCACAGGCTAGAAGTAGAGCCTGGTATAAATTGCAGTTGATCAGTGATCCTTGTTGGAGAAGCAGAAAACAAATGCCAACATGAGCTTAAAAGGTATCTGTGAGACAGGTATTGTCCCCTGATGGCAGCAACAAAACATCAATGAAATCTGCCTCATGGAGGAGTGTCAGCCATGACATCTTATTTTCTTGTGAAGTTATTAACTTCACTCTCAATCTTATTCTAGAAGACTTATATATTTTATCATAGGCACCATCTGCCTTCCTAATCCCTGTCACTTTGTGTCTGTAGCATTACAGAAGTCCTAATACAGATGCAACTTAGCCCAGGCAAGAGAAGAGAGAAATAGGAATGTTGTTACTCTGGACTGAGGCACCTGAACGGATATTCCTACAGCAGGAGCTAAATTTTCCAGATTCATCCTGTCAAGGCAGACAAGATACGTCTCTGTCTGTGAAGAGCCCATGCTAAATTAGAGCTGTTTTGAGAGGATGAATCCAGTCCTATGTATCTTCCAAACGATTCTGGTCCCTAACCAAAGTTTGTGTCAACAGAGATGGGCTCAAGTTTTGGTTTTGTGGACAGCAGTGAGGAAAACATCACGTAATGAAAAAGAAATCACGTGAATTTTCATCCACAAGCAAAGGATTTTTATTGTACATGGTGTATTTCTGCTTTATTCTAGAAATTGGCCCTGCCTCTGTGATGGTGGGGAACTTGGTCTCTGGAAAAAGAATTGCACAGGCCAGCGGTAGAGATTTGGGGCAAATAGAAGATAATGACCAGGCCAGAAAGGTAAGCTAAACTTTTCTGTTACAATTTGTATTTAGCATCATAAGTTAACTTCATCCATATATATAGTTAACATCATATAGTTGACATCAGGACACGTAGCAGTTCAGAGATATGATGGATGGTGATGATTATTGTTATTATTATTATTACCACCAAATTTGTTGATGGCTTTTTTCTAATTAATGCATATATTTAATATGCCTTCTTCACTGATAAATATTAAATAGACATGTTGAGAAGTCACTGCATTTCATTTTTATGGATTTTTTGAAGTAAGTTTACATGGGACAGCAGATAAAATGTGGTGGAATGCGTTCATGAGGCTTCTACCAGAAATCATGCTCTATTACATAATTTTTACCAGCTCAAATGGAATTCAGATAATTTTGTTTACCTGTAAGGTCCTGACCTTATTTGTTGTTATTTTAATTAATTAAAATAAAATTAAAATTAAATTGAAATTAATCTCTTTTGGGGGCTTATGTGAGTAATTAAATTAGTAAGTTCTAAGCTGTATAAGTACTTATTTATAGTAAGAAAAAGAGAGAGAGCTAAAGAATTAAATAGTGCTTAAATTCAGAGGGATCAGTAAGAACTTTATTTGCTTTGGAAGTATATGCAGTAATATATTGTAATCCCAGCAGTGGCTTCACTTCCAGAGGGGTGGCTGCTACCATGCCAAAGCACCTTGCTATAAATGTGTGACAAGAGAATTAATTCCTGTTTAGTGCTTCTGGGTATTGTGACCTGGATTTTACAGCCAAGAAGTTGTTTGGTGTCGTGACTGTCACTCTGCTGTGTTGCAGTTCCTGTTCCTGTCGGAAGTGTTGCAGTGGAGAGCTCAGACCACCCCTGACCACGTGCTCTACACCCTGCTCAACTGCAGGGTAAGAAGTTCAGGCCGTGGCTCCAGCAGGCTTGGAAAAGGCACACTGGGATTTCAGCAGCACCTGCTTGTGCTGTGGCTGGATGTGACCTTTCTCTTCCTATTTCCACTAATACTCAGCTGTTATATTTAATGTTCACTGAGGCAGAAGGGAAAAGAGAATAATCATTGTCAGTTGTCAGGCTATAGATTGCTTTAGTATCAGACAGTGTGCCTTACACATTTCTCATTCCTTTTTCTACCACATACATGTTGTGTGTGAGCTGACACTGCAAATCTGTTTCAATACTGTTGAATCTGTTTCAAATCTGTCCCTGTGTTGAATAACAGTGTTTAATACTGCTCACCATCCTGATTTCCAATTTGAAAAGCATAGGCTTGGCAAAACCAAAGCATTTTCCCTAAATAGTGCAATGGCTGTTGTTTGTGAGATTGGACCATCTGGGGGAGGTTTGAGAATGAGGAAAGGAGATGAAGAGAAGAAAATGTATGTCCAGAATACAATCAAGTCCACAGAGGATCACTAATAAATCTCTCTGCATAACCTACATGAGGTGCCAGCCTGGCACAGCATTTCATTGCTTACTAAAAATGAGTTAAAGGAATGTGACAGGTACAGGACTTGGCTTTGCTTAGAGTAAAACTTCCTTTCGGTAGTGTAACTTTACTTACTGGATGATTACAGATGACAAAGCAATAATCCTCAAGACTACAGAGAGAATTAAAGTCTGATTTCAGACCATTCCATCACAGCACATTTAGACATACCTGTCAGATCTGGGACACATACATAGTGTGTGAGGGTCTTCAGGAGAGGGGAGGCCTGGAAGAATGCTGTTCCCCTGGAGTAGTAGCTGATGTTGTCTTAGCCTGTGGGGTCTTTATGCAACTTGAATGGGCTCTTAATGCAACTTGAATGGGCTCTTAAGCCTCCAGTAATTTGTGAACCTCTGTGAAATCACCACTTACAGTATTTACAGAATGTCCTTCTCCATTTTACAGTGCTGGTACAAAGTTGAGTTTGAAACTACCAGTAAGTAGTTAAACAAATGTTTTAAAAATTCAGATTAGTAGCTCATATTTGTGAATATGTGAAACCTGACAGACAATAATGTATTTTTTATGGCAGAGTAGAAATCTTGAGAGGCAATGCTGTTTATAAGTTCAATATTACACCATTAAGGTACTGCATTGCTGTGTCCTGTAAGTTAGGAGCAAAGATGCTGTGAGAAAGACTTGATGTGTGCTATCCCATCTCTTCCACACAAGGCTGCTGCTTTTGAGTTTTAAATAAAGCCAAACTTCCCGTGCTGGCAGAAGGGTTCAAACAGTGGGAAGTAAGGATACAATGTGCAAAACAAGGATTAACAAAACAAATTCCCATTCCATATAAGTGAAGAATAGCTGGATTTTAAAATGCAGTTTCTCTGTTACTCTCAGTGAAGAGTATCTCATCATATGGTATTTGTTTGAAAGATGTAATCCTTTTTGGAGATAATTAATATTTTATGGAAAGGGATGACAGATTTGATGGGGTTTGCCCTAGGCAAGTTTTATTTCACATCTTGAATTTTAGTTCTGATTTGTAACTTTTCCTATTTTGTCTTCCTTGGACATTGTCTGTACACTTTGTTCTAAAACATTCAGGCATCCTGCAGTGGATGACTAATGAAAGTCCACTGAGATTAGTGTTTTCCAGTAACCCAAGCTTTGAGAATTTGAAATATTTCAGAATTAGTGCAGTACATTGTTTTTGGTGTGTGTCGTGAAGGATTGCGACACCTTTACATTTCAGGGTAGCTCATTAAAGGCCCGAAGGGAGTAGTTGCCTGATGCTTGCAAGTGATTCTTGTCCAACAACAGGATTCTCCTTCCCTACACTTCATATAAACAGTGACTTCCCACTGGTTCACAGGCAACAAATGCCAGAAGTCTTCAATGTAAACAAGCTTTGCACAAATTCACTTGATTTACAGCAATTTCCTATCTGCTGGTAGGACCTATGCTTCTGATGTTTGTGGGGATATAAAGGGTCCTTCTTCTCATAACCATGGAAACAGGCAATTTCTTGAAAGAAGAAATGGAGAATATGAGTACATTCTCCTGACAGGTCTGCAGTGGCAGGACAGCCAGACCTCCTGTTGCTTTGGCATATTCAGGGCTGGACAGATGGAAGTCATCTCTGGTCCAGCAGCCGCAGAGTTGTGTATGTCTTTAGAGGAAGCTTTCTCAGTGAAATGGTCTCTACATTGAGCAGAAGACTGATGAAAACTGTCTGAAGTGCAATTCAATAAGTGTGGTTGCTGAGGATGATGAAGAGGAAAGCTGAGCCCTGGCTTTGTCCATTTTATTTGCAGTTGGGCTGTGCTCTTTGTTGACAGTTTGTAATGAAGTCTGTGAATGCCAGGTGATCCTGGTAACATGGCACTGCTTGTGGTGCTTGCCCTTTGGCAAACTGCTCCCTCCTCTCTGAAGCCTGGTCAGGAAACACTGCAGTGTGGGGTGGTTGCAGATAGAAACCAGCACCAGAACAAATACTTATTATTCCTTGCCTTGTTAAAATAGAGTGTAAAAAACACTTCTTTAAAACATTCTTTAAAACAGTAAAACATTTCTTTAAAATAGTAGACCTCCTTGCTTTCTCTCTTAGTGAGGATAGTGATGCAATACTTTTTTATTGTATTACATTGCATTTTTGATGCACTGTTATCTTCCTGTGTGTGTTTATGTATTCTTCTTTAGTATGTATTTATTTACATATTCTTACCTTTTCTCCTCCAATTTTTTCAGGAACACTTTTTAAAGTGAATTTAGTGCTTGTGATAGGTGCCAGGTGTGTCACAGCTGTACTGGAGACTGAATTCCTCTTTTCCCACAGAAGAGCACAAGCCAAGATGCAGCCCTTCCCATACTGCGCTGTCCCTTTCTCCCAGCCCAGCCCAGACCTGGCCTGGCCAGCTCTAGGTGCAGCCAGTCTGTCCTGTACATTCGTTTTTAGTTTTCTGAGGTGTCTGCCTGCAGTGGTAGTGAATTTTGTGATACAGATGTAGATATTTTTCTTAACGTGTACTTGCATGTGTGCATATATGCACGCAGATATATATATTTAGGAAGTGCAAGAACTGTAGAACTCATTCAATTTAAAACACTGTGGCTGTTTGATAATTTTGAGTCTGCACTATTTGAAATGCTTCAAAAATGCCAAGCTCATGCTGAGCAGAGGTTTTCAAATTTAACAAATGCCTTTCTTCTCTGTTTCATTTACATGCAATATAACTGCTTATCTTTTGTTCCAGACTAATTCTTTTTTCCATTGCAAAGTATTCTTTTCTCCTGTGTCTTTTGTCTTTAAAGTATTTCTGCTGGGCCATTTGGCTCCACTCCAGCGTGCAGACAACAAAATGCAATTTTCAGAATTGCTCTCCACAGATGCTCCAGTTTGCTACAGAGACCACAAAGGCACTTCCCTGGCTGCAGCAGGAATGCTGCCTGTGTAGCAAGGGAAGTACAGGGTATTAGCACACTGCTGTACTGCCTTGGTAGGGGCAGAAACACTGTTGAGGGCAGAAGGCACAGAGAAAGGAACAGAGAACATTCCTCTACTTTGGAAAATTTTTTTCCTTCCAATTACAGTTTGGCCTAAGGCTGAATGTTTCCATATTTTAAGTTCATTGCATGGCATATTGCGGCTGCCCCTCATCCCGCAGCTTCTGAGGCGAAGAGGAAAACAGAGTTTCAGCACATCACGTTATCTCCTGTGACATTTATCTTTCTTCCCATTCAGGGAACAATAGCCAACTCCCTGACATGTGTCCAGCTGCATAAACGAGCTGAGAAGATAGCTGTCATGCTGATGGAGAGGGGACATTTACAGGATGGGGACCACGTGGCTTTGGTTTACCCACCAGGTAAAGAATTGATGTAGCAGGACCTTGGGACTCCTGGAAGTTCATCAGGATCCTTCTGAATGGTGCTGCAGCATGGGTGTTTCCGTGTACACCATGTAAATTGTCAAAACACAAGATGGTTGCCTTATGCACTTTCCCTTGAATTTACTCAAATGTATTTAAAAGAATCTCTCTTTATCCATCCACACAGATTTTTTTCCTTTGGGTTCAGATTAAGTCTAACCTGTGTTTTTAAAACCGGTCTCTTACAAGTGGTCAAATTTGATTCCTGCTTTTTTTTTTCTAAATTTTCTGGATACAGACTATTTTATGAGCATGCAGTTCCATCTGCTAGGTGTTCTTAGATTCACTTGTTTAATTCCCTCTTGGAAATGCTGCATTTCATGAGGGTAAAGTAAAATAACCAGGAAGTAATAAATAGGGGTTTTTTAGAGTAGAAATTTGATTGATAAGTAGCAAATTATTAAGGAATACAAAACTGTAATTACAGTTTTCTCTATAGGTTCTTAATCTAGTTTATCTTAATCTCTATAGAATCTTAATCCAGTTTTTCTTAATCAAACTCTCTTGTTTTCGATTTTCATCCTTTGGCATCAGAACTTTTAAGTTTGTGTTAACTGGTAACACATTTGACATTTGCTTGAAATTATTTCTGATCTAGTGCTACTCTTTTATTTTTAACATTTTTTTGTGTGAGCGTGAAATAAACAGTCTGATTTAAGGTCCGTAGTGTGATATTTGGCTTGTAAGGACTGCAAGACACTGGTTATATGTTTGTAGTTATAGGAGCAGTTTTGCAATGGTTAATATGGGAAAACCTTTTCCACAAAAGAAGACTAATACTTTAAAGTTAAATGTTTGTTTTCTGTATTTCACTTCCTATGAATGAAGCATTTTATTGAAGGAGCAGTAACTTACCAGTACTGCAGATCCTTTTCCACTGAAGGGATAAACCAGCCCCCACTGTCATCTTATCATAGCCTGTGTACAGCACCAGGGAGGTGACAGACAGCAGTATTCAAGGGATCTTTGAACTGTTGTCTGTTCAGACTCCTTAGGTAGCCTGAAGGGTGTTGCCCATTGTCCATCACCTGCAGTCAATATTTATATGGCACAGCACCGAATTTTATGTTAGAAGCAGGATTTAAAAATCATTACTCCCTTTTTCACTGTGAAATTTCAGGTAGATAAGTCAAGACTGCCTATGTGAGGTCAAAAATGGCAAGAAAAAGTATTTTATGGAACCTCCAGGTGTTCTTTCTGCAGCTGATAGGACCAGGCATCACCTTACCTCGTCCTTTTGCTGGGACATCCTTCTTCTTGTACACTCTATAAATGTACATTGAGGAAGATAATTAATCTGTATAAATCAATCTACAACAATCAATCTTTTTAACAGGTTACTTCCTGAACAACAAACTGGAGTTCTCCTAAATGTTGATATCTGGCTGCAGTTTTGTGCGTCGCCTGTGGTTTTTCATGCTCAGAACAGTGCAGTTGAGCGGAATCAGCAAAGCTGAACAAATACTGACAAGGGGCTGAAAAAGAAGTCTGTTAAAGGGCTTAGTCACTCATTTAACCTTCTGGGTTCAGTTCCAAGTAATATTTATGCTGACACAGGAGTCTGTGATTAAGCTGTTTGGTTTTCAGGGGAGGCTTTCTGCTTTGTTCTCCGTGCAGGGATAGACCTGATCGCGGCGTTCTACGGGTGCCTGTACGCGGGCTGCGTGCCAATCACGGTGCGACCGCCGCACCCCCAGAACATCGCCACCACGCTGCCCACAGTGAAGATGATCGTGGAGGTGAGCAGACACCTCAGATTGCATGAGGAGATGAAATAGGTGGTGGATCTGTGTCTCTAGGAGCAGTAACCTGAGTGAGGGGTGGTTGGGTTGAAGAGTTGTATTGTGGAGCTGACTTTCAGTGGGACTTAGAAAAATTTGGCAGCAGGTCCTGTTTTCCCAAGAGAAAGCCGGCTTCCTTTCCAAGGACGGTTCTGTGGAGAATTTTAGGTTCTCAAGAACTGGACTGATAGAGGTTTCGTAAGCATCTCTCGTTCTCAAAACAACAACTGCTGTTTTTACTTTGCTTACTTTTTCCCTTTGTGTCCATTCTCAAAACATGCTCTCTCTGCCTCAACCAACAGTGGTGGAGAGGCGTTGTGCCATTTAGCCAATCACGTAATTGTTAGCGAAAGACTCTATAAAAGTCACCTTGTTACAATAAAGCTTAGTCTTCTGATGATCACAAAACTTTGGAGTCATTCATTTCGTCCTCTGGGAACAGTGACGTTGTATTCCTTCCCAGGAGTCAGGGCTTCAGGGTGTTGCAAAATCAACACTGCTTGGCAACACACAACCTGCTCGCTTGAGCTGTCACATTTTGCCCCAGTTACGTGACTCCTTTCAAGAAATATATTTAAAGTGCTTCTTTATATTTAACTGTATGCCAAGAGGGGTAGGATTCCTCACAGGCAGAGCCACACAGACTGTTGAGAAAAACCTCAGTGGGAAGTTTATCCTCGCCCAATGGCATGCTCACCTCTGAATATCCAATTGTTCTGCATTTCAAACAATTTCTAAGTTTTGTTGTGACGATGTTGGTCAGTCTTCTGTTTCATTCAGAAAAGTGTTACTCAGACTTTTTCATTTAGTGCTTTCTTTTGGTATTTTGCCTTTATCTAACAATGCTTAAGCTTTGCTGCACATAAATAACTGCAATGTGCTTGTTACTGGGGGAAATAAAAATAGTTGAAATTAGATAGCCCTTTATGTTGGGCAGTTTCTAAATTACTGATTGGAATTCTGAAGAAACCAGTTTAAACAAATGTGGTTTTACCATTGATAATGAATTTTGATATTTTCAATTAACAAGTAGTAGAGATAGTTGTAATTTTTAGCTTTCCTTATGGCATCAAACGCTACAAAGTCTCAGAAGAGGTATGAAAAATGGTTGTATTATTTTCAGGATTCTCGTTATTGAATATTTTGGCACTCAGCATTTTTAAACATCAGTTATTAACATACAGAAGTGATGTGAAGTGTGTTTTTTTTCTTTTGATGTTTAATAGCTAAACTAGGTGTTTGATTTCATGATAAAAAACTGACAGATCTAAGCTGACTTGTATTTATTGTCCCTTCAATAGACTAACTTTAGATAAAATGTTTATCAGCCATATTAATGCCAGTTTGACTTACAAACCTCTCAGCTCTGTTTTACACAATTTAGAGATTAATGACCTTGTAGAAATTAAAATACTGCAGCTGTTCTTTCATTGCCAATGCAGTCACACAAATCTCCTGATGTGCCTGTTGTAACATGATGTGTGTCTGCACAGCACCTTTTAAAGTCAGTAAGAATGACTTTGGAGTAATATTTGGCCTGCATAATTGTGTTTTTGTGATGACCTGGTAGTTGTAAAATATAACTGAATTGGGCCCCATCTTGAGCAGTTGTTAATCTGTAGCTAAACTCTATTCTTTCTCCTTGTCACTCGCATGGATAGTCTATATTTTAATAAACCTTCTGATCATCCAGATTATACAATTCCTGAAGGGGCTGGGAACCACCAACTCTTGAAATTCCTTTGTTTATGGTTTAGTATCCCAAATCAAGATTTTCATGGATTAAGATTAGTGATGTAAGAATTAATTTTCCTTGCCATGACAATGAAAATGGATTAAGGGGTGCTGCGGTGGCTTTGTTTGTATTCACTTTTAGCTTGAAGTATTTAAACAGTATCCAGGGCAGTCATGGGATGAGAGTGTCAAGAGATTAGAGTTTGATTTTTGGCAGCAGGTTCCAAATTTCAAAATGTCCAAATTTCTGGTATTCTAAAAAGTTGACTTCCATGAGATCATTGTCAATAGAGGGTGTTCTCTTCTGCTCAGTGGTAAAATTTACTGTGGTTCCAAATTTCAAAATGATTAGGAATTTAGTATGCAATACTAAACAACACAGGAAATTTAGTATGCAATAAAATGTTTCATTTTCCTTAAAGAAAAAATACTCTTAGCAGCATTTGCACAGATTTTCAAGTTTTGGGGAAAAGAAGAAGAAAAATGTTGCCTTTTTAGTTTTTCCTGTGTTTTATCTTCAGTGATTTCAGTGCTCTTGTGCACGTTTGTCTGAATTCCCTTAAGCATATTAATTTTTATTAATAAGAATAAGAATTATTCTTACTGTGTAAGAAATATTCTTGTAGTTGATACCTATGAATTTTAAGAATAGCAAATCTAAAAGGAGAATTCAGCATGTATCATCTAAAGTTCAGTGCAGATGGGATTTGCTGTAAGCTCACCATTTCATTTCTTAGTGCCAGTTCCACAATTCCTGTTCTAGAGCTACTTTTGCCAATATCAGAAGAGCTCCCAGTGGTTTATCACTAGCACAGGAACTGGAAATACATGGCTAACATGAAATTGACTTAAGATAGTGAAATTATTAATACAAAATGTCAGACTAGGTTTTGGTTTATCTGAAAATATTTTTTTTGAACCAAGATACGTTATTGTCACATAGGAAATCTTTTCGACACAGTCTTCCTTACTGGCACTTTGGGGTGAGAGCTGATACAATGTCACATTCTCACTATTAAGGTACCTTTAATTTCACTACAATTTCATTACGATTCTGTTCTCAAAGTGCAGTTTTCAAGTAAGTTGTAAAATTCACATGACTTTGTCTTATTTGTATGCTGCATTTTTTGAGCGTCTTCCCACCTGCCAGAAAACATAAAGTTGATATACCTTTGTCCTGTTCTGGCAGAAATAAGTCACAGTCCTGCCCATTATCATGGGAGAGTTAATTAGTATCCCATTGTGGTTTTATTTGTTTCTTGAATTTCTAGGTGAGCCGCTCTGCCTGTTTAATGACTACGCAATTAATATGTAAATTGCTACGGTCGCGAGAGGCGGCGGCGGCAGTGGACATCAGGACATGGCCTCCAGTCCTAGATACAGGTGAGTGCTGGGGCCAGGGGAGCTCTGTCTCTTTTGTCACTGGGCTTGTCAGTGACATACACACGTTTTCTGTCTCTGTCTCCACCAGACGATTTGCCAAAGAAGCGGCCTGCACAGATCTACAAACCTTCTAACCCTGAAACACTTGCTTACCTTGACTTCAGTGTCTCCACCACTGGCATGCTGGCAGGGGTAAAGGTAGGGACTTCTTGTTAAAGCTGCCCTTCTTGCCATCCTGCCTGGCTGGCAGGTGGTTGTTCCTAATTCATGACTCCTTGTGATGTTTGGAGGCAGGAATTGAAGTACTTCCTCCCTTGCAGACATTGTTTGAATCCATTGACATTAAATTAGTTCTTCTGTACTTGCTACAGGACTGTGTATGGTGGGTTTAGCCCTTCTCCTCCTCGTCAGACTAAAAATTTCATTCCATTACTCCTGTGCATAGAGCACTAGTTTGTCTGCCTGAAGCATTTTTCAGTTTAGGCATCTGTTATTTCCATTTTATGAAGGGAATGAGGCTGTCATCCTTTTCCTGCTTGTTCCAGTGCCCATCCTTTGCTCCCTTCTTACTGCAACTCAGCTACTGGCCATTGGTTTTCAATATTCTCTTCTTGCAATTAAGGGACCCGATGATTTCTCTGGTATATTCACCCAGTATAGTAGTAGAGTAAGCTGCAAAAATTCACTGATAGGTTTGTTTACTAAGATGAGGCATTTTGAGCTCTTGCAATCTATTCTGCCATTTTCTCCAACCCTCTAGCCACAATTCATCAAATCTGTTTTACCTAACCCATGTATCCCACTACTGGTTTCACCAAGACACACTGAAATCCCTCTGTTATTCTCACCTGCTTCTTCCTTACTCCTGTTTGTTGCATATCCAAGGGTTATGATTACTTTAGCAATCTCTGCTGATGTATCACACTTGGAGCCTATGCTGAGTTTCTCATACTCCTTAGTTTCATCTAGCTATTTGCAGAAACTGTCAGCATAATTTATAAACAAAGAAAACATCATTTTTCCCAGTTTTTGGATGAAGAGAGCAGCACAGAGCTGTTGAAGTGACCAGCTTGAGGCTGACTGATGGTTAAATGGTTGACCTGGATGATGGTCACATACTGGACACTCCTGCAACATTCATTCCACCTAATTTTGAGTAGCTACAATGCCTACAGATGTGGAGTGGTTGTTGGACTCTTCAGTAGCCAACAGAGAGCAGTAGGGATTTTAGGGTGTAATTTATCTGACTTATCTAAAACATCGATTTTTTAAAGGAGTGAATGTCACATAAGTCTTCATTTCCTCTAGAGAATGGCTCAAATGATTGTTTCAGATGCAGTCATCTGTATTAAATCAGGTCTGAATTACACTTTATCAGACTTGCAGAAATGACTACTAACTATGCAAAGTGAGTATTTGGGAAACTTCAAAGATAGTCAAAGGCAGGACAAGTCAATGAGCCTTTCTTAGTGTGGCTAGAGGGAAATACAGATAAATCTATCAAGGAATTCTTGATTAGCTTCTAATATCTGGGTCACAGAGCCTGCAGGTCACTGATTCAGCAGGTTTATGTAAACAGTTACCAACTACTACATCATCACTAGTGATTAATTAATTACAAAATGATCAAAAGAGGCCACAAGGCTTATATTCATGATGCAGTGGTACTAAATTAAAAGAAATGGCTAAATAACTCCCATGGCTCCTGAAAGGTTGATAAAAGTTGATAAAATTTATCAACTAAAAGTTTGATAAATTTTGTAATCACTTTGAAAGTAGTAGATTCCACTTGCATTTACTCTCAACATTTTCAGTTGCTTGCATGCAGTATGGTGTAAAAATTCACAGAATAACAGCAGTTCTACATCAATAGAGTTCAGTTTAATCCCATGTGAAAAAGTGATCTTGATTCAGCTGGAGCAGAATTAATTTGCAGACTGCAGGTGATTGCCACACAGACACCCATTCAGAGCTGGTCCTTTTGCATCACTTGGAACACATCCAGCCTCAGTTATGGCTGTCATTGGAATGGAGAAAAAGTCACTTCTGGAGCTTTATTCCCCTGTTTATTTTAAGATCAAATAAATTTTACCTTCCAAGTGCCCGTTTTCCTCCACTGACTCTCAGTGAGCAGTATATAAAGCACCCAGCTCCCTGTGTGGCAGAGATCAAAGGTTTGGTAAGTTAACTCCTATCCAGACTGTATTTCTAACACTGGTGTCTTTCTTGTTACTAACAGAGAGGACAAATTAAAAGATATTTTCCTGATTCCATAGTCATTATAACTTGTAAGTCAGGATGGGTGAGTGCGGAAAGCATCCTAAAACTAGGGGAAAAAAATCAGAAGAATTTCCTTTGGATCAGCTTTTTTATTTCTACTTTCTGCTTGTATTTTGAAAGCTTCCTTACCAAGATTTTAAGAGCCTGTTTCTCAGCTAGGTGCTGGATAACATGAAGATATTTTAAAGATATTTATTTACAGAAGCTTTACTAAGTTTATTGGAGATTTTTATTACTGAATCATTAGGTCCTTAGTACCGTTTTGCTGGCAAAATCCCTTTCAATTTAAAAAGTGCTTTGTCATTTTTCATTTATTTTGTTAATAATACTTTAAAATATGTTGCTGATGATCAGCAAAGTGTTTCATTCAGTCGTACATTCCTTTATTCTTCCAGAAAGTGTAGCATGATATCATTAGCTTTGCATACAGCTTGGAGCACATCTTTAAACCACTCACAGCTTTCTTCCTAAATCACTTCAAACTTACCATTCATTTTGTTTCCTCTCCCCTTTGACAATTATGTGGATGCCCTCTTGAAGGAAAATTATGTTTTCTAAGATATAAATTATCTGTGTGCATAAAGTCAATTACATTGAGCATAAAGTCAATATTTATTTGGTGTTTTTATCCTGTAATTGATGTAAGCACTTGGTGCAGTCTGGGAGCGAGCCTTCCAGTGACACAGTTGATCATTTTAATTGCTTTGCTGTTGTCTTTCAGATGTCTCATGCAGCCACTAGTGCCTTTTGTCGTTCTATTAAGCTGCAGTGTGAGCTTTATCCCTCCCGGGAAGTCGCGATCTGCCTGGACCCCTACTGTGGACTCGGGTTTGTCCTCTGGTGCCTCTGCAGGTGAGGTTCTCCTCAGCCTTTTCTGAAACACGGTTTCCACTGTACTGTGGCACAGCAGAAGGATGATGTGAGTGATGAAAGGATGGGAGGAACAGGCAGTGCCTCTGGGACTGCCCCAAGCAGTTGGAATTGCCGGAAGCTATGTGGAAACTGCTGTGTGGAGGTTGTGGTTTGTTTGAGCAGGGCATGGCCCTGGATGTTTAGACTTGGAAGTACAGAGCATCAGCACGGCTGCTCATTGACCTCCTGCTGCTTTACTGCTGTCTCTGCAGAGTCTGCCTTGTTTTATTTGATGAAAGCAGTGCTTTACCAATATTACCTTAAGGAAGTGCTTTCCTCGTGTCCTCTTTTTCATTCTCTAATCTGAAAGCAGGAGTAGAGATCAGGGACTCTCATTTGTGGGACTTTCAGGATGCAATTTTTGCAGACACAGAAATGTGTTTTGTGGCAGGTACTTGTATGGTAGTAGTGAAGTTATCAGAACACAAAACATTTCTAGTGAAATGTGAATCAGCTTTTTTGCTTAATAAATTTGGAAATATAACATTTCTGTCAATCTCTATACTCCAGAGAAGTTACAGTTCAGCACTGAGAGCAGGTCTATTGATTTTTTTTTTTTAAGGTAGCTGAGTTGATGCAGAGGCAAAGGAAAAGAACTGTGGAAGTGTTAATGGAGCCCATTTTGATGAAGGCATCTCAGAGTCACTGTAGTCTGACATCTTTGCTCTCTCCACAGAAGTTCTTTGGTGTTAGCAGTACTGCTATTTTTAGTTACTAAAATGAAGATAATCCACAGCATTAAAAATACTTTGGATAAACTTTGTACCAATTTACTAAATACCTGAAGGAAATATTATTTGATAACAACTGCAACAATTTCTTTTCAGCAATTATTGTTTATTTAAAAGCAGGCTATTGGCGAAGTTTATTGCCCTTTTGAAATATTTGTTCTTATATATTAAACAGGCTAAAGATTAACAGTATTATCTTATTCATTCTTGATCAGTTTCTCTTGATTTAAGCTATACTTGCCTAATACTGTTTGGATTTTACATAGGGATTAGAGTTGGCTTTGTTTTGAAAAATTTGGGGTTTCCGGTGTTTTATTTACCCAACATAAAAGTAAAACTGCTGAGGCTGCAAAAAAACCCTTCAGAAATATTGAGATTTTAATTAAATCACTCTGTTTTAAGTTTAATTTTTTAAATGTTGCTTTTTTAAAGTTGGTTGACTATTTCTGATAAAGACTTGAGTGTTCCAGCATATGCTGTTAGGCCAGGGCAGGTCTGTGCAGCACCGTAGGAGAGTTCAGCTATGGAATGTATAGGATAGTGCTGGAACAGAGAGCATCCAGGAATAACTTCTATGCAACATCATGATAGAGCCATAAAACAGATAAATGTTGACCTGTCCAAAACCCAAGTAATTTGTGATGCCCAAGACTCTCCTGAATGCAATTTTTTTTTTCCTTCCAGAACCATTTTTCCAACAAATACTCATTTGCTGCCCTTAGGTCCTTCCCAATACTTCTAGTATTCAGCCTTTCAGAAGGAAAAGATTGTTTATGACTGGCAAGTGAATTAAGGCAGCAAGCCTCTGGGAGAAAGCAATCAGAGTCTGTGCTCATTTGTAGCTTACAGAAGGAATAGAAAATTTTATATACCATTTTCAAAGAAGAGAAAGGAAACAAGGGATTTGAAGGAACTGAGATCAGGCCAGCAACACTCTAGTCTTATGAACCTTCACATCAATCTCTTCTTTGCCACTGATCCCCTGTTCCTATTAAATCAGAAAAACTTCAGGCTGCTAGAATTGCAATTGTCATTTGGAGAAAGCTGTCATCAGATACAGCTTAATTAATTCCACTTACAAATCTAATTTCAATTTCATTACTATTTTACAAATGAGTATTATTTGATGTGATAGGAAGATACATCCTGGAGTTTATAAGGCTCTTACTTCTCATAATTTAAAATTTTGTGACTTTGCATTTTACCCTTTGAGGTTCAGCATAACTGGATCCTGCCCAACATTTCAACCCAGATTTCTAACTCAGAGAATTCTACTCTAAACTTACGATTGTCTGTCACCACTTTCATTTACTAAATTAATATTTCTAATGGCATATGGAAATGAAGTTTGATCTTCAATTTTTTATAAGTTAGGGGCTTTTGAGAGTTGAATAGGAACTCTTTGTTTTAGGAGCCCAGCAGGAAGCAAGAGCAACATCCTTTGCTGGGTGCAGTTAAAAGTACATTTAAATTCCTTTATTAACTAGACCAAAGGAGGCATTGACTAAGGAATTGAAAGAAAAACTAACCTTTTATCCCTGTTGTAGGTGCTTAGATGTTGTGCTGGCCTGCTCCACTGCGGTGCCCCAGAATGCCCCATTCTGTGAGGTCAAAGCTGCTTAGGAAAGCTGCTGGAGCATGGAGCCAGCCCTTTGGTAAGTTTGGAATATATTGCATAGTTTTGCAAAGTTTTACATTTTTTTTAATTTATTATTTTATGGCCTAAAGGTTATAAAATAATAAAGAAAAGAAACCTTGCAAAGCAGAGCAATACATTAAAAAGAACTGTTCCCTCTAAACTGGCTGCATGCTCCAGCAGGGTTTCCTTGGAACCTTTGTCATTGAACAGCAAGTCCTAGGTGTGGCAGCAGACATCAGCCCCATGTGAGTTCACAAACTTCCTAATTTTAATGAGTTCTTACTTATGATTCAATAAAGGAATATATTATCTTTGCATTTTTCTCTTTAATAATTTCATTTATCCATTCTGGGAAGGTGATCCTAGTATTTTGACTTGCATTCCATTACATTTTAAAATGTATTACATTCTTTAAAAGGAAAAAAATTCCTAAAATGTAAAAAAAAATGGAACTCTAAATCCTATTGTTCAGAAATGCTTTCTGACATTAAGATGTCCCTGTCTTAATGCTTCTCACTGTGGGGCAGAATACAGCATTCTGCAGTTCATTAGTAAGGATTCACTTAATTGACAGTTGCTGAGTAATGCAGTAGAATAAGAATTTTCCCTCTACTTTAGCCCAGCTAAGCCAACTCAAATTGCAGTTCTACTTTTATTACTGGAAGACAGAATTGTCCCTGCTCATATTAAAATTAAGTACATTAACAGTTTTTAATAAATTTTATATATATTCTCAGACACTGAGCCTATCATAGTGTAAGTCAGTGAGACTCAGACTGGACCAGAGGAACTGAATTTTCACAGTGGCCATGCAATAAATAACAAGACTACTATGAACTGGTCCAGGGAAGGCTCTCCATGGAAGGTACTTCCTCCTATCCTGCTCCTGCTGCCTCTGTTCCATGGCATGAAGCCAAAATCCACAGTGGTGCTGCCCAGTGGCTTCTGCTGCAAAAGACTGCAAGGTTTCTTAGTAACCAGACAAGTGGAACTGTGCAAGAAGTAAGCAAGGGACTGCAACACTAACAGGAGAACTGCATTTTAGGAAAGTTTATTGTGTTAGGAATCACTGATTATTGTTAGGTTTTTTAGGCTAACTTGAAGACAACTGGCAGGCATGAGCATTTCACCCAATTTCCAGCCCATGTGCAGCAAATTAAAGGCAAGACTGCATAAAGAAGCCTAAATGCCACATCAGACCTGGGTAACTCTGACATAGAAGTGAAGGATAGGAACATGAACATCTGTCATGTATTTTGCAAAGTGCATGACTGGCTCAGGAAGAAGGTGAAGGTGTGTTGTCTGCCCACACACTGCTGTGTACCCGTTTCCTGGAGAGGCTGTAGCCAGTGGCAATTTGTGGAAGGGGCAATTTGCTTTCCTTCCACATTACATCAGTACTGTTAAACCTGCCTCAAGGCTGGACAGTTCAAGGGCAGCTGAAAGCCCTGAGTCACCTTGATACGTGAGTTCCGAGATGAGTTGGCAGACTTACCTCATCACCTCTGGAGACATGCCCGTCCATGGAGTATAAGTGGGGCAGGACAGATGGTGATAAAGAACCAGAATGATGCTCAAGGCTGAGCAATGGCCTTTTGCTGTCTCTAGTACTGATGAGTTATCTGCTTACCATGTGCAGTCATGCTCTTAGAGCACTGTGTGCCTACTGTTGTCTTTGGACTCTGCAGGTGATGTGAGGCCCTTCACTTTTTCTTCAAAAGTCCCTGGTTTTTGTACATGTTGGATCTCCAGAACTGAAGATTTGATTTTGGCCCAAGTCCTCTGAAGCCCAAGAGATATATTCCCAAACACTGTCCTCTATAGCCTGTGCTGTCCTTCCTACAAGCTCTGGTCCAGGTGATTGTGAAGACTTCTCTTCTACCAAACACCCAGTTCCCATATCTGTCCCTCATCACCAAATGACAAATATCATCTGTAGAAATGCTGAAACCAAGTGCATACACTTAGAGGATTCAGCAATACCCACTTGCCTCCTCCAGTTAAGTGGGGAAGCAGCTCATGTCACCTGACAAGGACACAAGAGTAAGGGCAGTGATGGGTCAGTAACTGCCAGAATGCAATTGCAAATTGCATTGCCATTCTCAGCATTTATTGACCTGCTGAAGTATTTGGAACTATAATAAAACCTCAGCTTTTACTGCTAGTCTGCCTCAGCACAATGTGGGCTGAAGCTCCAATTCAGTGGAACAGTGAAGTGCCAAGAGTCCTTCCAGGAATCTCCATGTGCTGCCAGAGCAGCCTGCTGGCAGCGCAGCCAGCGCTGGGATCAGATGGGGCCGTTGTACCAAAATACAGCCTGCTGCTTTTTCCTGGAGTGTTCCTGTCCTTGGGCAGCCCTTGCTCAGTGCAGGCAGACAGGGCTCTTCACCTACTGCCAAAATCCAAGGCTTTGTCCACCACATTAATACTCTTTTTTCCCCTGGATTGCTCTGCAGTCCCCTAAAGGAAGACAGCATTTCTAAAAGGAGATCTTGCACCTCAGCCACCCCTGCATTTCCCTCTGCATCTGCATCCCAAAAGTCACTGTGACAAGGTGATGCAGGGATGCTCTGCACTGTGTCTGCTGTTAAGACTTGCATCAGGAGGTGGATACTTTTGTGACAATCTTGATACAGTTCCTTCCCAGTATTGACATGAGTAGAATCTTGCACCTAGTCCGTTGTATCGTATATTGTTGTAATCTCAGAAATGGGAATTTAAATTCAACAGTTTATATTTAAACTCCCAAGTTTTTCCTAATATCCCATTCATCCCCCTGCTGCCAGTGTTCACCGTGATTTTGTTGGTTCCTGTATGAGAATAGCCAAGCTGACACTTAACCATCTTACCTATTGTTTCGAGGTGAGATGGAACTGCCTCACCTTGTTCAGTGCCTCAGTTTCAGGGTTAACTCTGCCAAATCTAGAATTCCATACCTGGATCAACCTACCAAATTTCTCTGCCTTTCCTAGAATTACATGGAGGCAGCATTGACAGAACTTCCTATAGGTTTGGAACCATATCAAGCTTCATCCAGCACTTCCAAAGCAGCCTTGCACAACTGCATTTTGATCAAGCCACATGATCCTCTGTGTGGTGTTTGGCGTTCGTGCTGAGCACACACCCTCTAACATCTCACAGTGATTTGAAACCACTAGAATGGTATGAAATGTTTCAACCAGCTCTACAAGCGTATTTTTTCCTCAGCTTCTCTCTACCAAAACACGGGTGATAGACAGCTTCTCAGGGGAATATAAATCTGTGAATTTTCAGGAATATGTAGCATTTTGTGGCTTGGACTGATAGACAAATTCTGTGTAATGTTTCAGAGATGGATTCAGGGAGCTGAGCCAAATTGTGGCTGACGTCGTGGTGACCAGGTGCTGCATAAACCACTTCAGCTGTGGAACTGGCACACTCACCCCACAATTATGCCTTTGTAGTTCTTCTTGTAGCTCCACCAACTGCTCTTGCAAATCAGAGGATATGCATGGATTATTAAACTACAGCTCAGTAGGCAAAGCCTGTTTTGGGTGTGAAGTTTGCAGGCGTGGTATCAGCTGGCTGTAGGTTTGTGTGTTGCAGTCAAGAGCAGCACGTGTGAGGCTCTCCACCACAGAAAGTTTTCTTCCTGCTAGATATTTCCTTCTGCTGTGCAGTTTAATCCTGAACTCCACAGTATTTTTGAGGCATTAGAAAACTCAGGAAACATACTAGCAACATCTTAATTTGTTTCAGTCTAATTAGAGTAATTTTTTAAATCTAAGCCAGATCATAACAGTATTTGCTTTCCTCAGTCTGAAGATGGTTATTTTGCATCCAGATGCTCATACTTTGCTGCTGTTGGTGGGAGCAAAACCACTTTCTTGTCCATAAGTTGAGTAAGACAGGTAGACAGTTCACCCTCACACATCAGTGTTGCTGAGGGGGAAAACATTTGTCTTTGGTGTAAATTCTGCTACTATTAATGATTTCCTGGTAAAATACACTTGGAAAAAATTTCCTGTTTTCCTACCAAGGCGATGCAGCTTTCTCCTCCAATATTACTGTTGAGTTTGTGTGAACACTTTTCAGTACAGGGATAAAGTTTGTTCTTTTGATTTGGTTTTGATTTTGATGTGTCTGTCCAGTTCAATAAGTGATACATAAGGGATCTTAATGTGGTTGTGAGTAATAATTCTCCCACATTTGACACCCTGGCATCATGTTTATTATTGTGCAGTTAATTTTTTTTACCTGATAGTGGTTGCATCAATTAGAGAAGTTCAGGGTCAGGGGGAAGGGTTGAAGGTGAATACCATATTTGTGCAGATTGGAGCCCATCCCAGGTTTTTACTTAAGTGGTTACAGCTTCCTGTTTGTAAGAATTATGTATTTGCCAGACTGATTGTACACCTTGATTGTTTGTGGAGCCCTAAGCTTAAAGGTCTTTTGGTCTTACTTCTCTGAAAAACTTAATAGAATTTGCTAAGAATCAAAGAGAGAGGTAGTATTTATAGTAAAAAATGGTACTGAAAAAATGGATCAAACTCCCTAGCTGGTTTGATCTTTCACTTGGGCTCAGGGCATTCCCCTTTCAGGCATGGATAATGCTGCCAAGATCTCTTTTCACATGTTTATGAAGCACATGCTCAAGGTTCAGTGATACTTTATTCTGATTGCATGAAAGGGGAATGGTTCACTTGCCCGCCCCGTGCCGTGGCCGTCGTGTCAGCCCCATCCCAGAACACATGGCTCCATGGCGAGCCACTGCTCATCCATCACCCAGAGTGGCATAAATGGGGACAAGCAGTCAAAGATAAAATTTCTCCTCTGTGATAAATGAAATTGCTTGAACTGTAGTTCATACATATTCCATGACATCCTCAGGCTCATACTCCAGCAGAGACCTAAACAATTTGGATTATTAACTGCTGTTGTGGCTGGACCTGTTCACCCTTTTTGCCTTTATCCTACCAAGTAAAGACATCCAGGTCACACAGACCTCGTTCTGCATGGCACAGCTTTTGAGAGCACTCTCATCTGGGTTGAGGGAAGTGGGGGCACTCACTCACCAAGGAGGGAATCTGTGTGTGTGTGCAGCCCATCTAAAAGAATTGCAAAGGTGCCTGATACCCAGTGTTACAGAGATGCTCATATTCCTGAAAATAAAGTTCCATTTCATGTCTTACCTCAGACACTTGGATTTGAAAACATTGACTTTACTTTACCAAGCTGGCATTTCAAGTTTTCAAGTCACAAACGAGATTCTTTTATGCATCATAAATCTTGGGGGCTTTTATGGTCCTTTCTCAGAACTTCTATGATTTGGAGGCTTTATGCTGTCACCATTCCGATTTGAAATATCTACAGATCACAAATTGAGATGTGAGGGGACTGTAAAATTGATGGTAAATCTGCCTGTGTGAGATGAGTGGACAACATAGAACCCATGGGAAATAAAGTCATCAAATTGGGAATATTTTTCCCTTGGGGAGATTCCTAGGTACCAGAGAAATTAGCTCTGACAACTTTTTCCCTCAGGGACCCTGATAAGTGTATTTTCGCAATATTTATGTTTAGTGGGTATCCAGTGTACAAGAGATGTAGTATATTTGAGCTTCAAAAGTTCATAAAACTTTCACAGAAAAAGTTTAATGCTACAAGGGATGTTAAATTAGGGCCAAATTTACTCCCTTGAAAATTATTGTAGACCTCTTGCTTGCTTTAGCAGGAGGCAGGTTGCTTCCATATTAAGTAATAAAATACTCTTTTAGTCAAGGTCTCTTAAAATGCTAATTACTCAATCCAAAGTATTTGTCAGCAGCACTTAATTTTTCTTAATATTATTACACTACTTATTCACGCCATTAATAACTGAGCTATTTTGCTCTTTTTGGTACAGTCCTAACAGCAAAGACCATTGGAATTTTGAATGAATGAGTAGTTTAGGAGCACATTCTGCCTGCAGTCCTCATGATTCATCATAGACTATGGAAGTACAGCAAAAAAACAGGGTTAAACCTTATGTTAAACTTCTGGAGCTGTGGAGCACTGTAAGGCTTTACATGATTCAGCCAGTGCTGTGATAAGCTGTATGCTCAAGTACCCCATGGCTTGTCTGTGGATGCTGGTGTTTAGTGTGTGTTGATGAACCTTGTGTCTTGCAGTGTTTATTCAGGACACCAGTCTATCCTGATTCCTCCCTCAGAACTGGAGACCAACCCCGCCCTGTGGCTGCTTGCCGTGAGTCAGTACAAAGTGAGAGACACTTTTTGCTCCTATTCAGTCATGGAGCTCTGTACTAAGGGACTCGGTTCGCAAACAGAGTCGCTGAAGGTGAGTGCTGCTGCCGTCCTGCACGCCCTGCCGCCTGCACGGTGGGGTTTGGGAGCCTTAAACACTCTGCTGAGTGTCTGCCGGGAGGAAAAAAATCATCAAAGGGCACAGGCAGCTTCCACAGAGCCCACGTTACTCCTTGCCAAAGGCTGTATATCAATACTAGTCATTCTTCAGATCACAGGGCTATTAAACATCAAGGAAAGGCTTTTATTTACCTAAGCTTTCTGATGTGTGTTGCAGCCTGTGTTGATAGGCAAGTGTTGGAAAACAGAGGTGTAAATGTCCAAGAGGCTCAAGGAGTATTGCATTGTATTGTGTGTTTTATGAATACCCTTATTCATAAAAGTTATATGAAGTACTAGTTTGGTTTTGACCTCTGTAGTTAAATAATCACATGCTTAAAAGAGCTGTTTTGTTTTAACTAGATGGTCTTTGTTGTATGGGGAGGAGTGTATATCTTCCTTCCCCCCCCACCCCAGAATTAAAAGCCAGGTAGCCAGTTAAATATCTGAAATCATCTGGAATTTCCCATGTGCTACTGAAATAAATTTAATCTTGAGATGCTGATATTTATGATGTCTCCAGCCTTTACCGTTCTCTCTTAGTAATTTCCTAATCAGTTTTTCCAAGTCTAGACATGGCTTCCTGTTTGCTGTTATTCACCGTCGTCTGAATTAATTTGGGGAAATAGCATTCCCTCCCTTCAGAATTAGCATGCCCATCATTTCCTATGTGCTAATGTTGAGATGACAAGCAAGTATGTGCTTCTTCAGCTATTAGAGTGTCATCTGGCCTCCGGCCTCCAGGAAAAGTGGAGACTGTACTGATACCTTAGCTTCTGTTCTGCTGTTCCTCTTGAATCATATTACCTGCATAATACACTTAGGAACTTCTGTTTTGCATTAAATCTGCCCATTTGTGGCCTTTGTTACATTTTGACTTCTTTTTAGGCAAGGGGACTGGACCTTTCACGTGTACGGACATGTGTAGTAGTGGCTGAAGAACGACCTCGGATAGCTCTTACTCAGTCATTTTCAAAGTTATTTAAAGACCTGGGTCTCCATCCACGGGCTGTCAGCACATCACTTGGCTGTAGAGTTAACCTGGCAATATGTTTGCAGGTAAGGTTTTTCACTCCTTAAGCTCAAGGTTGTTTTAAGGAAATGGTTTTCAGTAAGAAGCGTTCATTGTGTTTCCTTTGGCTGTTTGGTTGTAGACATACTAAGAAAATGCATGTAGTACTTAATGTTCTTGCATACACAGGTAGTAAATTTCTGTTACTTTGTCAACAATTCATCCCTCTCATGTTGCAATCATAGCATTTATTCTGCCCATGAATACAGTAATTTAGAAAAGCACCTGGCAGTGACAGAACGTGTGCTCTGTACTCTAGAGCCAGTATGGAATCATGTCATGTAAGCTACAGTTTCCAAGTGTTTACTTCAATGTGTTACAAAATGGGTTCCTTCTGTTCATAAAATACTTCCAAACATTACTTGTTTAACCAGATAGATATTTTCTGTACACAAGGAAAATTATTTTGCTCTATCTCTTCTGTTTGATCCTCTAATCAGAAGAAAAGTCCCAAGGATAATACAGGATTCTCCAGGAATCTTTACTGAGTCGTGGTTTTAATGACTGATGGAGCACTGTGGCTATCTGAATTTCTGAATTTCTGAATAATACCTAGTTTTTCAACCAGTGATAGCTACACCAAGCAAATAGTTTTAGGTTGATCTAGAGTATAGTATTTTATCTTTGAGGACTTCATGTGGTGAAAGTTGACTTGCCTTTTTTTTGGGATGTTCCATTTTTAATTAATTTTGCCTTATTTTCAGTTTAAATTCATCTGGCATTAGGTCCAGACATTTCTTATTCTAGAATAAGAATCTAGTTTCTGTCATGCATCTAATATACATCTTAATTTTGATAAATATATAAAGAATCTTAATACATGCTTTCCTGATCTCTGTCTTATTTTTGTGACTCTTGATCTCTTTCTGTCCTTCCAAATCTGGTTTCAGAGTTGCACATACTATTCCTGTAATAATAGCATAGGTGTCCTACTCAGGTGTAATATCTTTTCTGCTTTAATAACCTTTTAAATAGTAGAAGAATCATCTTCTGCATTGGCAGCTGCTCTGGCTGGGAGGTTCCATATCCATTTGGTCATGTGCCATGTCTTTAACCTCTTCAAAGTCACTGTGTCCTCAGTAGGACTTGACTGTGCTCTGTGTGGTCCATCCCACATTTCAAACCTGGCAGTTATCCCTGGTTTAAGTGAAGGATTTCTCATGAAGGTCACATGGGTACCTGCTTCATTGTGGATGTCAGAACAAATCTTCTCAGTGACACTGCAAATAAGATTCTGCTATTCTTTTTCTCATTTTAAATGTAAATGTTTTTCAATCCAAAAAAGTGACAAATTGAGCTTATGGGTTCAGCACAGATCAGTATGTCTGTGCCTGCTTTGGTCTCTTGCCCTTTTCAATGTTACCAGGATATGAACACAAGGAGGTGTGCCACAGCTCCAGTACTGCTTGCTTTCTCTCTTTCTCTTGCTTTCTGACTGCAGCAGAGTATCCCTACAGCCTGGGGTGCCTTTGGTTATTGCTGTCAAGCATATGACAAGGCAAAGCTGAGCAGGGTTAAAAGTCATTCTGTTGTCCAGAGGTGGAGTAGTTTGGTTTGCCATTCTGTAATTGCTACCATAAATGTTCTCCAGGAATAAAGAAGTTTTAGAAAGGAGGGGAAGCAGGGAAGATATGACATACCTTCATTGGAAAGAGATCAGGATGGGGCCTGTCAGCTCTTCCTGCAGCTGTGGTGGAGCTGCTTCTGAAAGACAACTCAACTTCTCTGGCTTCTGGTCCTTGGAGAGACCAGACATGAAGGATGCTTTAGATTACAAGGGCAAATTTTTAGCTGCAGAAGTTTGCTTGCCACTAATGAAAATCTCCATTTTAGATGTGCACTGATCTCTGGATTGTTCATGGTGGTTGCTTCACTTATAAGTCCTTAATTCAAGACAAATAATAAAATCAGGGGATAACACTAAGGAGCAGTAACGTTGTGCTTGTTCTGCTGAGATTCAATGTTTTTCATAGCAGCCTGTGTGGAGCTATGTTTTCCTTTTGTGACTGAACAGTCTTGGGAGCACACCAGTGGCTGAACAGTGCTGACCAGTCCTGCACAGCATCAGGGCTGTCTCCATTTCTCTCTGTGTCCCCTGCACCATCACCCCATGCCCTCCCAAAAGCAGGCCGGAGGAGAAAGAAGCTGGGCAGGGACACAGCCAGGAAAGCTGGCCCCAGCTGAACTGGGGTATCCCATACCACATAATGTCATGCTCAGCATTAAAGAAAAAGGATGGTTGGTCTTCCAGAGTAGCCATTGCTCAGATACTGGCTGGGCATCATTCTGCTCAAGGAGCGTGATGAGTGATTGCTTTTGCATCACTTTGGTTTTTCTCTTTCCTTCTGTCATTAAACTGTCTTCATCTTGACCTGTGGATTTTCTCTCTTTTGCTCTTCCTATGCTTTCCCTGTCCCACAGGGAGCTGGGTGAGTCCTGATCTGCTGACTGGGTCAACCCACTGCAAACATGCAGGAAAGCTGACTATACTCAGAGAAACTGGAAGTTGTAATCAGCATGGAGTTAGGCTGGATTATGGCTTGACTATGAATTGTGGCCTTTGATTGTGTTAACTCCTTAGCTGAAGTTTGCTTCTTAGATGGTTCTTTACAGAAATTCTTGAAGGAGTTGTTGAATCAAACTGTAAAAGTGGCTAAATTTCTGAAGGAATATTGTTAATGATAGTGCCTATGGATTTAACAACAGCACAAAATGAGAGCCTTGAGTGAGATGGTTAAATAGCCTGGCTGATTGTATAGCTTAATGTCAGGCTTTGTTGACTTCTGCTAAGATATGGCATCTCAGTCCACAGGACAGACTAAAAGCCAAACACTGTCTAAAGAGTGGTGTGGCTGGGATGGAGAAAAGCCACTTCAGGACAGGCTATATGCAGCAACATTATCCTCCCAAGTGGAATAGTTTTCAAAGCGTTTGAGCTGAGGCTTGCTTGGCAAGTTTTAAAGATGTTCAAAAATTTACTGAAGGTTTTACTTGCAAGCATCACCACAAAACATGTCATTTTGGTGGAGACTATGAAGATAGAGACTTACGTGTTTTGAAGCATCTGGCAGTAGACATTGCCAGGGACTGGATACTGAATTAGATTGAGTGCTCTTTCCAAACTGTCTGGAAGTTTATGGCTAGTGGTGTTCCAGAATAGCTTGTGGGCTATTCTGTTTTCTCAGTTGAGAAACAAATTAAATTTTAATCCCTCATCTGCAGTATTCCTGCAATTAGTATTGTCTCCAATATGTTCCAGAAATGGGTTGTGATTTCTGGATTCTTCACACTGCATAAAACTGCTTCTCAAGATATCTGAGTCAATAGCATCTGCCTTTGCTTTTTTTTTCCAAGTTATGTCATCTATGAGATCAGCACGTGGTTCCTGGAACACCATCTTCCACAGGGATAATGGTGATCCAGCCTGTTCTGCAGTGCTTCTAAAATATCTATCTACTGATCACCTTACTAAACATATCTCAGTATTCAGCCACTCACCCTTACCAGCAAAAACAGCCTATCCAGGCTTCTTCTCTGTGGGCTGCCTCTAATACAACTTGGATGTTATCTGTGATACCTTCTTGATTTCTAATTTTGTGGAAAAATCCAAGACTCAAATGTTTAAAGGGAAAGGTATCCTGATTCTTCCAGAAAGCTTTTACAGTTCACCTCTCCAAAAAGAAGAGGAGGAAGGTGTATATGTACATGTGGGTATGTCTGTGTGTATGTGCGTGTGTGTAGCAGAATTTAACATTTTATTGAAGATTACCTTGAAAAAGAAATCATTGTGATAATCTCTTTGGTACAAAAGAATCTTAGTCTACCAAATTATCTTAATTTCCTGGTTGTGATCACTGACAGACTAATGCATTGTCATTTGTATTCATTTCCTTTCAAACTGAGAGCAAATTTAGTATGTTTCCTTTGATGTAGTAATTTCAGACAAGATTTCTAGAGATGTGCTTTTGAAAATAAATAATTCCTTCCATCTTTAGGCACTTAAATACTATTAATAGCTGACCTTTTATGGCTGTATAGTCACAGATAATGGTCCAGGGATTAGTGAGATGAAAGGACTAAATCTAGCATATTTTAATTCTCATTAACTAGCATCTTAGCATTTGAGAGAAAGAGAGAAAAATAGATATGAAAAGTAGCTGGTTTCTTACAACAGCACAGATGGTTCTCTAGGATTTTAGCTGGTTTCCATTTAAACACTTGGAATAAATATTTTCATTTTATTCAACTTCCTGCTACTCAATTTCAGTTGAGGGAAAACTTCTAGAAGTTGTTAATTTTCCTTAGTTAACCCTGAAAATGTACTAACAAATCTGTCCAAGCTAAGGAGAGCAGGATTTCTCTTGCTTCTTTTCTATCTCCTCTAACTGAGACTGCAAGGTTAAGTGAGTTATTCCATGTCCATCAATAGTCAGTGGAATCACAGAAATACTTCAAGAGACATCTCAGGCACCCATCTGGGGATGGGATCCATCACCATCAGGAGATCCTTCCTATCTTATACTGCACTCTTTCTTCTTTAGTGGCTGAAGTTACATGGCATGGGCCCTCTCTAGCAAAGGAATCTTTGTTACTCAGTTTAGGCCATAAAGTTCATATTTCTTTTTACTTAGTGATATATCACACTCTTTGAGGATCTTCCATATTAAAAGTAATACTGGGTAGGTCTGCAAAGAGTGCCACAGGAGACCGTGCACTGTGTCAGAGGTATGATTCACACTTAGCAGTGTACTACAGCTCTGGGTGAGCTCCCCCAGGTTCTGTTTTCCCACCTTTGCTGTGAGTCAGGCCATGAAGTTATTTTCACAGCTCCAGCCACTGTGCTTGCGTAGGTGACATTGCCAAGTGCACACCAAAAATTCCTTTTCTGAGCATTGCTGGAACAGAAGCAGGCCCAGAGTAAACACTGAGGCCACATCCTTAGGCAGTTAAATAAAACCCAGAAAACCAGTTATTTTTAAATTCTCAGGATTTCTGATAGCCTAGTTCCTGGTTTTTAACTCTGGAGAGGGAATTGGGGGAGAGCATGCAGCTTGGCCTTTGACTTGAGTGGAAATCAGGTGTGCACTGAGTCCTGGCATGTGGTCAGCCCTACAGCTGACTTGTTGGGGTGGTACGTCAAGCAGTTTTGACCTGCAGTGTTTTCCCAGAGAATAAAAGCATGGCATATTGCTGAGATTTGCTTGGACCAGGGATGGTTCATCTGTGGCAGCCTGTGCATGGGCAGAGATTTATTTAGTCCAAGAAATGTGACTTATGATATACCCATTTTCAGACAGAAAATTCTGTATTTTCCATTTTGTTTTCTTGAACACTACCAGGCATGTCCTAAGTAAATATCAGATACTCCAGAAGTTGTGTTGTTTTTTCCCTGTTACCAGCACAACAGATGCTCTCTATCTCTGTCTCTCAAAAGAAATATGCACAGACAAATCGAGTCAGTCGTTCTGGTCTTGGCTTAGACTCTGCTTCCTTTGAAATACTTTTCAGAGTAACTCAGCTGCAACTGGCCACAGAAGGACATAGCTGATAATTCAGCTGCTATTTCTCAAGCTGTTCTGTAGTTAAAAGCCCTATGAGACTCTGGTACTCTCAAAGTCCTTTCTGCACCTGCAGTATGGTCACAGGCAATGAATTATGTAACTGCTGGATTTCAGTAATTCTCCTGCTTTCTTTCACTTACACTGCAGTGTTCAGCCTGGATTATTAGTAATACCATTTTGGGACATCAATGCAATAAGCAGATCCATCCTATTTTTGTTTAATGTTTCATCTTCCTTTGCATCCAAAATAAACCTGTCTGAAGGTGCTGCTGTGGTAGCTTCCTGCAGTCTTAACTCTGCTGGCATTCAGAAGTCTGGTGAGAGGAATGTGGCATGCCAGGGCTTTCAGAGCTGTTTGTTTTCACAAGTCGTAGGGCAAATCCCACAGCAGCCATCTGGTGTTAGGTACTCCACGTGATAGCAGTGCCTTAGGACTAGTCACCACTGAGGATTTTTTGTCTCTTTGCTGAGTTATCAGTCATGGTGGAGAGCTGATGAGTTTTTATCAGCTTTCAATTTCACTATTCTTTATATGTATTACACTGTTTACCATAACAAATAGGCATGAAGACTTATTGGGCTCTGAAGTTACTCCATTTATTTATGATCTTCCAGTAGTTAGGTTATGCACCAAGCCTTGATTTTATTTCACTCTAGGATCAGGTTAATCTGTATGCAAGAAGGTGTAAGTATCTTTCTCTGTTGTATACTAATTTTATTTTTTTTTTCCAAAAAGAGAGCTTACTTTTCCAGAGGACATAACTTACAAACTTCTGTTAACAGTAAAATGGCAGAACTGGAATTCTCAGTGGAATAAAGTGCATTAAAATAGGAGGGCCATAATGTTGAATGCCTTCAAAAACAGCAGTAACAAAAAAATCAGTGTGCTAGACGTGTTTTCCACTAACAACATTGTCTGTAGTGTCCTAAAACCATTTAAATCTGTTTGTCTAAGGTTAGCAGTCTACAGCTGTCTCTTCTGTTGCTCTACTAAAATGTTGACACCTCATTTTTTACTTTTTTTAACCTTTAATGGTATAATGGTTAATTTGTAAAATTCCTGTATTTGACATTGTTTTTCTTTTTATTTTACTCCCTGCTTTTTGCATTCTCCTCTTTTTTTTCTCCCACCCTTCATTCCCATTTTTTATTATTATTTTTGTCTTGTGTTACCTTCTTTCCTTCTCTCCCTCATCCCTGCTATTCCTGCTGCTATAGCCTCACAGGCTGGGGAAGCTGGCCGAGCAGGTAGGGGATTTTCATGTTCCCTCAATACCCACCTATCAGCTTCCAACAGTGGGACAGACTAGAAATGAGTCTGGAGATTTGGGGATTTTCAGATCCTTCTATAAAATTATAAATAAGTCCAGTATAGCTTTATCTGGATGCAGGTTTCATTAAATATTAGATGTCCATTGTAACTATTTCATTCATGCTGAAAAGAATAAATACCATAGTGATTGTCTTTGATTTTCAAACTTGACTGTTTCTATTATTTTATAAATCAATTTAGATTTAGTTTTATTTTTAAAAATAACCAATTTTTCCTTGGTTTTGTTTTTTTCTTTTCAACGTTGCATATATTTCAAATAAGTTCTCCACTCAGCACTAGTCTGTTACACTGCTGAGTTTACCAGTAGACTGAAAATCGTGTCGTTAATAGCTAGAGAGGAAATTGTACCTTGTATTGTGTATAACAAGCTAAAGAGGCTAACATGCATGTGCAGCTCTATGACTCCTGTTCTCCTCTGGTGGTGGGTGATGGTCAGTACCTGTTCAGTAAGTATTGATTGGTAGTGGGAACACTTTTCCCCTGTAGATACAAAAAAATAGCTATTTGTGGGTCTGGGTTGCAACTTCTAGTGCTCAAAAAATTGTGGAGCAATCAGCCAGCATTGCAGAAATGTAAAATTTAGCCCTAGACATTCCTAATGTGAAGAATTATACTGTACAACGTATCCCAAATGGGACAGAAATCACTAGGAGTTCATGTTGCTTACTGGTTTGAGTAGTAGACATCAAAATAACTGCTAAAGGAGTTTGTGCATCTGGCGTTTACCAGGTTTAGGGGAATTCCTCTGCTGAAAAGAAAATTTCCAACGTGCCAGTGTTCCAGAATGAAGTTGTGCTTTTCTTCTAGCTTTATGCTTAGCAGTAGCATGAGGTCTGCAGCAGAAAGAGAGCCCTAGCCTGGAGCATTGAGAATTCACATGATGTTCCGTGGTGATGAGTTTGAAGTTTTGGATAAGGGCAGATCATAGCAGGCTGCAAAACTGCAGAAAAGCTGTGGGTGGAAAGGCCTAAAGACTGCATCATCTCTGCATGAAAGGAAACTAAAATTAGTCTGCTTCTTTTCAAGTAACTAAATATTGTGACATAAAGCAAGGGTTTAAATTATGCAGTGGAAGACTGAAAAGGATCAGAATAACTGCTTAACAGACCTTCAGTCCAGATTGGTTCATGTCATGCGTGCTACCTTTACTATCTTTAGCTTCAAGTATATTCTCTGTTGCATGTATGGAAGACTCTCAGTAAACCATGCTTCACATTCCTGACCATGTGCTTCTGCCATTAAACTGTGTCTCCTCAGCAATTTCCGCCTTCCTTTATATGGCAAAACGTGTTTAACAATTTTTGTATGTATCCACGTGCTGATTACTTGGCCTTTTGTAGCAAATAAAACCTCTGTTGACATGTGTTGGTTAAGTAGTCTGACTGTTTGATGTTTTCTGAACTCCAAGGTGACAAGTACCTGATGGTAGGTATGTTTCCAGTGCTTGTTCTGATTCTGTAAAGCTGAGCTTTGATTGATGAATACCTTAAATATAACTTGTCATTTGATTCGCATAATTAGCAGTGAAATAAATGTTTGGTTATTTGGGGGGTAAAACTCTTTTCTCCTCCCAGTCCTCAGGTTCTGATTAGCTGATGTTGTTGTTTACAGGGAACATCTGGACCAGATCCCACCACAGTGTATGTTGATATGAGGGCACTGAGGCACGACAGGTCGGAACCACCTTTTTCTTTTTCTCTAATACACACAATTAACAGAGTTTCTAGCAAGAAAGCTGCTTACAGCCCACCCCACGGACCCTGGAAACCATTGCCATAATAAATAATTTGTGTTGACTCCTACCAGTGAGCAGACACAGACATTATATTGGTTAATTAATTTTACCATTGATAAAACTGAGGCACCTAACACCACTACAGCAATGACTAACAAGATTCCTTCCCTTTATTGCCATCAGGATTTCATGACACTTGTGTTCAGGTGGTGCAGCCTAGCCAGTCCCCACAGACTGGAGTCCTGTTGGGCCTTTCAGCTTCACAGAGATGTTTCTCCTGGCTTGGCAGCTGTTTGCCTGTCAGGAGATCATGGTGGGATTTGCTACAGCTCTTAATGCTGCAGGACTATGAGGGGATGGATTGTTTGCTTCAGCCACTGTGAGCAACCACATTCTGTAATTGTGGGTATTTTTCAGGTCTATCTTGAGTGTTAGATATTTATACAAGGAGTGAGAAATAAAATGTATCACTTACTGGTTGGAGGCAAGCTTGAGATCTCAGGTGTAATTCTAAAAAATACCCATGCACATGTATTTCAGTTTTCCAATACTCTGGTTATGAGTCCCTTTACAGAACTGTAACAAACCAAGAAGTTTTCCATGAACTCTGGAAAAGGTGAACATTTAATTAACAGTCCTGGCTCCCTTAAAAAATCATTATCCAAATAGGGAGTTTCTTTTTCTTTTTCTTTCATCCTTCTTAAAAGCTTAACAGAGAATTTGCCCCTCAACTTTGGCTCTATCAAAGTGATCAGTTCAGCAGGCAGAGTACAAAGCTCAGGGCACTGCAGGCCCAAATTACCCACTGGGTAGATGGGTCAGATAGACATGTAGGTATTTTCCTGTTGCACATGGAGCTTGGCAGGTAGAAGAAAGGAGCTGCAAGATGTTTGACTCACGATTTCTTTATTCCTTTTGCACACAATGATTCCAATAATAACACTTATGTTTGATCTGTCCTTTGGGGCACTAGTGTCTGCATAACCCAGCCACAGAAATTTTGTGTTCCTGGCCCAGCAAGTGCAGTAGTGTAGAGACAGAGTCCACAGTCATGCTCAACCCAGGAAAGAAAAAAGGCCTTTTCTGTAGAAAGAGAATGTAACATTCACAATCAGTAAAAATTATAAATAATAAAAAAACTGTTTAGAGAGAGAAATTAAGATTTACTGTTCATGAAAATTTCATAAACCGTGGGTATACTATTTCCCTGCCTTGGCATGTCATTGAGAAGTAGGTATCATTATAGAGATCAGCTTTGCAGTGTGCTAATTTACATTTAGTGACTAGTTCTACATGAACATGAAAGATGGTCTTTAGAGCTGGTTCTCATACTGTGGTAATGTAGATTTTAATTTGATGGTTTAAAGCTGTGCCTCATTTACCCAATCCTGTGGAATTTGGAATTAGATTAGTGGGTCATAAATTAAGGGAGAAAACAACTCTATTTGATGTAGTCTCTTCACACTTGCTGTTTCTAACCATTTTAGTGGAACTGAATGTCCCTATTACTTAGCAGTATCTAAAAGATCCCTGTAAATATCTGTGAAGCCATAGAGTAGCAACCCACAGAGTCTGTGCAGGCCAGCCAGTCCTCCAGCAATATAACATTTTACACTGTACACTTAATGTGATAAAATGTTTTTCATCATTTGTATTTTAGAAAATATTTTTCAGGGTCTGAAACAGTGTTATCTGGCATGATAGCACTCTCTAGTTGCTTCAAAAAACAGCTGCAGTTCATCTCTTTGAGATTATTCAGATCCTGTTCACATCCATAAAAATTAATAATCACTTTCAATACAACTATTTCAAGCTCTTCTGGTAATTATCTTTACAGCTTATGAAAATGTCGTTTTCTTGTTGGCATTTAGGTCAAAATACCTGTGCTAGGTACAATCTGTGTGGGGATCTAGGGGTGGTTGTTCGACCAAACTGGATGTTTCTTCCCTCCCAGCTCTCCCTGGATTTGGATGGTTTGCTTCTTAGGGCAGGATGGAGGTTTTTCAAACACCTTTTTGTGTGTGTCCCTGTGTGGTTTTGAGCTAACAGCCCATTGGTTTAGCTGCTGAGACCCTGGCCATACGACTGAGCTCACCCAGAGGTTCAGGAAACCTGTGCCAAGGGGTGCAACCACATCTCCAGTGTCAGTTCTGACACCAGCCACTACTGGTGTCAGTCCTGACGCTGCAAAAAGGTTTGGCTGCCAGGCTGTGAGCATCTAGTGCAGTTCTAGGTGCTCCAGCTTCTCAAGTAGTGTCTCACATGGAGTCATGTTGTATTTATTAGTCCTAGGGAGTGTCTCAGGCACCCCGAGCTGTCTCAAATGGCATTAGACACCTGTTCTTGGAATCTGAGTAGAATGAAAAGCAAGAACATACAGCTCTAGCTTGCTGTTGGTGACAGGATATCAGTCTCATTGTACTAGACATTTTACTGATTTTCTACAAACCAAGGTGTGCTCAGGATGGCCTGAGGAAGGAGTGAGCAAAGACAGGCAAGTCCCACACAGGCTTTTAATAAAAACCAGACGACTCCGGAGTTATCTACCAGGTGGGTGATGTGCCCCTGCAGTGCAGAGCAGTGCAGTTTGCAGAGCCTACAGAGGTTAACTCAGCTGCAAAGGACAGAGTAGGTGGGTTAATGCTTCCCAGCACAGCACAGAGGCTCCTGGCTGGTGGCCACATGCCCACGGGCACCCCGGGGAGGGACGGCAGCAGAGCTCCGGTGGGAGCGCCCGCTCAGGGCACTGCTGCATTTCTCTGCCTCTGGGAAAGCCATTTTAGTCCCCCTCCCCCACAAAAAAGGAAAATAAATTGAATAAATATGTACATATTCTTGTCCTGCTCCTAAAGGCCGGGTTGTCAGACTGTTCCATCATGGTTTTGACCAGTCATGCTCTTCTCAGAAAGCTTTTCAGGTGGTTAAGCACAAGATGCCTAAATATGCTAAAAGCTGAGAAGTGCTTGGAAGATAAAAAAGGGAGAGAATGAGAGAGAGAGCCTTTTCTCATCATGCCAAAACAGCATATACGTGAAAGATGGTGGCTTTCACAACATTTGCATTCTTTTGTACCAGTAAAGATGTAAATTTGAGACCCAAGCATCCCTTGTATCTGGATTTTCTAAAGCAATATGTACGTGCGTTTATAAAATGTCCAGCAAAAAACACATTTCTGATACTAAAATAAAAATTTCACAGCTTCCTCATCCTTAACAGCAGCTTAGTTTTTGGTAGAAAAACTATTTATTGGCAAAACAAGCCAATTCATCAAACTGAGAACAAACCAAAATAAATCTTTCTTTCCCATCAACATGGCAAAAATGTTTTCAAGTGTTCTGCAGCAGGTCAGGCTAGATTCTCAAATGTTTCAGTATATTTGTAAACATCCTAAACCATATTTTTTAGACTCATTCAAAGCTGTTTTCAAAATGTTATTATTTTAATGTGATAATACATATCTTGAAATTACCTTGAATTTGAAACTAGCAGGTATTAATTAGAAATCAAATGACATTAAAATATTGAAATATTTTGACTGCTTTGAATTGTTTCTCAAATTTTTAACATAGGAATTTCTTTTCCTGGATATCTGTACCTTTCATGTTCTAAATGTTTTATAGAGAATTTCCTCAGAAATTTTAAATAGTGAGCTGAAGAATCCATCTGGTGATGGCTGAGGGAGATCATTGATCTTCTCCTAAAGTTGAAACTTCATGCAAATCCTGTAAAGATAAACATCCCCTTGCATCCTAATATTCTTGTCTATATCAAAACCTTATCCATTAAAAAAATATGAAAACAACTATTCTGCCCTAAGCAGAGCAGGGAAAGATCTACTTCGATAGTGAGGTTTATTTTTAAAAGGACAAGAAAAGTAAAAGGAAACACATTCATTGCAATCTCTCTGCCCCCAAAAGCAGATAAAAATGTAACCAGTCTTCTTGTTCAGTAGCAGATAGTGACAGTTTATGAGCTTTGATGTAGTGGAGGCTCAGACTCCCAGGGGGAGAGGGCCCCTAACCAAGTCACAAAGTATTGATGAAGATTCAGATTCCATTTTGCATGCATTTGTCATAGGCAGCTCCCCCTTATTTTGACTACAAATTGTATTTAATCTGTTTCTTGAACTGCACTGACATTTTGTATCAAACTGGGCAAGAATGAAGGCTTTCAGCCAGTGCTGGTAAACACTGTTTTCTATTTTATTTGATGCCATCTCTAGTTTCACACATGCAGACATCCTTTCCCATCACATCCTTCTTACCCTTTGGTGAAATAATAGGTGCATTAAATGATCTTTTAAATTATTCAGTTTCATCTAGTTAAGTCTGTAGGGTAATAAAGACAGAAAAATTAATTTATTAAACTCTTTTGTGGTTTACTAGAGTTCCTTTTGAGCTACATGTGATGGTGAACTGCTGGGATAGATAGACATGGTGAGGCAGCTGGCACCAAAGAGGGACTCAAATCCAGGTGTGGGATATTGCCAAACAGACCAGAAGCACAAAGATGTATTTGAGTTCAAGTTATTAATTTTTTAGTCTGGCTATTATTCCCTTTGTGGCTTGTGATATCCATAGTCTTTCATTGAAATGTTCCCACTCCATCATTAGGACAATTATTTTAACCTGATTACTCTCTTTATTAAACAAGCAGTCTGTGGAGCTGTACGAAATAGGTGTCTTTTCCCACTGACATCTTCTTGGAGCGATGCAAATTAATGTAGCTCTTAAAAAAAATTACCTTTTATATACTTAGTCTGTCATTAGCAGACTCGATTTCTTAGGAGGTCATTTGTGTGTTGTACTAACAATAATAAGCAAGTCTTACTTTTTGTTTTGGATTTTGAGAGTATTTAGAGATCTCTGAACTTCCTTCAGACTTGCTCAGACATTGTCTCCCTGACAAAGGAGTTTTCAGAATGGACATTCTGAATCTCATTCCTCAAGAAAAGAAGGGAACACTTGTAGCATTTCAAAGGAATGAGAAAACAGTTACTTAGGATTTATTTTTATAGATTGCTTATACACTGAGCCCAGTCTCAAATCCAGGCTCTGTCAAAAGGAATCAGTAAAGGCTTTAGCTTCATTTTGATACATTCCAGCATTTCAGACTTCATGCAGGAGCAGAAAAATAGCCTTTTATTATGGCTGTCAATTGTTTATCCTTCTCTGCATTTTACTGAAACTTTCATGTTATGTGTGCATTGTTTGGGGTAATACCAAGCAGCAAAGCCACAGGAGCTTTTTTCCCTTATTGTCAAACACTTCTCCTCCATCTACCTTGAAAAATAGTTTTATTAAAGGGTTACCATACAAAAGAACTCCTTAGCTGAGTTTTTAGCTGAGCTGTAGCCCCAGCAGTGCTCTGTACCATGATGTGGAGGGGAACCATTTTACATTCACACAGGGGGGAGGTGGGTCAAAAGGAGACTTGCTAACAGCAAGTGACAGTGCAGTCGTTACCTTTTGTGCCAATTTAATTGATCAATCCTATTTGAAAGCCATTGGCCAGTGGTAGAGAAAGGAAACTTTGAGGAGTACTCCCTTGGTGCTGGGGGAGCAGGGCTTTTCCAGCTCCTGCAATGGGTTACAGAATACAGAGCCCAGTCACAGGTCAGAGAAAATCAAAGTCCTCAGTCCCCACTGTGTGAGGTCCAAAGGGGTGGTTAAAATCCATCTGTGACACCCAGCCAGCATTTCCCTTGCAGTGAGATTCTGTAGGCAGAGGGCATGGCTTGTTTGGAGGTGTAAAGTTCCAGGTACTTGGTGAACTGTTCAAAACAGACCTCCCATGTCATTGTCCTCAGAGTGCTTTAGACACAATAACCTCATTTTGCCAGTGGAATTGTCAAGTGCTACCTCCAGCACTGCCACTCCTGTCACCCAGAGCTTCAGGGATATTCTCAAATGGGTGGCTCCAGTTCCAAGTCACACATCACACATACTTTTTTGTAATTGTCTGTTACTTTGGCTGTTTGGATTTTTTTTTCTGTTATCACAGAAGCAGTTTTTTCATGAAAGTGAAAAGATTTTCACCCCTATAGAGTCAGTAGAAGTAACTCAGCTGAGAGAAGGGCCTGAGCTCTTTAAAATAAAACCTGAGTCCCTCAAAGATTCAAGTACAAAAAGAAATTATGTTTGGTTTTGAGGAGTCTTTGTAGAACCGCCTGGCGTTTAGGCATTTTGCCTATTAGAATCTTATTTGTGAGTATAAGCTGTTTGTCATGGTACTGGCAAAACCCTCCTTCTTCTTCATGTTTTTCCTCAGGAGAAGATACAGCCTTGGCCTTTTAGCAGTATTGTGTTTTCTTTCTGCCATGCAAACACTGCTGTCTCAAAAATCCCCTTGGTGTTGTTTCTGATCTATGGGAAACAAACCTCCCAGACAGAAAAGTTAATTTGGGCTGATAAGCATCATGTGAACATTTTCAGTTCTGGCTCAGAGAACTCCCAGTCTGTCTAGAGAGGAGGAAAGGTTCTCTCTTGCTGTTCTGATTGCATCAGGAGACCAACTTGTTTAATCTCCGTACACTGAATAGTCAGTGATTAGGGGTAAAGCTGATGGCCTGGGAAACTGAAGAGGAGCAAATATTGTTGAAGAAATTGTACTGTTTACGCATGAGGATCCACAGTTGTAAGCAAATTTGTAAATGTACCTTTTAAAGAGCTTTGAAAGATGCCTCATGTTTCCAGGCGTAGCACAGCTTCTATGCAGGGCAGAAGAAAGGGAGAAATGTCCAAGAACTAGGGGGGTGGGAGCCCCACAAAGTAATTTTGGTGCTTTCTAAGGCAAGATTACTTGTCACTGAAGTATTTCCTCCCTTGACACAAGCCTATTTCTTCCTTGATAAACTTATCTTCAAGAGCAAAGCATATCATGATTTTAATGGAACAGGACAATAGGAGTTGGCTCCAAATATGGTTTCTGAGAGAGGATGTGGTTTAGCACAGTTTAACTACAAATCAAGAAATTCCAGTTATATTTCCCTGGATGGCTTATGGGAAAGAGAATACTGTCCTGAGTACCAAGTGAGACAAAGACAAAGAGAAAGAAATAGCTGTAGCTTTCCAGGAAAGTGGGTGTACTGCAGTTGTATAGTGCTACTGTTTGCAAGTAGCATTTGCATGTCATTCTTCAAGTATGAGTGAAAGAACGAGATGGAAAATGGTTCCATTTTTGTTTTTACAAAGCAGTTTTGAGTGTAACAATAATTTCACTGAAATTATAAAATTTCAGTAAAATTACTGGGAATTTCACTGCTTATTAGATTTCCAACTTATTAAAATACACCAACGTATTTATTCCTGAAGAGTGTCTGACACTGTTAAAAAAAAGGATTTCCCATTTCCAAGTATACTGAGTTTCTTTGGTGTTACAAGTCCTTCTCTTTCAATCACGCTTCTGATGGAAGCTGGGAATAGATAAAACAAGCTGCTCAGATTTCTGAGGAAGATTTATTAAAAAGTCTTCCTTTTTTTGTTCCCTAAAAGCCATATTTCTTTCTTTCTCTCTCCCAGATTTTGGCATGAGTCTAGCTGTACAGTTACAGGAATGTCTTAATAAAATGGAATTTTGATTCTTCCATTTTTATGCAAATAACATGCATTACATATTTGATTTTTACATATAACATATTATGAAACAATTTTCTTTCCTTCATTTTTGTGTATATTCTTAATGGAATGCTAAACACTGATTCTTTAGAAGTGCCAAGTGATCAGCCCAGGGTACATTTGCTGTTTCAGGAGTGGAGGAAAATGTTCTGCTTTCCCACTATGCTGCCTTAGAGGGCATTTCACAAGGCATCTGCTTTGGAAGGGGAAACACTTAATGAATATATGTAAGATTTGGAACGAGGCTTTGTAGCTTCTGCAGCTCTAGCCACAGACTGTGCTGTGCTGTAAGAGATGGAGCTCCCTACGTGCTCTCCATCCCTCTTTTTGTTCCCCTTTTTCCTTGCCAGCCTTTGCAGGAACACAGGGCCTTTGCCACGCCACACACTGTCAGGTTTTTGTGACAAATAATTCAGCACAGGGTGCTGTGCTGCCAGTTCCCCCTGGGAAATGGGCTCTGTCACCCTCGGGACCCACTCCAGCTTGCCAGCCTCAGGCACTCATTTGGCTCCTGTTGTCAGTGAAATCTCTGGCTGAAGGAAAATTGAAGGAACAGTTAGGCTTGGGAAGGAGAGCTCTGAATAGTAAAAGCATTCTTTATTTATATAAGGATACAACACTAATTTGGTTAGAGATGTAATACCCTCTTGCATGGCTCCTTTCAATCTTAATATGTCACTTCAAGCCTAACTTGTCCCTTTTAGTATGGCATATAATGGGAGTGCCTGTGAGCAGAAGGTGAACCTGTGTAAGTGAAGAGTCTCAAGAAGCTCAGCCATGGTTCCCAGGGAGTCTCCTGTGACAGGACAGTCCCTTTTCAGTGCCTGCAGGTGTACAAGGCACTGCTGCTCATGGCACAGCTGACCTTTCCCTCTGAGTGCTTATCTGCAGTTTTCATTGAACTGAAAAAATAGCTTCATGTGTTGGTGTTCCATGCACAGGAAATGTCTCTTATTGTTGTTAAGGAGAACTTTGTGCAGATTCTTTCCCAAAAATTTAGAGTGAGACAGCTAATGGAGGGAAATTTGGAGGTTATAGCAAGAGAAGGGGACAGGCTAAAGAAAATTACTTGATTTCAGAAACTCCACCTTTGATTACATTGTGGGAATGTAGAATGTGAATATTTCATTAACAATGTTAAAATAATTTCCATCATTTGTTAACAACAAATAAGCTAATTCCATTAGTTGAGGATGTTTTTAGATCCCAAGTTCATTATAATTAAATTTTTCCCTGTATGTGAATTCTCTTTAGGGATTAGGACTGGGAAGACAAAGGGTTACAAAATAGAAAAAGTATATTACATTAAGCAGAATTGTCAGATCTCAGCTGTGATTATGAAAAGTGCTGTAAAAACAATTAGTAATAAACACCATGTCCTGGGAGGTTTGTAGTCTGAGTAAAAAGATAACAGCTGTGAGCAGCTTTATGCCTGGTTTTGCAAAGCTGAACCTGAAGCACAGAGAAAGATGATGCTGTACCTGATGGTGCTCAAGGTGCAAAGTGCAATTTGCTCTGGAGACCAAATTCTCCAGAGTCTTTGTCCACTGCATTCTCTTGAAATAGTTGTATACTGTGCTTTAAACAATGTGCAAAGTTAATTTAAACAAATTTAATGTGTGATGGCAGCTGAACATTTTAAAGTGCTTCAAAGCTGAAAGCAAACATAAACATGACTTACCTTTTTTTACATATTCCCATAATCTTTTATGATAAAATTGCTATTGCCTTTTTTAATCTGTGAAGCTTTGAATATTCCCTTCCTGAACCAGAGTTCCTGCCCCATTTTGATTCAGCTTTCTGAACTGTCTTAAATAATTGTGTAACTTTTTCTGCTTCTTTGTCCAGCCTTCTGAAGGATTAGAAGCTCTTAGCTTTTGACCTCAGGGAATTTGGCACATGAAGTGTAATTTAGGTTCATAGTGAAGGATTCCTTTACATTAAAGGAAATTATTTAGTGCTAATTCTTGTTGATTATCAAATTAACAGGATTAAAATATGTCCTAAGCATACAGAAAGTTTAATGGTTGCTCATTCAGTTGGTTTAAATTTGCCTAAACCCCAAAGCCTTTTTTCAGTCACAGTTGTATTTATAATTTATTTGAATATATCATGTGATAGGAGAAAAACTGCTCTGAGGATACCAGGATGATGCAAGAAAACATCTTCATTATCTACAGTTTCCCTTCAGCTTAAGTGTTCAGCTGTGCAATTTTCCTACTTTTCTGATTTGCTATTTGAACCTGCCTGTCATTTTGGAAGACAGAGCTTATGTTCTTTGATCCATATTTCCAATTTTTTTTTTGGTTGAATGAGCTCATCGACTTCTTAATTCTGTAATTGTTTATATAGAAACATTTTATTATTTGAGTAAAGAGAAAATGCAGTGACAATCTTGAGTGTCAAAGAGCCCTGACCCAGTCTGGGATCCCACTGTTACCTACAGTGCCCATCCTTCTTCTGGCTATAGAAAATGAGAAGAGGCTGCACCAGCCCTTTCCCACCAAAAGTCTTACCCAAGCACCATCTCAGAGTGGACACTGATACCTATCTGAAAGGTGTTGTTGATGGCAGTAGTTCTAAATTATTTGAGTCAGAATTGGGAAGTCTCTGTGCTCTGGATGTAGCCACATGAAAGGTCTCTGACATTAAATGCCTTGCAATTCGGTTTGGTTACGGTTTCTAATGAATTAGAAGAGTTTTCAAAGTGATCAAAACACATTAAATTTTTACATTTTTACTCATGATGTGGGTTAAAGTATTTTCAGTTTGGAGAGTTAATTAATTTAATTTCAAAACAAAATGCCCTGAAATATTAAACATAAATAACTTCTCTTTCTGACTTGGCCCATGTTTTTTTTTAGATTCCAGTTACAACTTCTGTACATATTTAACTTCTTCGTTGCAGTTTAATACAGAAAAATTTTCAAAACATCAATATCTTGCAGAATAAGAAAATATCTGCTTTTCTCCCACAAGCTTAACTTTTAATGTGAGATGATGGTCATTAGGTAAACTTAAAAAATAGGGCTGGAATGAAACCAGAGACCACTGGCTGTTGCTTTCTGCCACAGAAAAACTCTGGGCAAGGAGGGGGCTTAAATACATTGGGTTATATGTTCATCACATCTTATTTGGTTTCTCTGAGCTTTGTTTCTGAAGGTTTTCAAGAGTGGCAGCATGCTGAAAGAAATCAGAGTGCAAAATAGCTGGTGTGAAAGAAACCAAATGGTTGGGCTTCTGAGCTGGCATGCCTGTGAAGTGACATGGTGTGAGGCTGCTCCAGACAGGAGGAGGGGCTGGTGGGATAGGCAGGGAAATCAGAGCTGGAGATGAGGTGTGCAGATGATGTGAGTGCCCCAGCCTGGCTGACAGATGCTGGCACACAGGCAAGGAGGAAGAGGGCAATTACAATGGCTCAACTTGAGGGAATGGCTATAAAGGAAAGACAAAAGTTCAAGATGTGGAATTTGGCCAAGTGGTAGGGTAAAAGGCAATCTCTTCAGCTGAGTTGTATTGAAAGAGAACGGGGGCACTGGGGAAAAGCTCCTCTGAGTGGGATGTGGAGAGGTAGGAATAATAAGAGGAAGCTAAGACTGGTTCATGCCAAGCATTGCAGAGTGAAAAAGGTTCCTGGATTTGAAATAAATTCAGCTGAGAAATAAGCCCTGAAAGGAAGTGGAAGGAGCCCCATCATTTGAAATACTGTAACAGAAGTAGGCAAAGCACTCAAAAGTGCACTGCAGGGAGCAGTCTTTTTTTGGCAGGAAGCAAGACTTGGATGACCTCATAGCTTCTTTCCATCTCTGTTAGGATCACAGAATCCAAGCTCTTTCTCCGAGCAGCAGCACAGCCAGCTCTGAAGGATTGCCCAGTTCTGGCACTGTAGTCTTGATTAGCACCACTCTGCATGTGCCAGCCCCTGCAGATTCCCAAAGCAAGAGTTAACAGCTCTGCTGACAAACTCTCTGATTAGTGTGGAGCACTAGCAAGCTGTGCAGTGTATTTTGGAGAGTTTTCATCACCAAATGAACCAGATCTAAAATGGAGCATAGACAAAATTTTCAGTTTCATGTGAGGTACTTGGGCAGAAAGATATTGTTTCTGCATTTTGATACCCTTTGCTGCACAGTGATTGCAGTGGCTGGTTAGTTATAGCTGACCAGTTCCTGTTCTGAAGTCAGATTTCAGCCCTACTTTTCTGTAGTGAGTGTTTGATTTAAAGAAGATGAAATATGTTCAATATATTAAATTGTAACAAGAAAAGAAGTTGGCACATACTGGGGGTGTAGCTGCATTCCCCATTAAATTCCAGGAATCCGACTTTGAAACAGTTTTGTCAATCGTACAGCTCTAGTGAGAGAATTTTTTAAGAAAATGTTCTTAGGTACCAGTGGAAAAAGGTTATGAAAAATATACTCTTCCATACTGTTCTGTGTAAATATCACAATTTCACTGTGTATCATCCCTGGTTATAGCTTTGCAACAGTGAAATGATTCTTAAACATCTTCTGTCACCCCCCTCCAATCAGATATTTTAGTGGGGGAGAAACCCTGTGTCTGCCCTACCTTGTGTGTCTCATTTATGTTTTCCCTCTCAGCTTGGCTGCAAACCACCAGAAGGTGCAGAAGTAGCTTTCACACCCAAGGGCAGCATGTTTTCTCCCATCCACTTGATTTTCAGGCTCTTTGCCCAGTCTGGCTCCACTGCCATGTTCTCCTCTGCCCTTCCCAGCGAGACTCAGCGGCAGAAGAAGGCAGCAGGAAGCTCTGTACTCACTTTGTAAGGGATTGTTTTCATTCCAACAAAGAACTCCAGGGCACTGCTGAGAAACAGGACTTGCCCTTCCTGGACCTGTGCTGCCTGGGAGCGGACTACGATTATTTGTGGATTTGGAGAGGGTTTGTTGTCATTGTCCTAGGGAGGCTGCAAGGAGCCGTGTGCTTCTTTGCCAGCATCACCTGGGTGATTCAGGGCTGTTGTTTTTAAGGGTCTGATGGGCCCTGTGCTCTGCATTTTTGGTTTGCCTACCAGAGCAGCCTTGATAGTGGTGCTGTTTGCTCAAGAGGGAAGCAGAGACATTTCCAATTGTGTCTGCATTTGTCGGTGGAAAAAGGGAAATCTCTTGAGGAAGAGTGGGAACAATTGAATTATTTTATGCTGAGGCACAATAAAACTAATTTTAAAAATTATTGCCTAATGCCCATAATTTATTCACGGTATCTAGTCACAGTTAATGAGACTACTAAGCACTTAAAATTAGGAATGTGCATGAGAGTTGCTAGCATCAGAATCTCATATTTTACTTACATTTTTTTGAAATATCTTTGTGGCAAGATTTTTTTTATTATTTTTGGATTTGTTAGAGGTTTAACAGTGTGTTCCCCAATGAATTGTGAGCTTAGCAGAAACTTTTTAAAAAGGGATCCAGGGTTTTGGGTGCTAAGAGGGCCCTCACAGAAAACCTCCAGGAAATGCCATTTCTATGTTTAGTGCACTGCCATGAAAACTCTGTAGGGATGTGAGGTGGGAAGCACAGAGTGGGAGAGGTTTAACAGAGCTGGAAAGTGAGAAATTGCACCTTCTGTGGATCATCATGTGCTAAAAAATCAGGCAAGGTTAAAGGAAACAGGTGGAGAAGGGAACTAGAAGAATACACCAATGATAGTAAGGACAAGATGGGAAGCACAGGTGCTGAAAGCGAAGAGGGGATTGTCAAATTTATGACTGTTAATTCATTTCCAGTAGTCATGCCACTGACTATCGAATGTGTTGCTTTATTATTTGTGATTTTTGATATGCCTGTAGTTCAGCCATACTTCATGGAGGCATGTCTTAGTGACAGGAAGGGAGCAAAGGCCATCAGTATCTCTGAGCAGCTGGACAGCTCTGACATACACTTTTCCTGCCTTGGAGGTTTTTTCTACTGTTATCCAAATAGAATTCTCTTTAAATCTATCTTAAATTCCATAAAATGCTTCCTGACCTTTGTTACACCATCACTCTTAACAGTGCTTGTGGCTGAGGTTTTCTAAACTGACTTTTTAAAAATATTTTCTGAATTTCACAAATGCTTGTAAATAATAGGTAAAATAACTCTGTTAGAGGTAGCAAGTGGGTGAGATGATGACTGTTTCTTACAAGAGTAGCTACCTGTCTGCAAATACCTATTGAAAGATTGGAGATGTCACTTGTTTGGAAGAACTCCATTAAAGGCATTCTCTATTTCTAGACTTGTTTAGATTTTACAGAACAAGAGATATATATATATATATATACACGAAGACAGAAATATATAGGCATTAGCAGCAACTGGTTTTTGATTTCATATCAACATATACAGACTTATTTTTAAAACCCTTGCTGAATACTCCTGAATACTTATGATTTGGCTGCCATTTGTGTGGTTGTGTGCCGTTTGGTTGCCATTTGCTGCCACAAGTGTGGCTGATGTAGATGTACCCTTTATAGAGCAGCATTAATTTAGCCTTGCATACACACATTCTAGAGAGGCTCCCATGGCCTGCCTTTCTGCTGCCCTGTGTCAGTGTCCCTGGATGAACAAATGGATGCTGTAGCTTCACTGCTTTTGCCATCAATCCAGTGGAGGCTCAGCAGGAAATGTCGAAAACACAGATACGTGTTACACGTGTAACACAACAGTGTAAACAAGGGCAGTGTAACATCAAAGGTAACACACAGAGGGGGTAATTAGTGCTTTAGGCTTCGTCTAGGAGTTTAGTGGCAGTTGAACAAGTGTTGAAAAGTGATTCCTGTTATACACCTTGTAGGTCAGGCTGCAGCTGCCCAGCTGTGCCTGCTCCAGGCAGCACCCCTTGTAGGGCACCTTACATCCTTTTCCTCTCAACACGACTTGGAAAAAGGTCTGAAAGTCCTGACTGTGTGGGTTGTGTGTTTCTGTTAGTGAGAGGAGCTGTTCGTACTGATGTGCAATATCTCAGGGATTAGCCCTGCCCCATTCATCAAGGTTGAGAGACTTCCCAGAACTGCAGATAAAACACTATTCACTATTCCTGCCTTGACCTCAACAGTCTCACCTTTTATAGAAGACTCTTGGAGCCAAGAAATAGGGAAGAGAAAAAAAAAAGAAGAGAAAGATCTTTTTCCATCTCCTTTCTGCTTAGGGTCTGAACTTGCCAAAGCTTTGTTCTCCAAAGGACCTCTAGCTGAGGTCTCTCTGTGTCTGATCCCTCCTTTCCCAAACTCAGCTCTGTCTGTAAAAAGACCTCAAAACAGTCCAAAAAGGATCTATTGTGACTGCTCCTAATAGACTCAGTTTTATGCTCAGCTTAATGGGATCCAGGTCTCCAGCCATCTGCTCCTGTCTGTTTTCTTGTCTTCTGATGTTTCATCTTTACCTCTTACATGGTTGGCTTTTAGGCATCTTGTGTTGGGGGGTTTTGTCTTTCTGATGCCTGGAGCTGGGGGGAGGAAAGAGGTAAGAACAGCTCTTGGGGCACAAGTCCAGATTTAGCTTGGTTAAGTGGATCATGGATGTTGTTCAGGAGTGGGGAGTTTAAGATTTTCATGGTTGTTAGAACTTTTAAGTTACTTAGGATACGGGAATAACTAGATGTTACTAAATGTTCTTTTCCATGTACTGGCTGAGATCATCAGCTGTTTTAGAACTTGGGGGTCTCTTTCGCTCTAACCTACTGAGTACTTTTCTAAGGTTAAATGAGAAATTTCCTTCCAGACCACTGAAGGAGAGATGACATTCCAATTCACTTAGTGGGGAAACAAGTTATCTAAAAAAAGAACAGAGAAGCAGAAAGTCACACTCTGAGAATGGATCTGATCTCAGCAGTAATAACATTTTTCATTAGATGATTTATTTTAATATTAAAATGTTTTATCAACCACTGTCCTTTGAAAATAATTAAAAGATTGCAAATGTAGATTTGAAGCTGAGGCCAGGTTATGAGTTATTTTGATATGATTTTGATTTTAGCTGTCAGCTACTTGTGGAATGTGGTTGCTCACTCAGCTCACATGCTTTTGTGTCTGTGCCATGGTTTTTATGATGTTCTTGTGGGAAATCAGTATTTTAGATCCCTCTTGTCATGAATAAATTTGTGGGTGGAATTCCATTTACAAAAATCTATCAAAAACAAATAGAAGGCACCAACTACATTTGAAGAATTTATTATTTAAGAAAAAGTTCACACACATCTTTTTTTTCATTATTTTCCCTCCATAAGTTTTTACTAATATTACATACTGGGTCTGATTATGTTCCACATAACAGGATATAAGCTTCAACTCTTCCAAAAATAACATTAAACTCTGCAACCATTAACCATTTCTTTTAGAAATAAATGTTAATGAAAAGGAAATAAACACAACCGTGTATTGTACATATTATTTTACAGAGTTCGTTTAGTTGAAAGAGGATCTCCACATAGTTTACCTCTCATGGAGTCTGGAAAAGTAAGTACTGAAAGAAGATTTAAGTGTAACTTTTATGGTCAGTATTTTCAGCAAATATCCATTTCTGTTCATTTTTGCATGAATGTAGTACTGGGGAAGGCACTATTAGCTGTGCAGATTGATGTCCTTCCTTTACTGTTGAGGTCACAGCATGATGGCAGTAACTGATGCATTGCTGCTCTCTCAGAACCTGTACCTTGCTCTTTTATGCAGAAATCAATTCCTTCTTTTATGCCAAAAGAAGGTATTTCATCCCCTACGTGTCATTGTTGAAGCAGCTGACAAATGTGGCACTGGTGCAGGCAGTTCCATCAATGCAGAACCCACCTCCAGTGAGAGCTGGTCTGAGGTGACCAACACTGTGCTCACAGGCTACTGATCACCTGCAGAGGGACTGTCCCTGTGGGGCATGGCTGTGGGGACAGGGTGAGGACAAAGGGGCAGGCTCTGATGTTCTGGGTGCTCATCTAAAACTTTCTGTCCAGAGCTGCCCAGACATTCATGGTCAGAGGATGCTCCCTTTTCTGTTTTAGGGCTCAGCATCCACCTCTGTAGTTGCTGAATGTCCATTACATGAGGAATTTGGCAGGTCATTATTCTGCATTACACTGCATGGTGCCTCTGGCTTTCTCCTTGTTTTAGGCCAAAGGTTCATTGGGGTTTTTCCTGTCCTACTGTGTATTCTCGTAGAGATGGGACCATTTGCTCAGACTTGTTCTGCAGGCGAACATTTGATTTCTGAGGAGGTTTATTGATGGAACAGCTTTCACAAAGAGAAGCAGTTTTGTCTCATTTTCCAAATAGCTCAGAGTTTATCATTTCTATAGACTATTTTACTTTTTTGCAATATAAGTCTACTTTAACTTTTTAAGGATTTTTAAGGATTTCTTGTAGTTTGTAATGAAGGTTCTTTGGGGACAAAGTGTCAGCATACAATTGCATAAAGTGGTACCTGCTTTCTTACTGCCTTATGTTTTCTTTCAATAGATCCTCCCAGGTGTACGTATCATTATTGCTAATCCAGAAACAAAGGGACCCTTAGGAGATTCTCATCTTGGTGAGGTGAGTCATGAGAACCTGAACCTTGTATGCTCTGAACTAAATTCCAGACATAAAGCTATTTTGTGCATTCTAGTGATTTCCAGTGATAGATCTTATCAAATGCCCAGTTAAGAAAATAGTGGATTCAACTGATCATTACGAAGTGTGGATCGTGATATTTGTGTCGTTATTAAAATTTTTAGTAAATTGTTTCTAAATAGTAATACCTCAAGTTGAAAAAAATGAAAAAAAATCTGCTTTTCCTAACTGTATTTTATACTTGGTGTTTTGCTAATTCTGATGGAAGTTTATGTGAAAAGTTTACAGATTAGTCTAATTTCAGCTAGATGGTTTTCTTTTGCTGTTCTCCATAATCAATATGCTTCATTGCACTGAAGTACTCTCATTAGCTAAGTTGAGCAAGACTATATGTTTTTCAAATTTATTTTATGTTTCTAGAGTGAGAAAAAAATTATGTTATTTTCAAGCAGTTAAAAATCTAGATAACAAAATGAAGAACGTATTTGATCATAATTAAAACCACAGTCTAATTTGTAAGTTTCTGTAAGAGTTCATTAATTTGAAATTGTAAAAATTTCCATGATGTTCGAGTTTGATGGAATGAATCCTTCTCCATATGTGAAGGTCCCTGGCCTCACTCTTTAAAATAATCTGTATCTCTGGTGTTCATGGAGGATGCTCTGCTGGGGTAAATGCACTGAACCAGCAGTGAGGAACATAGCATGGCTCAGAGCTGCCCTGCAACTTCAGCAAAAGTAGATTGGGGTCACTGTGCTAGAACTGGCTGAGTTATGGGTTCAGAAACAGCATTAAAAGATGTTTTTAGTATTATCTAGCTATGACTAAAAATATTTGCATCAAGAATTTTAAATAATGCTTCATTCTCGAAAGCTACTTTAATTAATACCAGTATAATTGCTTTTAACTTAGATATGGGTTCACAGCACTCACAACGCCAGTGGGTATTTTACCATCTATGGAGATGAATCTTTGCAGTCAGATCATTTTAACTCAAGACTCAGCTTTGGAGACACACAGACTATTTGGGCAAGAACTGGTTATCTGGGGTTCCTGAGAAGAACAGAACTCACAGATGCAAATGGAGGTAAGAGGTTTCTCATCATCTAGGTCTACACAAATAATTTGAATTATTTGGAGGGTGACACTGCCTCTGTGGCCCTGTGGCACCTAACATGTTCCATCTGGGCAACCTGTAAAACTGCAAAAGAATCATTAGTTAAAATAATCAGAAAATAAATCAGAGGGCAAGATTTCCCTGCTGAAATAGTTGCTTTTCCTTTGTTGTACCTCAGGTACTATAAGTCCCCTCCACCAGTGACCTTTTGGCGCTGTTAATATACCCAGTGCTTCAGGTTGAAAAATATGAAATACAGCTGAAACTGCCATCATTTGCTCTGGCAGTTGTGCCCCCAGGAATGCATTTGTGCAGGTGGAAAACGCCTGGTGGGAGTCTGAGCCCTGTCCTGCCTGTGGCCACCACCTCTGTTATAAACCAAATCACAGGATCTGTTCATTCTTCAGATTTTCCTGTCTTTAACCCCGGAGGGCTGGTTACTGAAATGTAACACAAGCAGTGGCCTGCAAGAGAAGCTATAGGGTGTCTGGTTTCTGTCAGGAAGGTACAGGATTCCCTTGGTGGTTTTAATGATGTTCCTTGTCTCTTGTACACATGTAAGTGAACCAGTGCTGCCAGGCACACAAAGTCTGTCCTTGGGAAAGTGGTTTTTTCTGTGATTTTTGAGGAGCACAGTGCCACAAGTGGCTGTGGCTGAGCTGGCCACGGGAGGCTGTTGGCCAAGTAGGGTTTCCAGCAACACTGTGAACACCTCCAGGAGTGATCCCAGGGCCATTAGAATAGCTGCTATTCAACCAAAGAGAGAATTCATCAAATCTGAAAACATTTTAGTAATCCCTGTGGATTAGGCTTGTGGCCATGTCCTTATAATGGCACCTTCTGAAGAGATTCACTTTGGGTTGCACAGGCTTTTTTCATTTCATAATGATAGCCCAACCCTGAGAAAATTCAGGATTCTCTGAGGATATTGCAACTTAAGCTTAGGTATTCTCCTAGCAAAGAGTTGCTCCATTCTCCTACTTTTAGCTCCTAGTGCAGAAAGTTCTCAGCCCTTTATTAGGTAGCCCTCATATTGCCATTACAATACCACCACACAACTATCCAAATTCATGCAAAATGAGTCAGTTATCTGCTTTTAAGTCTATTAGCAAATACTCTTTTATGACTAGTGTGTAATTGTTTATTTTCAGCCTAGTATCTTTTCAAAAGTGTAATTTCAGCCTCATTTATGTCTTCAGTAGGTAAAAAATATGGGCTATAAAAGTGTTATGCTTAAGTTACTCGAATAAGCAATTTGCTATCTAGCTATAGCACATTTTTAGTTTATTGATGAACACCTTTGTAATAGATAAAAAGCATCTGTAGTGACCATCTCAAAGCAACTGGAAGAACATCAGCCACACTGTTAGGATCAAATCTGTTCTTTCTCTTAGAAAAAACAGAAAGAAACAAGGAATCTATTGTCAATTCAGAGTACCTTAAAAAAAAGAATGTGTTCTGCATCCACCTGGGAGAAAAACAAGAATTCTGCCACTATCTTTGGATAAAGATTTCTGCCTTTGTCTTTTTCAAATGGGAATAGTGTTTCTGCCTTCCTTTCTTCTGTTTTTTGCTCTGCATTGCACTTCAGTAATAGAAAATCTTCGTTAGTTCGGAAATCACTCTGTGGTTTCAGAAATTCAGGGATAACTTATGTTGTGCTTATTTTACTTAATTCTCAATGTGAACATTTCTATAATTCAATGTACTGGAGAATAGAATCTTTCTCTTTTTTTTATCCCTTACCTCCAGAACGCCATGATGCACTTTATGTGGTGGGTGCATTAGATGAAGCCATGGAACTGCGAGGGATGAGGTACCACCCGATCGATATTGAAACCTCTGTAATTAGAGCACACAAGAGCATCACAGAATGGTAAGGATTATATAACACCAGGGCCCGTATAAAAAGCTGAAATATCTATAATGTCTGGGTTTTTTCCTTGGATATTGCAATTGATCCAGGAAATGGCCTGCTGGGATGGCCACAGGATTTATAACCCAGCTGCAAATGTGTCCTTAGGATGAAACTTTCCAGAAACAGATTTAATCAGAAAGGACTGATTTTGGATATGTTCATTCAATATGTTTCTTTTTTTTTTATTTCTTTGAAGGAGTAAGCAAGTAAACATTTCAAATAATTGAACACACTAATAAATTTTATTAGTGAACACACTTTTATTTTTGAATTGGTTATTAATAAATGAAGCAGTGATCAAATCAAGGTCACAATGGAAATCGAAGCAGTAAATCCATGAGTTAATAATTATGTTGTCTTAATCAATGTATCATCCTCAGATGTACACAGCAGGAAATCATTTCTTGAGGCCGACATGAGCACAAATTGCTTTTCATTATTCTTGCATCAAAAGACTCAGTCAGGTAGTTGTTTTGTTTTGATACAGCCACAGCTCAGCTATTCACCTTTCAACCAAAATGAATCTGTCGCAATAGCCAGAGCAATTTAGTGCATTTTTCTTTTCAGTCCTGGTTGCGGAGGTGTGGCCTGGAGCAGGAAGCTTAGTAATGCACAAAGCACAGCAGCTGAACTGGTTTCTTTAGTAAAAGACTTTGCTTTTTTATTAAATATCAGTTAAAATTAATACAATTAGTTGCTTAGCTGACTGTAACTGAGGTTTTGCCTTATTGTCTCCTCCCTTGAGCATCATCACTGCTGGTATGGTCTTGTGCCAGACAGGCATTACACAGAGAGCTGGGTTCTGTGCCTTCATATAAACCAGTATGAACACTTTAGGAATGTCATGAAATTCCCCTTGAAAAGGTGTCAGATCAGTACCAGCAGTGGATGGAAAGTTTTCACAGCAAGCTGTTTAAGGACTGCTCTACTGCAAGATGGCCATAGATTCATAAATTGCTGTGCTCAGCAGTATCTGTTTGTCAGAAGTTTGTTTCACCTCAAATTATGAGCTCGCAGGCAGTGAATAAAGTAGCCATATCACACTGCAGAAATGGGTTTCAGTACCAAAAAATGCTTAAATTATGTTCCTGCTTTCAAGATTGCTGAGAGCACTTTGAGGATCCTTTTTGTTCCACAAAACCATGGAAATCCTGAGTGACAAAGTGGCAACTGGAAAAGGGTTGGGGGTAAACTGGAACGACCAGAGAAAAACACCTCTGAATTTATGCAAGAAGTACATGCAGATAATTATCAGTGCCTTAACCCTCCCCAGTAGTTGGGTGAGAATGTACAAGAGTGAGAATTCAGAAAACACTCTGTACTGTTGCTACCCTTTGCCCAAAGGCCAATATTTAAGGCCAGTATTTCAGGGTTGTTTTCCCTCAAAAAGAGAGATTGCTGATGAATTAGATGTCTCGGGTGTTATTCAGAGTGACAACGTCTGGTTTGCTCACAGTTCCCAGCCTTTTCCTAACCAATGCTCTGCCAAATAACCATCATGGAGTTTTCATTCACAGTCCTTGTCCTGACTGTCCTTGACTTCTCTCACGTAACTTTTTCAGCTTTTCTTAGAGGCCCTCCTTTTGTCTTTGTGAAACACCTCTTGACAAAGTAATAGCCAGCTAACTATTTTTTTTTTAATTTAGAATTTGTATATCCCTTTCTGTGGACAGGGCCATGAGCTTCTTTTCTTGTTTAAGTTACAATGCCCCTTAAGGATTTAACTGCACCAATTCCTGTTGCACACAGAAGGTGCTGGGTATGTCCAGTTGAGAGATTGTAAAAACAGCCTCCAAGAAACACAGCTTATTCTGTAACACTGGACATCATTGAGGGACTTGGGGATTTGTTGACTGACATGTGGGCAGCTTCTGTCATTGAGGATCAGATCCAAAAGGTCATTTAAAATCATTCTTGCCTTTTAAGAAATTTTAGCACAAAATGAACGACCTCTGACTCTGGACCTCCTGTGTCTTAAGACATAACAAGTGAAAGAGTGGCACAATCTGGTTTTATTGTGATATAAACCCACACTGTGCATTTTGAAAGTGTTTCTAATACCACAAAATGTGGTATGTGTTTTAATGTATGTGTTTTAATTAAAGCGCATGGTTGACTCATTTAAATGTCAAAATCTCAAAAGAGGAACAGAACAGAGTTTGCTGGAATTTGCTTAGAAGTGGTTTATACACAAGACTACACAAGGTATTTGGAGAAGAAAACAATTAGGAGCTTCTTTCCCTGGAGGGGTTTTGACAACTTCCTTGTTTTTCCTGTAGCATTTGGTGGCACGGAAGCAGCAGGAGGGGCCATTCCCAGCTCAGTGCATTGACTGTTTTGCATCTATTGGGTGTGACTTGATTGTTGTGACTCGATTATTTCTTATAGGAAAGGTCAGCCTTCCTGCTCCCTAGCTTTTTGGTTTGAGTTTTTTTTGTTCTTCAGGGCTAGAAAGTTGATGTGTGCTTAAGAGAGACACACTGGCTAAAATGTATCTTCATCTCAACCAGCAAGAACATAAAGAGCAGTGTTTCCTTTTACTTCCAGTGATCACCAGTGAGTTAGAACCATGACATAGGAAACGAGTTTTAAATTCAAACCTCTTGGCAGTGTCACAGATTTTAGGACTTAATAGAAGCTTCATGAAAGTTTTGGGAATCAGTTTCCTGAATTCAGACAAACTAATTCATTCTAAACCATGTTTTGGGGACCTGCTCCCCAGTCTTGCTATTAATTGCTTTCCCAAGTAACAAGCTAACAGTAGTTTCCAGGAATGGTTTTCAATGCTAACTTACATTTCAATGAAACCTCCCCAGTTTTTTTTGTTAAAATATATATAATGCTAATTTAGATGTTTGTACAGCAATCAGTAAAAATTGCAGGACCTCTCTGGAGATGGTCACCTGTGCAGATTGATACTTCATTTTGTTAATGTTCAGCATCAATCAAAACTTACTAGAATGTCTGTGAAAATATAATTACAAATGAAAATTCATTTCACAGCAGTACTAAGCCAAAAGGGGCCTTGTCATCCTTGTTTTGGCTGCTCATTAGTTTTCCAGATCAATAAGCACATAAGAATTCAATCAAATAGTACTTTGGCAGGATCTGAAATTTTTTTTTTTTTTGAGAGTTAAGTACTTTTCTCCTAAAATCCACTCTGTCAAGTATCAACATAGGGCACATTTTCATAGCTAATTTTTGGGCAAAGTAAGATATGTTTCCACAGTACATGGATTTTCAGAGCTGTCTTAGGAGGCTAAAACAGTGCACTTCTGTCTCAATCAAGCATTGACCTTAGGGTAAGAAGCTCTTTTTGAAGATGGTTTATGTACATAATATATTCTGACTTTCAGATGCTTGTGCTCAAGACAGTTCTGGGAAGTTATCCCCTGATTTTATGAGGTAAAGGCGAGTAAAGCACAGGGCTTGATGTATGGCTTACGTGTGTAGAATATTATTATTTTTTCTGTGGAATAAACTAGAGGAAGAATTGTCTTAAACACCTGCAAGGAAGAATGAGATTGCTCTTTGTGGCTCAGCTGTGCTGACCTCTCATGAGATGCAAGAGTCTTTGGAGACTCTGGAGATGTGAGGAGGATGGAGGGAAGCTATAAAACCACTCTGGGTGGAAGCATACACCCGACTTTGATACCTTCCCAGCCTCCATATTTGGATGGATAAATGAATTATCCTTAGCCAGAAATGGTCCCAGGTAGCAGAACCCAAAATTTACCTGCTTTGCCTCAAGGGCTTAACCAAAACTTGGGGTCCTACAAAGTTCTTTTAGCAAAGAGGAGATACTGGGGATAGTGGTGTTCCCTTGACTATCTCAACTGTTAATCAGGAATGTTAAAACTCCTGTCACCTTAAACCCAACAGAAATAAAACAGCCAAAATAAAACAGATGGAGACACAGCCTTATTTCTGTGGAAACCAATTGGTCCAGAAGAATTGCAGCTTTTTTGTGCCTGGACAGCAGCCAGCCCATTCCCGAAGGCGCGTAAACGTGTTTGCCAAGCAGGCGCGGTGAGGATGCCCCCTCCCCGGGCACCCCTGTCAGCCTGCACTGTGCCATGTGCCTTCCCAGGGCTCCACACCCTTCTCTAGCAGGAGTTATCCCGCAGACCTTTCAGCTCAGACTATGCTCCTGCTGTTCTTTAATAGAGGTGCCTCCTCTATTAAACTCTTGGCTTTTTTGGGCTGCTCTTCAGAAAACCCCGGAGAAGGCACCTCCACACACACATCACTCCATGAACACAGCAAAGCTGTGGCACTTCCCTGGCTTCAGAGGGAACCATGTGCTGTCTTACTGCCTCCTTCCATGACAGGCAAGTTTCTGTAAAGTTCAGCCTAATGCTTAAAATTGCAGCAGTATTAAAGAGAGAGCTCATGGGGTTGTTCTGCCCCAGCCTGCAGCGCGTTCTCTCTTGCTGTTTACACTTTGTCCTGAGCATGTGAAAAGAGCCGAAGGAGCTCCAACAAAAGGTAACCAAGGTGCAAGAAAAGGGATGAAAAAATGAAATGGGTGAAAAAAACCCACGACTAATATTATTTTTTTCTTTTGTTCCAGTGCGGTGTTTACCTGGACAAATTTATTGGTCGTTGTAGTTGAGCTGGATGGATCTGAGCAAGAAGCTTTGGACCTTGTTCCTTTGGTCACCAACGTGGTCCTGGAGGAACACTATCTGATTGTAGGGGTGGTGGTGGTTGTGGACATTGGTGTAATTCCTATCAACTCCCGTGGAGAGAAACAACGTATGCACCTACGAGATGGATTTTTGGCAGACCAGCTAGATCCCATCTATGTGGCCTACAACATGTAGTCTTGTACCTTAAAGCTTCCACAGACTTTACTATAGATGTATAAAATTTTTTTGTGTCCACTAAAGAAGTGTGCAGATAAGATACTGACACTCATCAGAATGGAACTGTTTCTATTACGACTTTTCAAAGCAGTCACGATTGGCAGGAAATATAATGTGAAATGTTTTCTTTTACCACTAAATTTTAGAAAAGAAGGACTATGGGGTAAGGCCCTTCAGTGTGTTGGAAAAGCCCATTTTGAACTTTTTTTTTTTTTTGCTTATTGGACAATACTGCTTTTTGAGTAAATGTGGCTTTGTATTTTACATTAAGTAAGCTGAAGTAGATTTTTTTTTCATTCTGCCCTCCAAATGGATTCTTTTAAAACAATTTGCATACTAATACAAATAGTTGTTTCCTTCATTTGTTTTAATATGTCATAAAAAGCTGATGAATACAGATCCATTACTAACTTAAGCCATTTTAGATCCCACATCTTAGAAAAATACGTAGTGGTACGAGGAGAAAACCCAAAGTAGCACCTTTCAATTAGAAATCTTGCAGCTTTCTGTCACAGATGCTGAAAGCCCAAAGGCCAAAGAGCCTTTGCTGTTAGCGTTAGAATGGAAGAAATTTATAAATAAGGTGTATTTCGGCAATGAGCTTGCAAATATCTTTGTACTAAACTAAAAAGATAAAATAAGTTAACTACTTCTTCTGTAATTATGTACAAAACGTTTAATTTATTTTGATCTCTTTAGAAGTATAAAAGAGAAGAAACATTCAAGAATATTAAACTCTTGAAATGTTTGCTAATATAAAAAACAAAGTGTTGTATTATCTTGAGTGGATAGTATCACATCAAATATATATATATGAAATATAAATTCACTAATGACAAAAGATTTTAAAGTTTAAAATGCAGTACTTGTCACTTGCATGGTGTCTCCCACTGTAGATAATCAAATGTTACTCACAAATTTTTTGGAAAAAGAAAAAAAGCAATCCTGGATTGCTAAGTATCCCTGTCAAAAAGAATCCTCTAGATACCAGCAAGTGGAATTATTGCTGCCTTTAAGGCAGTGAATGAGTTTAAGACTAAAAATGCACTACAATAATTTTCTTTTCTTTGCCATGGAGGCAACAATAAATATTCGTGCTGGCATGTGCATACACTTGTTAGACTTAGAAAAGGCAGGTTGAGGAATAGCACTGTTGTCTAGCTGCAGAACTTTGTTGCACAATTTTTTTCATTGTTTTAGTTGGTGTTTTTACTGCTATAAGGAAAAGTTTTGGAGTTTTTTTGCACAGAGTTATCAATTTGCCTCTCAGCTAGGACACGTAGCTCGGTGGCCAACGCTTCCAGTTTACATTTACAGGGAACTATTGTTTTGATGGTCTTTAATTTATTCCTTAAAGGAGAGGAGCGTACAGTCACTACCACCCTTGGCACGGATCGTGCATCTGCTAACTAGTCCCTAAAGGCATTAAAACATCAGAGGAACCCATCTGCCTGCTTAAGGAACGGAGGAGTCCCCTGGTCTCCAGCCTGAGGCCATCACAGGAGAAGAGTAGGAAAACATGCATCACAGCTGCCTTCATTTTACTACCTTTGGAGAAAAGAGGGGTTTGATTCCCCGGTTCCGTTGTCTTCCCTGCCTCCCATGCCCCCTTTTTTAAACCCTTCCCCTTCCTTCATGTGGTTGTAACTGAATTGACCTGTTTGTGATCAAGAGTGGGATTTACCAGCTGCAGTCCAAGAATGCTTTTCTTATTTGTCCCAAATGACGTTCATGTGCTGGCTCTCATTACCGGATATGCATGACTAAGATTGTTGCAGGGCAAATGTTATCATGTTTATATCACGTATAAGGGAGTCTCAATGCTGGGTGTTAAAAATCTTTTTAAAAGGTAGGGACGTTTTAGTCTGCATGTACAGTACAGAGCATCTCGCCACGTCAGACGCGTTTTCTTTCAGGCCATCTTTTCCGCCCTCACTGTCCTGTGAATAGCCCTATTCCTGCTCTGCAGACCAATCCCATACTTTGTCAAATTCATTTTCTGCTCCCTAAAAAGAATAAAATCTGTTCTTAATGGCAAGTTGTTGTAAGGTTTCAGACAAGATGTTGATTGATTACAAACATAATTGCAGTGTGTGAACTAACTTGTGAAGTCCTGCTATCGCTGATCTCAGTACTGCAAAACAAATCTCGCTGTCGTTCAAAGCATCACTTTAACCTTCACGAAGTCAACTTTGCATTTGTAGAGAATAAAAGAACTGCAATGCAGTTGTGAAACGCAGTTAATAACAGCTCTCTTCTGCAACCTGTCATCTGTGGTTGTTAAATCCTGAGTTAAGAGAAATGATAAACTGAGTTTCTGGTTTTGTTGTGCAAGCAAAAGGAAGGAAACATTTAAGCACCATCAGACTGAGCAATAAAGAAGGATTGTTCTGTATTAGAAACTGTACTGTAGATAAACCATTCATGAGAATGTATAAAATGTTTGTCTTGTGACCTTGTGCTTTTGGAGTCAGACAAAACCATGTAATCAACTCGATGCACATGCACAAAAAGAGAGGGTACACAATGAACATTTAAACACAAAACTAATCAAACAGGAGCAGATTCCTCATGGTGCTTGTTTATTATATATATTTAATCCTGCTTGACACTTTACCCAAGGGAAGACTGTCCCTTTTATCAGTTGAATGTTAGCAGCGTTATTTCATAGAGTGTGGTGACTGGTTAGAGAAATTCATGTAACTCAGCCAATCACAGATTCAAACAAAAATTTTTATGTGCAAAGGACAGCAACCTTCTTGTATGTTAAACCACCAGTACGCTTTGTACATCTGTGATAACGCCTGTTTTATATTCAAATGAACAAATAAAAGCTTTTATTTTTGTTGCTCTGAAAATATCAGTTTCTTAATTAGTCATCTAAAATGGAGCTTCCAAGAGCTGTGGATGCTCGGTGGAGGAACATGGAGAGCTATACTGTAATTTTATTTTGTTTACCTCTCTTGTTGCATAATTTATTAGTACAAATCATTATACTTTTAACAATGTTTAAATACTGGTGTGGGCATTTATTGCTGAAAGACTTTCATATGGCAACAAATGTTTTTTGTGAAATGTTTTTTTAATTCTTTTTAATATATTCAAATATACTGTTCACATTTTTGCTGAAAGTGTAAAGATTATTGTAAGCTTGGTAACATTTTGTGAGAAGCAATAACAAGCATTAGTACTGTAAAACTCCTCAAATTTGTCACTTATCACTTTTGTTGCAAAGTCTTGCTACTGACATGCTGTTAATCAGTCACCTAAGGAAGTTACTGATCCAGGTTTTGCAGCTCTGATGGAGTTCCTGCCTGTGGAAGTTTATGGGTTACAGCTTGGTCACTCACCCATGTGTGGCTAGAACCTCCCTATTGATTCAGTAGCCTTGGGCAGCCAGATGATGGCTCTTGGAAATGTGATCTGCCCGTTTCCATCGGCTTTTTCCAAAAAGACCTTGATTTCAGAGCAGCAGTAGCAGCATTCCCAGAGAAGAGGTTTGGCCCCAGCTCTCATTTTCCAAATGTGATTTCAAAGGGTGAAATTCTCAGTCCTTGTGTCTTTGGAGTCCTGTCTGAGAAATTCAGGGTGTAAAATCCGATCTCTGATGGCTCAGATTTCAGGTTGCTTATCACAAGAGGTAGGTGCAGTTTTGTGGACCCACAATTACCCTAAGCAGAGAGAGAGATCCAAAAATTGTGGGGAGGAGAAAGCAAGTTAGAGATGGCAGAAGGAAGAGGATGGCAGAACAGCAAGTAGTTCCTGATTCAACTCTACAAATCACTTCATTAGAGCAAAAAGGGGATTGATTTTTATATTAATGGATTAAGGTTTTTAAAAGGTTAAAATATTTAAATTCCACATTTTAAAAATTATTTTGGCAAAAGGTGGCTATAACACTGCAAAGCTCATGGGAAATCTCAAAAAAATATTGTAGGGTTAGAAAAATCATGCACTGTAAGAACAGCATAATTTATTCATTATCACATTGATACTAAGAATGTAAGAATTGGAAAAAGTCTGGTAAAAGACTATACAGCTTTCCTTTTCTGCTTTTCAACACAAAGATTTGCTTTATGCACTGTTATTATTGAGGGGAGTGGGGTGCACAGAGATCAACAACAAATTCTCAGGAGTCTTGTGAGCAAAGCTGAGTTTGAGGGAGCTTTGAGCTCTCTCCAGCACAGCTTCTCACAGTCCCCTGCTGGGCCACAGAACCCTCTGCACCCCTGGAGAGGCAAATCCAGCTGTGGCTCTTGCCTGGTCGCACTCCTGGTTTGAGGGGGCTCTGGCTGGATGGGCAGTGGGGGAGAGGTGCAGCCTACAGGAGTCATCCCAAGGGGGATGGACCCCTCTGTCCCCAGAGTAAAAGCCACCCCTGATTTTGAATTTTTTTTTTTTTTTTAATTGGAATAAGTTTTTGCTTTAAAACTGAGATTTGAAAAGGAAAAAGAAAAAATAGTAACCAGATTCTACATTGTGAAAGTAGAAATTAATCTTTTTTGGGGGGATAAAATATAAAATAATATATTGTTAATTTTTTCTTAAACAAAAATGTATGTTATTTTTTTACATCTGGAGTGCTCCATTTGGCAGCCCACCCTTCAAAAAGCTCTCACTCACCTTACCATGGTTTAGGGTTCTCCTTTTCATGGTTTTCCTGTTCTCTTTTGAGGGATATCACCTTAGAGCTATAATATCCATATTTTGAGGGATATACCTTAGAGGTATAAAAACCCTCTTAAGCTTTGCCTCCTTTGTGCTGCACCTGGCTGAGATCAGCATCTCTGAAACTGCTGCTCTCCCTTTCTTACACAGCAGAGCAGGATGAGGCCATCTCTGATGAGGTCATCATCTTCTGGCATCATCCTGACCCTGGGGACTGCGTGGCATTTCAGAGTCACTCAGGTTCACTGAGCAGGTCATGCTGCATCATGCCAGTCAAAGTCAGTGCTCTTCACTTCTTTCTGCACAAACGAGATTTCTCCAAAGGCACTGTTGTATTCTCTATGATCCACATGGGAAAATAGTCTTTTTCCCAGGGATCCCACAACACATCTAATAATAATTTTTAAAAATGACTGCAAAATATTCTATGGCAATGACCAGTTAATGGTGGATCTTAAAGGCACGAAGCTGATCTTGTTTTAGTTTTGTGCTTTGGTAGATTGATGCTCATAGCCATGTGGAGAGTGGTTGGAGGAGGGGACAAAGCTGATGGAATCTCCACAGGGAGTGGCTTCCAAATGTGACTAGCAGCACGTGGGAGAGGTTTGGAGATGCCAGGAAGGGCACCAAGAGCTGTACTGAGCTATCAGGATAAAGAAACCAGTGGAGGAAGCCATAAATGAAGGGCTGTTTCAGGAAGAGTGTTTGGTGTAGGAGGAGAGGACAGCAAAAAGAAGATTGTGCATATGGAAGTGAAGATCAAGCAGCTGAGACTATCTAACCCTGTGGCATCAGGCACCCAATTTTAGGAGCCTACATTTTAATTTTCTCACCTAGGGGAGTGCATTTCAATCAGGAAGCCCCAGGTGCTGGGACACACCTCACTGCTCTTAGCCCCAGGTTCTGACTGGAGGCTTGGATGAGCTGCCCCTGCTGAATTCAGCCAAGGGCTCTGCAGTAAGACTCGAGGAAGTGTGTGGAGGTAGGAGGACAGACCTGTGCGAGGCATGGACAGAGTTTATCCCAACCCCAATGGTTTGGGAAACTAAAAATCAACCAGGTCTGTATCAGGTAAGTGGCAGGACTGAAGAACAGAAACCCTGGGAGAAGACAAGAGCAGGAAAAGCAGATGCGGGCAAGGAGAAAATAACGTTTCCATGAAGGCAGATCAGAAGGGGGAGTATGGCATGGGCAGTATTCACAGAGCAGCAGGAGACAAGAATTTGAGCCAACAACTGCCCAAAGGAAATAAGTGGCTGAGGAGGTACAAAGGAATTAAACTTTCCATTGCAGACACACGTGCTCATTAGCATCTCTAGGATGCCTCTCTTAAACATTTGGGTTTGGATACTTTCCTGAAATCCACAGGAGTATTTTTTTTTGCATACTTCCTCTCTCCAAACCACAAGTAACTGCGAGCTGGGGTGGGGCTACACCCTCGTGTGGCTTTGCAGGGTCCCTGTGTGGCTCAGTCCCTGCAGGCTGCTGCAGGGGCAGGGATGGACTTGCACAGCCTGAAAATGCCTCTGGCTGCCAGGGCAGACATTGGGCATCCACCATGGAAACCCACAGCCTATCCTGCCACTCCAGGATGTAGGGCCACAAAAACTGAATGGGAATGTTTAGTTCTTCTCTCACAGCTCTTTGGTTAGCAAAGAGAAAGAAGTGTAGTCTCAGCTATAATTTTTTTTTTTCCCTCAGAGGAGGGAAGTATTTTTTCACCTTGAAGCAAAGCCTTTTTACAGTACCAGAGGCTTTTAACTACTGGTTTAAGCCATAATAAAATTACTGTTAGAGATCACTAAGTTATGAAAATTTTCTAACAATCCCCATGTTTTCTTAAATGAAAACTTCCACTAAAAACTCCTGTCTCCAGTGGAGCACCTAACAGGGCCATAGCCTTGCTGCCAGACTGGTGTGACTGCATCTTGCTATGCCTGCATAAGCCACATGTGCTGTCATTGCACTTTACTTACAACTACCAGCACCATTTATTTCTCCAGCATGATAAAGCCAGTGCATCTGCAGGAGAGACACAAAGTCAGGATGTAACCTGTCATTTTGGGATATGGCAGAGTCCCATTTTGATTTGGAAATGCTGAGCCACAGGAAGAATAATAATTAGGTCTGTAATGGGACAGGCAACTCTAAACACTGCTTTGCTTCACCAAATGGTGATAGCAGTAGTTGGGAGAGGTGGAAACATTCTCTCTGTCCAGGGAGGTCTGGAGCAGGATCACAACTGGCAGAAAAAAAGGCAAATTCTGAACAAGCTGTTAAGAGAAGCCCATAAATAGGTTCTGTCTCTGCAGATGATTCTGTACAGAGAGTGTACTTCATGAGCCTTGGGCTAAAGAGAAGGGCTCTGAGAGTGGATGCAGTACCAGGGGCAGGTGGTCAGCAGTCTGGGCTGTGCCAGGCTAAGGAGAAGCTTGGGAGCCCTCTGGCTTTTAGGCTTGAGCTCCTGCTGCTCTCTCGTTGAAGGGCCCCTCTCTGTGGCAATTGTCCATAGCTTTCAAGGGAGGCTCCTGCATCAGGAGAAGCCCGAGGTGGCTCAGAGCTTCTCAGTGTCTGGGGCATTTCAGGACAGATCCAGTCCCTGCAGCAATCCCTGCTGTGTGAGCTGCCTCCTGTTCCCCTTCCGGGCCCCAAATCCCAATGCCACCCCACTGACTGGAGGGAAAGAAACTCCAGGGCTTGGGGGCTTTCCTTGCAAGTGCAGCTTTGCCCCCACCCAGATTTGTCAGGGAAAGGCAGCAGGAGCAGCACTGCTGGGAAGGGTTGGGCAGTGCTGGGCTCCAGCTCAGCATCCAGCACCAACTCCCAACAGCTCAGCCTGCGTGGAGCAGCTCCCTGCTGTGGCAGCCACTGGCACTGGGGAGCACAGGGTTAAAATGCTGCTGGCTCCAGTGTCAGTGGGAAAACAGAACAAGCAATTGCATGACTGAGCTGCACATCTTGCGTTTCTTTGGGGCAAAACTAAAAGGCTTTCCAGCCCTGGTGGTCTTTACAGACTTGTGAAAAGACAGGGAAAGGCTCTGTCACTCAGGCAAGTGTTGTGTCAGCCAAAGAAATTCGCTCTCCAGCACATAAGCCACGCATGGCAGAGTTTCTGGCTGTGCTTCTCCTTTGGGAAGGAGCCAGTGTTGCTGCTCTTTGGCGGGGCTGAGCTGCAGGGCTGGCAGCAGGGGATGTCCCTGCCTGTGCCCTGGGGCTTGGAGGCCTCATTCTGCTCCCTCCCCGGTCACAGCAGACCCACACAGCTCCTACACCTCCCAACCAGGACAGTGAGCAGGATGCCCCAAATGCCTGGGGCACAGAGGGGTGGCCCATGTCAGACAAAACCCTCTTTCCTGGTGACAGAGACTGCAAGAGTTGCTGTGTGCAAAGCACTGAGTTCCTTTTCACTTTTAATGAAGCCATTTTTCACGTTGAAGGCTCTGTTACAAGACACATTGCTGTGGTCAGGCGTGGTGGGATCGTGGCTCAGAACTGGCTCAGTGCAGAGCTGGCTCCCACAGCTGCCATGGGAGTGAGAGCAGGAGAAAGGCAGAGCCAGAATGTGGCAGCAAGTGGGGCCCCAAGCCACCTACAGTGGCTATTTGAAAAAGCTACCTTTCCTGTTAATGAAGTAGTTAAAAATTAAAGGGCTCTGGCTTTATTAATAAACATTGTTTTCTTCTGCAGAAGTCCTTTTCCAAACACTAGTAAAGCATTTTGTGTAACAAGATTCACAGTGTTTCCTGATGCAGAACTCAGTTTATTTTTAGATACCTCTCTAGGGTAAATTCTATTTCCATTGAAGCTTCACGCCAGCTTAGTTTTCACTCAGGGAGTTTAGAGCAACTGGCCGGTGGCTTTGTAAACAAACACATCACTCTGCCTTTTAGCATGGAGTGTTCTGGCTCTCTTGGCATTTCTTCTGAATAATCTTCAATTATCAGTCCCCTTCTATGTACAGATTATCTACAAAGTAGATGCTGTGCTTAATTTCAGCCTCTTCATTGCTGTTTGCCATCCTTGAAGGGATAAAACATCCCTTCTATACCTCGTTAGTGGCTCCAGGGGCATGGGGCTGGAGAGGTCCTGGGGCAAGCATGGCCATGGGGAGCAGGAGGGACAATTCAGAGTTAATTTTCTCTTGGTTCTCTTTCTTTTTCTGATTTTACAATTTTGAACCTCTAGTAACCAGCATTTCTTTTTCAAAGATCATTACTCAGAGTCTATCATACTTCTGAGGCTTTTGACATCTGGAAATAGGTTTTATTAGGGTAAAATATGGGGTTTGGAAGGTCCAAGATAGCTGGTTTTATTTCTTTTACATTACCTATAATCATATCCCACTTAAACACAACAATATTCTAGTATTCTCACAAATGGATGGACCTTTATACTTGCAATTGCATTTACTTAACATGAAACAACACAAAAAGGGCCTCTCTGGTTTAGATACCCTCCCTCAATTTAATTTATGAAAGCATTTGAGAAGCATATGCACAGATCACAGATGTACTCTCACCCAGGGAGGCTAAAATTGACAGGGTGGCCCCTAACTACCAGTAACAAATCCCAAACATATTTCACATGCTTGGTCATTTAATATTGTGAAAGGCAAACAAGCCATGAGCTGGGCAGCTCACTCCACCTAAAGGAAGCAGGAGGCAGAAACCACAGCTCCTCCTTATGAAAAAAAAGGAATAGCCAGAGTTAAAAAAATAATAAAAATTAATTAATTAATGACAACAACAATAATGATAATAATAGGAAAAGCCAACAATAAAAGGCTTAAGCCTTTAAGACTGATGCTCTAGGACCACCGCCTGCAGTGGTGATTCTGCAGGAACTCAGAGAAGCCCCCACTCACCCTGAGATTCCTGATGGAAGGAAACTTGCAGAGTTGGGGCAGTGCAAGGACAACTCTGCTGCTCTGCTCTGCCCGTTGGCAGTGACAGGGCCCAGTGTGGGACAGGGGTGGAGAACAGCAGGTCACAGATGGTCCGTGTGACACAGTGCAGGTGGGAAGCTGCCTTGGCATGTCCTGAGATCTGTTGGACCCCTATCCTGGCCCCACTGGTGTCACCTGAAGTGGCAAATGCACATGGGGAGGGAAGGAGCATTTTCACCAGGGATTTCTGCCATTGGAGTGCTGGTGAGCAGTGCTGAGCTTGAAGAGTGACTGCAGTCATCAAAAAGGGAAAATGCCCTGGGATGGGAGCTGAAGGGACATCTGCTTATTCCTGATCCTGCTTTGCCAGCTTATGTGATTCACTGGGCTGGCTGTTGACATTTAATTGAAGGAATAAAATATGGCTCATGTAAGAACAGAACTGTTTGGATAGTGAAATAATAAAAGAGACTTTGAGGGATCCCTTGGGACTTGTAGGTCTTACCAGGTCTTAATTTCCGTAAGGAAATTCCGAATTACCACACTGAAACCAACTCCCAGAGCGTCCCTACTGCAGCCCCAAAGTCCTGGTGGGGCTCCAGGATGACCCACTCTGCTTTGGCTTGTCCCCACGGGGCCCTTTCTCTTGGGTGGCTGCAGGATGTTCTCCAGGGACCCTCAGACGCCTCAGTGGCACCGAGTGGCGGCTCCACGAGCGAGCGGGCCTGGCTGCCCAGGGCTAGGCAGCAGAATCCCCTGCACTCAGGTAAAGCTGGGCTCACACAGCCCCTCCAGGGGGAATTACTTCCCTGATAAAGCACACGACAGGCACAGGCTCAGGGGTGGGGACTGGCCGAGGGAGGAGGCAGAGGGGGGCCTCTGGTGAGGGGAAGCCCAGGGCAAAGTGGGGCTGAGCCCCAGGCTGGCTGCTGCCAGTGCAAGACCTGGCTCTAAAACCGGGACTTGAGGGGTGCAACCCCTGGGACCTGCGGGCCCTGCACGGGCTGAGGGGATCCACTGTCAGTGCCAGGAGCCACATGAAATGCTAAAGCCTTTCCACGGCCCTGCTGGCTCCCCTGGAGTCAGGATCGAGGTTCCTGGGAGTTCAGGCACAGCTCCCCAGGCACAGCCCCGGCCTCCCTTGCTGAGGACAAGTACTACCAGCAGCCTCATGCCAGCCCACCCCAGGATGTGAGGACAACTGGCCAAAATCAACACAGTAAGGGTTTTTTTTAAATACATTTATTAACCAATGTTAACACATTAAATGACTCTATATATTGCTAGTCAGAGCAGCTTACAAAATGCCAGAATGCATCATAAACTGGACAGCCACAATGAATAATTACAATGTGCATAGTGGCTAAGCTCAACACTTTAATATAGCTTTATGATTTGCAGAAAAATTAATTTTAAATCATGGTTCCTAAAACAATCAATTGTAATTTTACCTAAAACTTATACAAAACCAGGCCACAATCTTTTTTTTGTTTTATTTTTTTTTTTTCTTTAAAACACACAGTTTTCACGCTGTAGTAACTTGGAAATGTGCAACCGTGTCAACAGAGACAAAAAAGCCAAAGTAACACGAATCTTACTTTCATGCAGCTATCAGTTAAATATTACATATTCTGGAATGATTTTACACCAAAAATATTTCCACAATACTTGCTTTCATAGGGGTGGATCGAAGTTTTGGAACTTGTAAAGTAATTGAACAAGATTGGTTTTTAGTTGTGAAGTGTTTTACAGTCACAACACAGAGGCGACAAAAGTTAATTACACATTTATCAGGCAATAATGTAGCTGTGGTAATACAAGTTACCATCTACTTACTATTTTTTCCAATCAACTTACCACTTAATTTCTGCAACATATTGGGCATTATTTGGCGGTATCTAGTCAATTAACTTATATCACCACTGTAAGTAAAAAAGGTCAGAATTTCAGTGGTAGTTCACAGAAGTCTTAGTTATATTTTTGTCTTTACAATGACCCTGACAAATCCTAGAGAAAACTTTTTAAAAGGCTTTCCTCTTGATTCTTCAGCTTCCATCGTTCCATCATGTAATTGCTTTCAATAAATATCAAAGATCTAAATAAATATTTACAAATTATTCCTCTAACTTCTCAAAAAATAGCTGGATGATTAATGGGCATATGACTCAGTCTAAGACCAATCTTTGAAAGAAACTAAAATGTGGAGACACTTTAAAAGAAAAGCTATTTAAGTAAGCTTTACATCTATTTAAAAAATTGTCTCTGAACATGGATGCAATTCATATATCTATATATAAAACAAACAAAAGAAAATCATTTTTCAACTATCGATCCATTCCTATTGGTAATGCTTCTTAATCCAGACATTCCGCAAAATACAGACTTTTTACAAATCACGGCATCTTTAATACAAGAAAATTAACATGCATTATTCTTCATTCTGAGTACAGTGATGGAGCTCATTATTAGACAATGACCCATTACTACAAACATAACGGCTTCTGTGAAACTTAAGTGCTTTTTCTCCTTTTGTTATCAGTTACAATGGACCAGGTGACACCAGATCAGAGGTGGTCAAATGACATTGAATTGGGGAGGCTGAAAGGGGGCGCAATAAAGTAATTTGTATGCCTCAAAATTCCAAGTATGAATAAAGGTAGTTGGGTTTTTTTGTTTGTCTGTTGTTGTTTGTTTTTTTTTTTGGCTTTTCTTATTCTTGTTATAAGCACTCATGTTAGAACAAAGACGAAATGTGCAAACTTCAAAATTTAAATATTCATTTTTCTCTAAGATCCAGCTCAGTAAAAGATTACCCCAGTTCCCTGTGATTTTAAACTACAAGATCAAAGCTAATATTTTGTTATAAAAGTTATATATTGAAAAGAAATAATGAAAATAAAACACAGTTGGGAAATATTTAAGAAAAAATATGCAGGACTAGCACCTGCTGTGTCAACCCTGTTCCCTAAATTCAATCATGTACCCACTGGTATAACCAATAGATAATGCCTTTAAACAGTAAAATTAAGCTGAACAAAACCAGCTCAACAAGGTTAAGAAATAAATGTTACATCAAGGTAGTATGCTTTGTTTTTCTGAAACAGTTCTGTACTTCTTACATTCAGAACTAGTTTTTAAATGTTTTTTAAACATGTTAAACTTTTAACTTTTGTTAAACTTGCATCATTTTTTTGTTTTTAGATCTGCTGTTTTTAAAGATTAAAATCTCTGTAAAACCTAAAAATGTCTTAAAATTTGCTGAAAATGCAACAAATCCTCTAGTTTAAAATTATTTGAAGTAACCTGCTCCAACAGATGTTCAATTCATTTTGCCGACAAAATTTTGGAGGAGCGTTTTTAACAGAAGACTGAAATAACTGTGCAAAATTTCTTCTAAGAAAAGTGTTTAAAGGCTGGTGCAAAATGGGAAGCAAATTCTAAACAATTTTGGCTTTTTTTTTGGAAACAAAAACCGCTCTGTCTGAGAATAGCAATCATTGGGGTGGTGCTCTAGGGGAGGAGTAACTCTTTCATCTTTTCCTGCGGCAGGTACGTTTGTGTTCGGCATGCCAGTGCTCCTGCTGACACTTGATGGAGCAGTAGGAAGTGTTCCAGCAGCAGTGGTACATGGCCTCCTCTTCACAGTTGTAGCACTGGGGAGAAAGAACAAACAAAATGGGATTACCCCCCCGGCAGGATCCCTCCTCACCAGCGTTCCTCCACCCCTGCACACACCAGCACATGCAGAGCAATGCTCCTCTTATTTGTGCTCAGAGGCATCCAGGCATTTTTCACACGTGCTGAGTAAAGTAGCAATCTTCAGCAAATCCACACAATGCTTTCCTGTTTTCCAGAGTCTAGATTACTGCTTTTCAAAAAATCATCTCTCACTTAAGAAAACTCATCTCTGAGAATGGTGGCCTGACATTTTTCAGCCACACCGCGCAGGAACCATCTTCTACCCTACATTTGTGTAATAGCACCCTGATCTATGTCTTAAAGCTACAATAAATCAACAGGCACTGGTGGTGCCAACAGGCTCTGCACAGGCTTGAAAATCAGTGTTTCTGAGGTCTCTTTATAAGCGTGACTTTTCCAGAGGTTGCAGGGGAAGATCCTTTTGGTCTAGAAAATCTCAAAAGTCACAATAATGACATCCCAGGAGACAAGAATTTTGGGTTTGTTATAGCACATCCGGGGTCAGCCTGTAAGGACGCTGCTGTCTGGGTTTGCTGAGTGGCAGTCAGCACTGCCACCTCCTGAAGGGAAAACCTTGTGCTCCATCAGTGCTACTGAGCAGATCCAAAAAGTGGTTTTTCCTCCAAGTCTTAGATAAACCCAAGAAGGCTGTCGCACACAGGTTGGCTACCTGGGCTCTTGCCTTTGTCGTGCCTGCCAGCACTGCACAAAACTCCTGAAAGAAAGATGCTGCACAGCCCATGATTTATGCAGATTTATTTGGTTCTGGAGAAAGCTGCAGAAATGATGATTTGCACCTCGGAACACAGAGAACACCCCCAGCTTTCTGATAGCTGAAGAGCTACTTGGACAATAACCCTGTGGCCTCTGAGGAAGTAAGAAAGGGAATGCAACATGCTGGTCAGCACCATGGGTGGCCATCAAGGAGGTACAGCACCCACACAGACAGCGTGCCATGCCTTCAGGAAGGTTTGTGTCCCTTAAGGGAGTGCTGCAAAAGCATTGACTGTCATTTTGACAAAACTCCATAAAGTAAAGTGGCATTGCTACTGAAAGTACAATTTATACTTCTGCGTCCTGGAGAGCCAGCTTCTAACGACCTCAAATTTGTCTTTCTGAATTTGTTCTGCTCAAAATCAGGAAGCATCTTTAGGAATCCAGTCTGAAATGCTTATTGCATCATGGAGAACAGGGGGAGGGATATCACACAGTCTGTGCAGGCTGCTATCAAACCACAGAATAACACAAAATTTAATTTTTATGTCCTGTCTAGCTGCAGCTTTGCTAATAAAACAGAGAATTACAAAGGAAACAAACCCAATTGCCTCAAAAGAAAAACCACAACAACCCACACTACTGAAAGAAAGATCCAAGAAAGCCAACATTTACATTGCCTAAACTGATAACCATTTATTTACATCAGCAATAAAAGGACTGCCCTAGCTGTGTGAGAAGGGAGCCTCTCTATTTTCCTTTCATAATTTAGCTCCTGGGAAGTTTATTTGTAAAAATGTCTGCAAACAAGTGTCCTCTCAAGAGCTGTTTTCCTGGTTTTTCATGTTGCTGGCTACCCACCAGCCTGTGGGAACCATTAGGATCATCTGCTGGAAAGGTGCAGGAAACAGCTGTGGCTCTCCATTATGTACAGCATGGGCCTCAGCCCAGAGACCAAATTCACATCTGCTGGCTTGGAAAGATCAAAAAATGCTACGACAGGAGGGGACAACTGATCTGTGGGTCCTGCACTTCCCTTTACATATGCTGGCCATAAGTGAGGGATGTAAATCTCCACTTACAAAACGAAAATGTGGTACCAGCACATGTGGTACTGGAGGCAAAATGCCAGCTGGCCTCAGGCCTCGTCTTTTCTTTGTATTTCCCTCTTTCTAAATGTTATCAATCACTTGGGGTTTTGTTTCAGACGGTACACATGACAGACAATGCTCATTCACTTAAAGACCACCTGTTGCAAGTTAAAATAAATATATGTAAATAAATTTGAAACAGAAAAAAAGTTAAAAGCTGTCTATGGAAATGACCTATGCATCAATTTAAATGAGGCTTATACACAAATAAAAGAACCTGGAGAAACTAAAACAGAAATATTGTCAAGACCAGCACTCCAGCCTGAACCCTGGAGGCCATCGAGCTGCATAATCTCATTATTGTTATTGCTACCCTTACATTTCTTCCTTTTCTTTGCTATTTACTTGAGGTATCTGTATTAAATCCAAATTTTCTGAAGGTATAACAATGAAATTGGGCTAAGCCAAGGCGACTGTGACCAGCTACAGAAAGAGGAACTGTTATTCTTTAACAATGCATTTGTCTTCTGAGGGCTGGAAGCACATCTCATGTCCCTGTACACCACCAGCAAAATGATCCCTTCATCCCAACTGGACTTTTTTTTTAAGGTATGAGAAAAAGACAAATACAGTGTGAATAATAGCAGCTGTATTCCCAAGCCTAGACGACAGCATTACACAAAACCAGAGGTCTCTGCTCCTAATTAAAAAGCAAAGCCACCAAAACTCATTTAGTATGTGTGTTAATTACATGAGATTTTGGTAAGGAGGTATCATTATAATAGCAGCATACAAGTACAGTACTACACACTACCAGGGACTGTCATTAGTACCACTGAAGGAAGAATCACTGGGGACTTGTGTAATTGGACCAAGTCCAGCTGCCTAGGGCTGTGTTGGCAGGCAGATCCATCAGCTTGAATGCAGAGGTGTTTATCCTGACCCTCCCTCTCCTGCCACATGCAAACCAGCTGCCTGCATGATGCCTTCATTTAGGGTGGTGACTGACAGATAGTTTGAGGCCACAGAAGCAGGCAAGATTGTCAAATACTCTTTCTATCTTTTGACTGTTTTACTCAGTAGAGAAGCTTTACACCCTCATTAATAAATTCAGTGATGTGGTACCAGGGCATTTTTTGATTGTCTGAAGGATATAGTAAAGGCACATTGGAGCAGATAAAAGTAACTCCAGTCAGTCTCTTTTGAAAATTCTGCCTTCAAAACCACCAAAAAGCAGCTAGAGCTAAGAGTCCAGCCTCACAATGATGTTATTGTGCCTGAGTTACTGCATGTCAGCTGAATGGTGACAATGGTTCACATGTGTGCTCTTCACTTCTGACAGAACAGAGGTAATTTGACATATCTACAGTGGGCAGAGGCAATTCCATTTCCCTCTCCAGTGCCACAGGCGAGCACATGCACACAGGCACCAGCACCTGGTGACACTGAGCACAGTAACTCCATCAGGTCAGTCAAAAATAACTTCTCTGGTGTGCAGAGACAGGTAGACAGGGGGGAATTCTCTTATTGACAGAGACCCAAGCACTGCACCACTGCACTGCATCATAACACCCACAGTAAAACCTCTGTGTGGAACAGAAATGAAGACTCTACAGGACCTCTGGCAATTGAAGGAATTATTCTCTTTCCAAAAACCAAACTCAAAACTGTGATAGTCAGTGACTGACTGTCTCGCCTGAGTATTTTTTCCACTCTTCTCCAGAGCAGAGTTTTCCCTGCAGGGACCATCATTTCATGTAAGCACAGGGACTAATGAGGCTGAGCAGCAGCAAAACAGCCCTTTATAGCAGAAGGCAAACGGGGCTGCAGGGGGCTGACAGGACTGGCTGTCCCTTGGCTCCTGCCATCTCCTGGAGGCTTCTGCTCCTTTCCAGCCCCACCAATGCTATGATCCTGTGCCCACCCCTCTGTGTGTTACAGACAACTGTTACAGTCACTATGTGACTTCCTCAACGATGGCTTTTTGTTCCCCTGTTCTGTGAAAATTAACAAAGGAGTTTGTGCATGTGCCAGGTCCCAGCTCCTGAGCAGAGGAGTTTCCACCGGCACTCTGCTCCTGGCAAGCAGCACAGTTTATGGTACTTGCAGTGTTTGGCTAGGTGCTGTACAGCCATGTGGGAGAACACACTCCAGCCTGAGAAAACATGAGCCACAATCCAAATAAAACCAGGGAAAAGTTTGTGGCATGTAACAGAACAGTAAGTTAGATGTCTATTTTCACATTTCTAGAGGGCACACCAACATGGTTTTTGTAGCTGATGTTGTAGAGCTGCACTTAATGACCAAACAAGAGAGGAATACATTTCAGAATGTATTTAAATATAAAGGAATATAAAAGAGCTGTAGAAAAAGCAAGGAGAGGAAAAGGCCAAAAGGGTATCACTAATAGCCTTATTAGCAGGGGAATCCAAATTGATGCAGCCAGATATTGCACCCTCTGAGGTCTCAAGATCAGAAGAGTGTGAACATAATGCAAAGCATGTCTTATATGGAGTAAAACTGCATTTAGAAAAAAATATTTTTGATACTAAGATCTGATTGGACTAGAGAAGATGTTGCTGTTAGCACTAACAAATTAAGATGGAAAGTAATCAAAACACCAAGTTTAAATTTGGAGATTTGAAAGAGTAATATGAAGGGAAAAGCCTTAATGCTGAAAGAGCAGTGAAAGAGCAGTGCAATTAAAAAAAGCAAGGAAGAAATCCCCTTCAACTGGCCTGCAGGATGCATTATACATTTCCACTTACTCTCTTGTGATAAATTTTTGACACTTACCCACTGCTTCTTCTTGGTCTGGGAAATCAGTTGCTTGTGCTGACCTGCTAGTTTCTTAATTTCTTCTAAAAATTCTTCTTTGCACTTCTCCTTCACCTGCTTGCATTTTCTGTCCATCTCTCCTTGTGCGTTGGCCACAGCTTTGTTTACAGCCTGCCTTTTCTCTTCTTCCATCTCTGTACGCAGCTGCCAAAGACAGTCAGCAAAACAAGTCAAGGCACAGCTATTGAAACTAAAAGTGTCTTATTTAAACCTCTACTCTTTAAACCTCTATTACTGATGTGGGTGGAGGTCACCTAATTAGAGATTTCTCCTATTTAGGAAATAAAAATTACTCAATTAGAGATTTAACAAAATCAGATTTAATCAAAATAAAAATGTCACTGTATTTCTACTCTGCTGCCATCTATAATAACAGCTAAATAAGTTCTATGCATATTTGTTCAATGATCAGTTTATAAATTTACTAATTTCTCTTAAAAAATACTTTATTTTTTTCAAATCTACAACTGCATATAAGTCTACAGCAAGTGCACAATGGAAAATACAAAATAGAACATCCCTGAGTTCATTGTTAGTGAATTCCTTTGCCCTTGCTCAGGTATCTAAATGTTTGGTGTCTTAATCCTACAGGATTAACACTTGAACTCCCTAGGTTCATTTCACAGTCCTTCATCCAGGAGGAAATTCATCTTATCTTAAGACAGGTGCTTAAAAGAGGTCAGACAGATCATCCTCCAAGTTGCCCTGCTCTCTCTAGTCAAAGGTGACCAGGTCAAGCTTACACATTGAATTTTAAACACGTTATTATTAGATAAGAAAATTCAAACAAATTTCAGTGAGCTTATTTGATCTTTAGGTCAGAAGATGGACAAAGGAAGAATTATTTATGACCAGCAGTTAAACAATGACATTGTTTAGAATCACACTTAACAATGGAGAGAAAGGCTTTGGAAACAGATACTCATGAATGAACAAATAGTTTCAGTTTTGGATCACAAATTGATTTCACTGGACGAGAATCAAAAAAGCCAAGAGTTTTCTGTTTAAAGTAGGTTTGTTGGTACAGAAATGGTCTAAAAAAGCAATAATGGAGACTATTTTTATGTGGTCTCTTTGGAAAATGTTTTTTATTCATTTTGGTAGGAGTGGTTGTTACAAAAATAGAAAAGAATGTGAAAAAATCCCCAAAACCTCCTCTCCTCAACCCAGGGTAGGTGGTGTTCAACAAGTGTTACCTTTTCCACTGCTTCTCGCACAACTCTCTCAGTTTCTCTTTTGTGATCAGCTTTCATCCTGTCCTTGAAATCGTTAAAGATTTTGGTGTATTTGTCATGGCACATGTTCTGACACACTCCATCATTACTGGTCTGGGTGCTCCGATGCAGCATTTTTGGAGAAGAGGCACTTAACTTCTTGGTCTGAGTTGAGACTGAAACTTTTTCAATGGGCTGAGGCATTGTGGGAATTTCCTGGCTTGAACTTACTGCTTCAGTTTCAGGTTCTGGCTCCTGCAGAGAAAGAACAAACTTGTAAATCAGATATTAAAATAGAACAAGTCAACCTGTTAACATTTCAGTTCCCCCTGAAGAAAAAATGCTATGTGACTAATATCAGTGTAATTAATTTGAAAGGTGTCTGCTGAAGACCTGTAGTGCTAATGGGATGTGAGATCCCTGTGGAAAACCAGCTTGAGAGTGGGTAGGCTCTTGGGTCAGGCTTTTCGGACTTCAGCCAGCCTCACCTCCCCAAAAGTAGGAAAAACCTCAGAGGCTGTGCTGACTCCTTGGGATTACTAGAGGTTTGCTAGAGATATTTTTCTCCCACAATATTCGGCCTAAAGAGACTGTAGTTACATGGCCAAGGCTCCGGAATTGTTTTGGCAAACGCTGGGCTTACTCTGACCCAACAGGCTGCCCTGGAGTCTGTGATATTCCACTGATTCCATAAAAGTGCTGCAAAGATTGATCAGCACTTCAAAGGTCCTTTGAAGATGAAAGGCTAATGAGAGTCTACGTCTTGCTTCCAATAATATAGAACTAGACTTGGATGACCACAGAAGCTCTGTATAATTACACAACTATCACAAAAGGAGTCACTGTTACTGTAGTGCACTAGGCTGAATTTAGCTGCCTGTGTTATTACAGTGTAACACCAATTGCTCCTGCTCTTTAGAACAGATGGAAGTTATACTCCTGGAAATGTTTATTGCTATTTGAAGTGTCTGAAGACACAAACGATTTTTTTTATTATTAAAGTTAGATGTTTTAATGCTCATTTAGCAGTGTAGAGACAAAGCCTTGCTCAGGACTGGACTTTGTGCCTGTCTGTGTGCTGAGGTGTCGCTCGCACCATTCAAAAAGCTGACTGTGTATTCCTTCCCTTTTGCAATCAATTACTCTCTAAGAGGTCACTGTGATTGACTTCTGGATCACTGATCAGAGCTAAGAAGGCAAATGTTAAGACATAAATATATGAAGCAAATTACAGCATTTGCTTGACAGCAAACACAGTAAGAATGGCGAGACATCCTCCTGTAATCTCCCTATCTTGCACTCAAACAAAGTTTGTGCCCCAGGGAGCACAGACTGTGTCACTGCCTCCATCCCTGACACTGCCTCCTGCAGGACCAGGGACAATGGGGAGGCAGCTGCCCAGGAATGAGGAGTGGCCACGTCCCTGTTCCAGCCACCACAGAGAGCTCAGTGTCTGCACCCTTCTCTGCACTGGCATCCCGAGTCCCCTTGCAAGGAACGGGCATATGCGCAAATTTTTCTCAGCGTTCCTCGTGCAGCTGGAACAGCGCCAGGAAAAAGTCCTTGGCGGTTCGGGAGAGATTTACGGCTCTCTCTGTAAGTGCCCCCTTGTGTACACGCGCAATAACGCAGCCCTGGGTTCCCCGATCCCACAAATAGGATACACAGGGAAGCCCCAGACACAAAGTGGACAAGGTAGTTCATTAACTTAATAGTCTCGACTGCACCTCCTAATTTCTGCTGCTTATGGACTTACTGATATCCTGAATTTGTTATTAAAAAAGAAATGCTGCAAGCTGACTTGCTTTTTTCATGATACAGAATATTCCCATGATGACACACATTACTTGCATGTGGGAGGCACAATTACACTTGTTAACAAGCAGTACCAAGCTGTGGGGCTGGAACTTCCATGACTAATACTGTAACATCACTAAAAGGTGACTGAAATTGAAGGAGTGTCTATTAAAATTTCAGACTTTTTGTACTTTGCTATCTCTACAAACACAGTAATTGGGATTACTCACTTCTTTCTTAAGTTCCATACTCTGGTTACGTCGTCCTTTCTTTGCTCTTGGTTCCTGAGTAACCTTCAGCTGTGAATATTAAGAAAAGCGTATTGAATCAACCCAAAAACCAGTTCATGTAAGTGGCTTTCACTGTAACATGACTGATGTGCCTTTTATTTGTGATTATTTGCAATTATTTAAGGTATCAAATAGAAATTAATTAAATGTTCTTAAATGGGAAGTGCACACAATAAACTTTCTACATTATCACTGATGACTGTGCATGAAGGAACAAAATTAATGAACAAGTTCTACCATTCAATATGCACTTGCTAAAATACTCTTAACCATTCCTTTTTTCATTGCACACACATGTTCAAACCCTTGTTTTCTGAGATATTCCGATACCAGTGACCCATACTTAGAAATCAGATCTTGTTGGATGCCAGAAAACAGCAGTGATTATAAAGAGAATATAAGTATGTACATATGGTAAGATCATCCAGACTGGATTATAACTAGAGGGGTATGGAACTTAATGCTTTAGAATAAAGTCAGTCTCACAGTAGAAACAAGGATGAGGTCTAAGTGGATGGTAATTATCTTACAGTGCTTGTAGAGAAGTTCTTATGCCTGCTTTTGAAGCATGCAGTACTAGCTAGTCTTAGTAATAGGATATTGCAGACTACAGCAGAACAGTGAGTTTGATGGTTACTCCTGTGTTCCTTTATCTGGGAAACCAGTAAAACAGGTATAAGCATATGTACGTAAATATGTAAACAGACACTTCAGACCTGCAACTGACACTTCTGAAAAAAAATTGGAAAATACCAGTTATCTTTTATTTGTGACCATTTTCCTGTTTTACCACAGGCTGTTGTATGACTGCACACAAGACTTTAAATAAAGAGATTACAAAGGGTTAGCTAAGCAAACCAGGATAAAAAAACCCTAAAACCACTTTGATAAGGAACAACCTCCCACCACAACATAGAGATTTATAAACTTTTAAGTTTTTAATTCCAGATTAGGTGATAGACCTGGTTGACAAACGAACAAAGAAAGAGGGTCAAAACACACTGATTTTTTTTGAATACAGACTTAGAGAAAGGATAATGGTTTTAAATGAGGGAAGATGTTGCCAGGGAAAGGACTACCAAAAATACAGAGAAGCATCCTCCAAACTTTGAAGAGTAGTGAATATATAACACCCTCTTGGACAATGAATGAGTAGTAAAGATCAGCTATGATAAGGGAATTTCCATGTGGAAATGCAAAGTTTTGGATCTTGGCCATTTGTGCTCTTTGTTAAAACAATGTAATTTTTCTTATTTTGCAGAATTATTTTTAATGACTTTAATCAGTTGCTGGTCATGTGGTCCTCAAGTGCAATGTTTGCACCTAACTTCAGTTGGACCTGCTGAAAATGTCATGGCTGGTGTTACTTGTGGCTCTGAAGGCAGAATAGAGCTTGAAGTGATCATACTCCAGCTGGTAAAAGGCTGAGCAGCTACAGGGCTGTCCCTTGATAGGGCTCCAAGAAGGCAGTGCTGCAGTCCATCTGATATCTGTGACATTTGACTCGAACATTCCTATTTAACTTTAGAAATCGTGATCTGTCTCATCAAGGTGCTGTACGTGACAAATGCTTTGAAAATTCACAAAGGTCATCCAAGAAACTGAGGAAAGAGGAAAATCTCTATTCTTGCTATTACTGAGACACAAAACATAGGGACAATAAGTCTTTTAACCCTCTTGTCACCACAAACCTACAGACAGAGCTCAAGGCTAATTTAACAGCACATTAATCAAAACCACATCCTTTGTACTCTTCAATGAATTGCCCCAATTGCTAATATTGTAGCAGCACTCACTTGCTCATTGCTAGTGGAAGAGATACTGGACTCTGCCTCCTCTTCCCCTTTGTCCTCGTTCTTTGATTTCCAGAATCTCCCCTCACGAAGAAAACGCTGGTGCAGTTCCAGTTCATCACAGGCCTTCTTCCATCCCATGCTGCGTTTCACGTGCAGCCGGTGGATGTTCACTGTGATGTCTTGAATGTTTTCAGAGGGGATCCAGGCCCTTTTGAATACACAGTACAGACAGGTTCAGAAACATGAAATACAGGTGAAGGATCTCAACCTGAGAAGCTGACTTCAAAAGCAGTTTTTCACAATGGCCGATTACTGACAATTCCTTTTTGATTTTTTTTTTAAACTCAACACATTTGAAAAAAAATGGACTGCATGCTGTTAGACATTTTTGTTATTATAAATACTTGTTAGCTGTTGGTGCTATGGCTAAAAGTCTCTCTCATTTTTGATGAGCCACAAACCTTCCCCAGCACCATCTCTTACCTGCTCTCTCTAAATGCCCTGACTCAGACACAGAAATTTACTTTTTTTTACTGGAGGTTCATATGCTAATCCAATTTAGCTCTTGACCTCTTTCCTAAAATTGTCAAGAAATGTACCAACTCATCACCTTGAATAGAGACATTTTGTGTCCTGGGCCCCTGTCTATCAGGACTGAACTTCCATGGGGGCTGTCATGCTTCTTTGGACTGAATTCATGCCAGTGACATGGTTCCAAAGTTACTTTGTCCACTTAAGTATGTTCAGAGAATGCTCAGAGAGTTAGATAGGCAGGTCTTGACATTTTGAAAGGTTATACCAAGCACTATTGGACATTGGATATAGAGTCGCTGCCATGCACATCTGCCTAACAGATTAAATACTCAACAAATGACATGTTTGTGAAAGATTCCTGATTCTTGCAATATAAATTTAATTTGAGTAAAGACAAAGAAACAATGCCAATTTACACCAACCAGGAGTTTGGCCTTTTGTCCAAGCCCAGCACAGTAACTAAGCAATGGCACTGCAGTTTGCCTTTTCTATCAGCACACATTTAAGAAGTTGCAAGCACCTCATCCCACAGGTGCCAGGTTACTTGATTAAGTAAACTTAATACTTTTCACACAAATAACTTTTTGTGAACTTAAAGCCAAAGATAATTAATGAAATAAACTGTATTCCTGAACAGATTCAAGGCAAAAACATTCTGTGACTGAGGCACCAGTAAAGATCCTTTACTCACTTTATGACTACTAGAAATTCTTAGCAGTTCATATAAAAAGTGAAAAGATGTTATATACTGTGCAAATTACATTAAAACAATTTAAATAAACAGTTACTAAAACACTGTTACTGAATTATCTAGGCCCTTTTGGGATGCACCAAAATATACCATCTCCCAACAACCATGAATTTCTTTAGAAGCATCTCTTTCCTCACATTATAGGCATATAAATGAAACAGTAAAAAAATCCAAACCAGTACATCCACTGTCACACTGCTACAAACCTCCCAAATGCTGAACAACCAGCTGAGAGAGAACCAAAAGCTGATCTCCAAGAGACAAGTTTCCAATGTAAAGAGGGATTCTCTGAAATTGCAAACTGGCTCCCAGCAGGAGGCCTGTCAACGTTCTAGCAGTGAGACACAAACATTTGTGATATATAAAATGGTACTAAACCACAAAATTGTAGTGCCTCAGCTCAAATGAGAAATTGCCTGAAGTCAATACTGCTGGTAGAAGGAGTACATTTCTGTCCAATTTCCACCTTGGCCTGGATTATCAGACTGCTACACACTCAAAGAAACTGCTAAGTTCACTTACTGTCTTTAATTAAAATGGCATTAAGGAACATCCTTCTGGCAACTGTGGAAAGAGAATCTCTGAGCCACTGAATTTGGACACTACAGATGTGTTAGACTGAAATTCAAATTTTCTGAAACAATTATGGCAAAGTATTCAGTATTTCTAATGCTGGCAACAAGCTGAGCCAGGATTTACAACATGGCAGATGACATAAATTCTTTTAATATTGCTCGTAAAAAGCATCACATGGAATTAATAAATTACCTTTGGTGGTGATGGCCAAAAAAGCGAACATCAACTTGATTGTCCTCTTTCTGCATGACTTTGGCTGGCCAAAACCCAAAGCCTTTCATTTTGGCCCAAACCAACTCATGATTAGGTATCTGGAAAAATAAACTGTATTTATCAGTGGATATGAAATATTATATTGCTATCTCCCACAAATATTCTGCTGTAATACTATGCTAGTACCTCAAGAGTATGGTTACTGTTTGTGTCTAGTGCTATTTTCATTTTTATCTTCTTACAATACATTTCCTTGTTAGATAGATGGCTTGTATCAACGTAGAAAAACCCCAAAACTACAAAGTCTAAAAAGGGTATAACTGTCTATTGAAAACAGAGATCTTAAGCAGCCTAAAAATTAACTTGTCTTTCTAGCTTCATTCAGGAGCAAAGTTTTAGTTCTGTAAGCTCCTTATTTTCTTGTGGAACTGTTGTAACTGGCTGATACCCAAGTTTTATAACCTATATTGTTACAGCTTTGAACTTCAATCAACACTCCACTTGTGTAAAATATCCAGGCTTACAAAGTCTTAACCATGCTTTGGAAACAAGCCTTCTGAAATGGAATATTCAATGCATTAATGACACCAAAACTGCAGGCTTTCATACAGAAAAGCAAACAAATAAAAATCTGTGTCAGCAACATACACAAGGATAGCAGAACCAATTGTCAGGTCGCGCATTTGACAAATAGAAACAGTTCTTGCAAAGCTGCAGTTCATCCAGCTGAAAAACAAAAATAGGAAAATAATTTTAAAAAATCCAGTTTATGTGTTTTCAGTAGTATCCCTCTCCCTTAAGCAGTAAAATTTTTCAGCTCTGCTTGCTAATTTGGTGGAGTTACTTCTGTCCATGCAAACTAAAGGTGTGAAACTGAGGTGGGCTGAGAGAGGCTGAGAGATAACCTGAAGAAACATTATTCATGTTTCAGAAAACCCAGGCAGAGGGAGAAAACTAACTGACATATTAATGATCTATTATAGATGAAATGCAAAGAATAGCTCTTAAAATTCATCAAATATTTAAAGTACATTGTGAAAGAAGTAATTCAACTGTACAAAAGGAGAAAGTGTGCCAGCTCCTCAGCTGCATTTTCTGGTCTGCTCTGAATATGGAGAAATGTTTTGATGACAATTACAGAATTTAGTGGGAATCTCACCTCAGATTCAATTTATATTAGTAAGTACAATTATTTCTAGTCCAAATCTGTATCGCTCGATTATTTTCAAAACTCAAATTTGAATATCAGTGTTTTTAAAATTATAATCTAGTTGCAAACCCCCCCCCCCCAAAAAAGCAAAGCCCAACCAACCAAAAACAAAAACCTAAAGAAGAAGAAAAAGGAATTCTGAATCAGCTGCTAGACTGTCTGGAGGAAATTTATAATTCAATTTTACATGCTTTTGATTTTGTAATATGAAGAATAATTTCTTAGATTTTGAAATGAAAATCAAGTATCTTGGTTACATCTTGATTACTTGGTAGTACTTACTTCATGGCAGGTGTCTTTGTAAAGCATCCTTGCTATATCAGCTTGTTCACTGTCCGCTATAAATTAAAAATAGATGGTATAAACAATCACAGTATGATCACAGTGCTCAAAAAGATTTGCAGCTGTCATTGCTGTGACTTTCATGCTATAATTTTCATGCTTAAGAAGAAAAAACATAATTTAATCACTTGGACAGACCTTCAATTTAAAATTTTCTAACAATCAGTTCAATATTTGTTTTCTGTGTCATATTTATATGCCACAATAGTGCTTTTACATTGAACAACGCAAGTACACATCTGAGGAGGAGCAGCAGCAGGGAGACACAGTTGCTCTTAATATGGGTTCAGTTCCTGTCCCTGCTTGTGTCTGGATGGCACACTGCAGTTGTCCTAAAACATCTCCTCTCTGCCCTGTGCTCTGAGTGATGCTTCACAGATGTTTGTCACTGAGTGTCCCTTTTACACCCCTGTATTCCTCTCCTGGCATATTCACGTCTCTCCCCAGCAGCCACAGTGTGGATCTCCTGGGGCTGCACACGGACTGGTGCCACCCTCCTCCCAGTCTCCCCCATGGGGGCCACGTCTGCAGGGGAGAACCACATCCTTCCTGAAACAGTGGCTCTGGAAAACATGAAAACAGGACCTGGCTACAGATTTTGGATATGCTGGTGGTGTTTTTTCACTTCCAGTCAGTCACTCATTACCTTCCCAGTGCCTGCCTAGTTCTCTGATGGCTGTACCTCCACACTGCACCAGCAGCACACTCCTGATGTGGATGTAGCTATATTTGCTGTCATAATATGGCAGATATTGCCCAAAAGTAAAAGAAATAGTACATGTTTCTGCTGACACAGCACAGAAAGCCCTACCCTAGCCTAGGAAAACATGTATATTTGCAAAAATCTTCAGTATAGACTGACTCAGGACTTTGCTGAAGAAGAAGCAGGAGGGAAAAAGTGTAATTTTCACTAAGAACTTAAGCCAGGGAGGATGAAAATAGTTCTGTAGTAGGTGGGCCAGAAAAGACCCTAAAAAGTCCTCATGCACTTTGATTTTTAAGGGGTTTCAAATTACCTCATTCACACTTAAGACTACTTAATACCAAATTCATCCTGGACTTGTGAGTTTCCTACAAATAAAGACAAATCAAACAAGGCAAGCAGCAAATGTAGTATTTTACCTCCATAGAAAATCACTGTGTTGTGTAGAAGCAGTTGAGCATCTGCTTTGAACTCCTCATAACTCCTGTACTTTCCTTCATTTACTTTCTACACAAAAGAAAACACAAGACTGTGAGAAAACTCTTCAAAGTGCTCTACCTGCTTTATGCAGAGAAGATTTCACAGGAGTCTGCATTATGCAACACACATCAGACACTGCTGTTCCTGCATACAAAAGGAATACTTACAACTCTTTGACATGGTTTGTTAGTACCTGAGCACTGGCTGCCCTTTACGCAATGCCCAGAAGTAAAATAGATTTTTTAATACTTGACCAAGTTTAAAAAAGATTTTCCTGGTTGTAACAAGGTGAATCTGGAGTAGATGCAGCATAAGGTGTGGCCCAGAACATTTGTTCAAACTGAAATATGTTCCCTGAGGTGAACATTTTGTACCTTAAAATATCAGCTAGTTTCAAATCAATGTTGACTGCCTTTCAGGACTGAGCTTCCAGGATCTTCACTTGATAGTCTGTGTTATCTGATGAAAGCTGATTGTCCCAGTCTTCCAAACTCATAAAAAATGCTTACATGGGGCCCTGCAATTCATTTTCTTAATATGGCTTTGTCCAATAGGGAATGTAGCATTTTCAGTTGTGCTCTCTCAAGAACATCTATGACAATTCCAATCATCAAACAAAACAACATCAGCTTACAGAATGCTATCAAAGCCAAAAGACCTTCTATGGAAGCAGGAGAAGCTGACAGAGTGAAATGAAGGCCTGATCTATTTTCAGCTCAACCAGTGCTGCCAGCACTTCTAGACAGGCAGCAGTGCTGGTCTCCAAAACTGTCAGTGAAGCTATTGTTTATTTGTGCATTTTAATCATAAAACAAAGGCTCTTCGCATCTGTGCTTGTAAAGGGCAAGATATACCACAGAACTGCATAGCAATCCAGTTGCAGGAATGAGTAAAGATGAATGTGCTGTTTATTATGGTCATGTGCAGTTGATTTATATGAGTCATGATCAGACCTTTGGCTCAGAAAAAAGGGACAATACATTTATTAGTGCTTTATTTTTAGAACAATTAATGCAAAACAGATATTTTGGGTGAGTCTGGTTTTTCCTGATCAACAAAGTGATTGGGTCTTTATGAATCATTTAGATATTTATAAAGCTGACACCCACACAAGGGTGTCAGGATGACTGAAATCAGAATATGGTCAAAAACATTGGACCAGAGAAGCACACATAGGCATTCGAGGCTATACTCATTGATTTAGTTAAACAGTAATTTCTCTGAAGATTTTAGCTACCTGCAGATCCTAGTACAAAAGCAATTGAGGATACTCTGTGTCTGAAAACTAGGCACCACTCAAAATTATTTTACTCAATTACCTATTTATGAGGAAAAGTTTGACATGTTAAGCTTCCATATCTAATGCTGGATACAGTACTGAAATACTGATCATAAAGAGAATTCAACAGGATTAGGACTTTTTAGACTTTCACTATGAAAAGACACCAAACCAGTGTGGAAGTTAGAAAGCAAGTCACTCTACCTCCTGTATAGTAGGAACATCAACAGCTGAGTGCACCAGCCTTCGATACATCGGGTGTTTGTTGTCCTTCCCTTTCTTGTTTAGATCTATAGCCTGAAAGGACCATGAGACAGTGTTTGTAATTCCATTTAGAATCTGCTTAAAACACATAAAAGAGGACTAGAAAATGCAATAGTTTGGAATATTTCAGGCGGGGACCCCACAAGGGCAAACTGGGGATCTACAACCCATGAGATTAGGTGTGTCTCAAACCTGAAAAGTGTCCATGCCAGAGGAGCCACAGGCCCATGGCACAACCTGGTGACACTGATCCAAACCACAGGGCCTGATAAGTGCATGTGAAAACACACACAGTGCTTGTGACAGGAGAAATAAACCCACCCTCTCTCTTGTAGCCCTCCTTCGTGCACAGGCACACCTGGGCAGCCACAATGATCCTGCTCAGTGCAGCAGAGCCTGGGCAAAGCTCCCTGGGCAGACTCACCCGCTCCTTCATACGGGACACGATGAATCGCAGGTACGTGCTCATCTCTTGTTTACTCGTGTTTTTCTTCTTGATACTCTGCCAAAGAAAAACAGCATCATATTATTATTTTAAACTTGACTTCAAAATCCAGCCAGTAAACATTTTCTCTGCATTAACACTTGATTTGAAAAGGTAACTTTGAATCACATAAAACACTATTTCTTAGGGGAAATCTTTTCTGAGAAATTAGTAACACTAACACACTGCTGTGACTATATATGTTACTTTGAATTATGTCTAGACTGAGAACTTCAGCTACAGAAAAATTACAGGTTTTATTTCCACTTGTATCCATAATACTTTGTCAAAACCTCTCATAAAATAAGTGTCTAATTAGAATAAAGCAACAAAGAAAGTAATTTTAGGGAGCAACTAGAAATTTATTTAATGGTCTTTTTATTAGCAAGGCATTAATAATTTTAGTAAAATAAGAAATAATTTAAAAAATAATATCCTGTACCATCTACAAATTATATGCTTACTAAGCAAAATGACACCATCTGGGAGGAAGACAAATTGGCTCTAGCCAGCAGAAACTCAGAGCACTTTTTACTGCTCAAGAAACAAAGCAGTCTGGGAGTTTTGTGGTTCTTCCTTAACAAAATTTAATCCAGATTCTGGAACACAGATCATTACTTTTTAGCAGTTCGGGATCCAGAGTTTTTCCCTCTCACCTTAGACTATTATAGAGACTTACTCTACCCTTCAAAGTATAACCAGGCTAAAGGGAAGCCTTGCATACTGAAAATGTGCTGCCAGAGAGAAGGTGCTCTCTGCAAACGCCTAACGTGGTCTTACAAAGCCTTTCCAATCCCAGCTCACAGCAGCTGTGCACAGCTCTGCAGAGCCCTACAACAGCTGGCTGGAAAGTGCTACCTGCTCCCTGCTCTTACCTACAGTAGCTCCCCCAAACAAAAGCACAGTGAAACAGCAGCACAGGTTCCAGGTCTATTACCCTGAAGTGTTTCTGGCTGCTCACGTCTCCTGCAAGCCATTCACTCCTCCTCACACCTCTTCGTGCACTGACTGCCAGGCTGAATCCTCCCCTTCTCATGCCTCATTTCACCACTTGCGTGCAAACTGCGTGGACCAAACTGGCTCAGTTACACCTGCATCCTCAAAATCTGATGGTCTTTAGCAAGATCCACATAATTGTGCAGATGATGGTTGCTTAGCAAACACAAGAAAAAAATGAATCCATGTTCTAATACGTAAATAAAAGAGGCTTAAAAACTATCAGTCACTGAAAGTGTGCTATTTTTCACTGAATTCCTTATATATGACTCTGGACATAGGGAGTACACACATTGAGTACAGAGCACCTGCTTTTACAAATTTACTTGGCAAGAGTAAAATTACACATTAGCACAAAAAAAGCTGATAGGATTTGATTATGTCTCCCCTGTTTATATTCCTCCTGCATGACACTGAGCACACTGAAAACCACAGGCTGTTGCCCTGTGCCACAGCAAACTTGCAACCTATACATCTCATGATTGTACTTACTACCTTTGTTGAAACTAAACTGTACACAGCACTACCTCCAAAGCTGCTCATTTGATTGCTTAACAGCAATTAGAATCATTACAAACTGTGCTTGAAATACCAGCTCAGTCACAAACCTACTCAGACACTGCACTGTGCACAGCAACACTACAGCTTCCTCCTGACTGGGAAAACTCTCTCTTGTGGAAAGGGCCAGCCTCAGGTATTGCTAAACCTACAGTTCCTTTAAGCATTATTTTCATAATATTAATGGTTGCCTGACCTTCCTTCCAAACTGTGGACTGACAGAGAATTTATCCTGCACTGAATCACATTCTGTATATTCATGTTTCACTCTGACTGCCGGGAGAACGCGCATTCTGCTGGAATTCAGATCACCTACTCAGTTTCTCATAAACAAACATTGCCACTGCAAATGAAAACCCAAATGTGCATTAAATTATCTGCATTATGAAACACTGCTGTCATTTTGTCATTTCAGGCACTGGAGTGCTGTGTGCTTGCTAATGACACAGCATTTTAAAAGACTGAAACTTATAAGGACACAATAAAACTCACATGCACTGACTAGTCCTACACCTCTTTTTCTGACATGGCTCTGGAATTTATCATCCTTTGAAAGTATTTCAGAATTCATGTGAACCATTTTTCATGCCCTGCTGGGCAAGACAGTTTGAAAGAGACTGTTGAGATAGATGGTTTACAGTCTTATCCTTGAGATCATAAGGAAAGATAGATAGCTGGCTTTGTATAGTTATTGATGTCAGCAATTAATACCATCTTAAGCATCAATGAAAATAATATAATTAACTTGCCAATTCTGGCAAACTTTAATTTTTCCACTTTTCCTTCAATTCCCTACACTGATTTATTTTAAGAAAAACTTGATCTCCATGTTCCTCTACTAAATTTTGAAAGGTAATAAATTTAGGGAATTGGAGCCTATGAGCCAGCAAAATGTCTTTTTATGGCAAGGTTGCTCACCCTTTGTAGAAAGCCAGTTACATTTCAAGCACTTCGTTCACTTTTCAACAATAATTAGCCATTTAGGAGGTAGCATTCACACATTCTTTGGAAGTTATAATGGAAAATGTGTAAGTTTTTAATTAAAAAACCCCTCCTCCGTATTTTGAAGACTTGTAGTGTTCTCAGAAAAGTTAACCTAGAACCACTTAAAGCAAGAAAATAGATAATACTAGATGTAACCTTCTGCTTTGAATCAAGGTAAACTGAAAGACCTGGTCAGGCCTATGTGTTTCCAGAGGGGATGAAGGAGTGAAGTAATAACCTTCAACAACAGCAATCCTCATGTAGAAGATTAATGAGATTTGGTAGGTGAAAGGCCAAGCCTGCAGCTTAACTCTTTTCTTGTGGGTGCAGGAAATACCTTCTATGAGCCTTATTCTCTGCAGCACATCTGTTTCTTAGAAGCTGGTACCTAAAGGTTACATTGCTCTTTATATTCAGTATTCCAGATTAATTACACTGCCTAGCTGTTCCAGAGGGTAGCAATGTATTGCTACCATGCAGGTGTGACTTATTTAGCAATTCTGACGTGCTTATAGTGCAGGACTTCACTGCAAGACTTTACAAACCACATGAGGCTTGAGAAGCCAGGGGCACTTCCAAGCAACACCCCATCCTGCAGTAGCACCAGGGATGATGGAAGTGACAAACCTCTGCACCCTGACTTAGCTCTCAACTCCCAGGGTGGCAGTGGCCACTGTGCTGCAGTTGCTGCAGTCTTTCATTTGAAGAGAAAAAAATGCAAGGTGTCAGTGCCAGCATTCTCTCTAGCTCTAAGAATTTAAATTACATTTGCACTGTTTAAAAAGGTTTCTGTTCCCCTGTAATCTCCCATTAATGAATATTTTCCCTTCCTCTCTCACCTGTCCTGTGTATACACCCATCAAAGAGCTGCATTTCAGTTCAGTGATGGATTATGTGAAGGCTGCTCAGTGACAGAGACATGTTTCTAAGGCATCAGTTGCATTTTCAGAAGCAATTCAGGTTTCCAGGGGTCTATTTGCAGAGGGGAACTGTGAGCATGAGTCTAACATACACTCAGCACTGCTCGTTAGAAACTGCTTGCTTTACACACTGGCCCTTGGACTTTTTTAGGGCTTAAATTGCCAGAGGAATTTGGTGCTACATATGGAAAGCTTTACTGCTCTGCTGCCCTCTCAAACTTCCAACCCTCAGGTCCTCAGGTTTCCTGTACCATTAGGAAAGGCATGCAGGCACATGGAATGGGTCTCAGAGCAATCAGTGCACTGTGTGCCCTAAGTATCACACAGAAAAGCTTCTGCAGGAGCAAAATATGCCCTAAGATTTGCCTCTTTCATGACCACATGCAGTAAAATTGGACTTTTTAAAGCATCAGGTGCTTTTGGAAATGTTAAAGCTGAATCCACAAATTGATTTCTACTTGTATGGTGCATTAAGCACTTTCTGAATGAGAGCATCATATGAATTAAATATGCTTTTATCTGCACAAAGAAGGTGGCAGGAGGCTCTAAGTGGAAGTTACCCAGTTTTCTCACCGCTGTGGACAAACTCCTTTGTACTTTATTCAGTATGTCCTATGCAGTGCCCAGTTCTGTCAGCTCCCTGATTTACTCCAGGGTGCATGGGAGGGACTGCTGAGAACTAACACCTCACAGGTGTGGGCTCTGTGCACTGAGCCACGTGCTGCTAAAACTGGTCCTACACCAGGACTGCCCTTTACCCACCAACCCATGACAATTATTTGTGTGATCACACCAAATACTGTTTCAAGAATGTTTCCCCATCCAGGTCTCAAACTCCTACCATAACACTATGAAATAAGCCAATAAAGCAATATTCTTTCCTCACTCCTTGTATTTGACATTAACCACCTTGACTGGCAGCTGGTACCTAAAACCCCCTGATCCTGATCTAAGCACTTGAGTAACTTCACTTAAGTAACCTCCATCTTCCTGTGCTTCTGCCTTCCTACTGCTTGTCATTCTCCCTCGTCAAATTTTGTCTGAGGTTGATTGTGAACTGCATAATGGTTTATTTTTATGTACTCTAGGAAATGCTCAGTACCAGAACTCAGTGTTCTATCTATAGAATATTTATCAGCACAGTATTTAATATCTTAAGCTCTACAGATTACTTTGGTCTCCTATGTATAAACCCCAGAAATATTCGAATACCCACTATGACAGGTAAATTGGCTATAAGTCCTTGCAAAGAACATGCATGGAAGATCAATCTCTGATCAGATGATTGTAAAAAAATTTAGTAGTCAAGCGAAACCACATGACTAATTCTTTCCTTCTGTTTCATGAATCAAAGTCTATTTCTCTGGGACAAATAATATATCAAAATGCTTAATTTTGCCTTCTTGTAAGTTTTTTTTAATTTGGATTTTTAGACAAGAAATAATAATAGTCAGTTACATCAACATGATCAAAATTCTCCTATCCATAATTTTGTATATGTCTATTCCCCCTCCAAAAAATTACTATTTTGGCAGTACTTTTTGTAGTCTTTAGGTACTAAAGCAGCTGAAGAAAATGAATTCCCTTGTTTGAAATAACTGAAGAAAAGCAATAAATGTACAAGTTTCCTACATCCTTCAGAGACTGAGTTGACTAACCCTGTCTGGAATGGACTATTCCAGTAGTGAGAAATGTAATCTCTAAGCTCATTCAATATTAAGTTTTTCTCTTGTGACTTGTCTACCAGGAATTTTGCTGATAATGCCAATTTATTTCACTTAAGACAATGATTAGTCAACAGTCAGGGAAAAATTTCAATCAGTGCAATGTGGTTTGAATTGAACTCTGTTTGACTTTTGACTCCTGCTGAGAGCTATACAGGGTACAAAAACATTCAGAGTGGTACCATCAATTTAAAAAAGAAACAAATGAGGAACTGGACATTGTTGTTTATGGATGCAATGGAGAAAAACCACCAGCAGGCAAACAGAGTTCAGAACAAGGTTTGAAAGGGATTGTTATAAATGATATGGGAAGAAAATATTTTCTTAAGTTATGAACAAATCCTTAGCAATGGCCTTTATAAAACATTTCTGAGTAGCCAAGTGTGCAAGATAAAGCTGCACTGGTTGATCAAACTAATACAACCAGCAATTGTGAAATGAAAAATCCAAAGGCTTGCTGACCTTGGCAGCATTACAGAAGCAATCTTTACATAAGAATGAAGTGTTCTTAAATTATTTCTCCCAATATATTATGTTCTAAACATACTTTTACTTCACCTTTGTAGAGAGCTTTGAAATCTCCAAGTGAAAAGTGCCATGTCCAGTTTGGGATTAAATATGAAAATATATGCATCTCTTTGTCCCAGCTATCAGTTTTATTGAAGATACTTATTTACTGCTGCTAAGGCAGTGTAAATCCCCCATTCCCTTATGCAAGATGGTTAAGCTCTGCTATGCCCTCTGGACATCAGCCAGGGCTCTCTCCACATTATTAGTTTTTTGAATATAGGCCACTTTCTTGCTTTTAAAATGAAATTAGAGCAGTCATTTCCTAGGAGGGTGGGGAGAAAGTAGCAGGATTCCAAGGATGAATACTGACACAAGGATGCTGACCCCCACACTTACAGGGACTCTGCAAGCCTCCTTAGCCCAAGTTTGCAGAATTAGGGCTTGAAGCAATTTAAATTAACGACAAGAAAAATAGGAGCTGCTGGCACAGGGGGAGAAAGGATGCCATGGCATTCACAGTGGCAATATCCACAAAAATAGGTTGACCATCACCTGAGGCACTAAGCAAGCCAAAGGCCTCTGGGGCAGGAAGTATTTACGAGCCCCTGAAACCTCTCCTTAGTATCTGTATAACAAAAAAGGAACAAATATGCAGAAAGATAGGCAGAGAGCACATGGCTCAAGTTTCACGGGATTTTTTTTTAAGGTAAACATTTATTTAATATCATTGGCAGAAAGGACTTCAAGGCTTCATGATGAAAGTCAAACTGTTCTCAAAGCTGACGTATCAGAGCTTATCTCAAGCAATGATTCAGCATTTCCACTCTGAGGACATCCATGGTACAAGATAGATGTTATGAAACCACCTCATACACAAGGTGGCATAAACCATCCAAATTCTCTACCTTCATCAGGCATAATCTAAAATTCCTGGCAAACTACAGTGAAGACTGGATGCAGTTTAGCTAATTTTAACTATTTATAGGAATTATTAATACTTATAATGAGATCCAACACTTATTAAAGAGATTTATTTAAAAATCTGAAAGTAATTCATCTGTATATGGTCATGCTTTTTGTTTTTAACAAAATATTGAATATTGGGAATATTGAGTAGCTAAATTAAATGCTAGCAATTCAATATGGAGATATAAAGTATATGTCTTTATTCTTAACAGTTTTTTCCCTGCCACTACTTCTTTTTCATTACTTTCTGCTTCCTTGAGGCAGGCCTGATTTTCTTACTATTACCCTAAACCCTGAGTGCTCCCAATCTGAGGCAAAAGCAAGAGGTTTTGTGGAACTCACTCTAAGGTAACAGCAGTCAAAAAGTGCTGTTTTGAAACAAAGCAATCCACGTGTTTTCAACAACTGCTTCCCCATCCCACAAAGTGCCCGAAACCTTACATTCCTTGCAGCACAGATCATCCTAAGGTCAGTCTGCTGCTCTACAGCTAATCCAAGCTTTTAGCAAAGGAATTGCCTCTCTCTCCAGCAATCCTAGGCAGAGTGGAACTGGCAGTTTTATGCCTTTCTGTAGCAACAATTTTATCTGAACCATTCGTGTGCATTATTCCTTCCACAGGAAGGGAGCCTGGCTCTGTAGGAAGCCTACAGAAGTGCTCCATTTGAGGAGGTGACACAGAGATGACAGCAGCAACAGGGATTTGGCTGATTCAAGGCTAGGTACCAGTAAGCACCAGAACATTTAATCTCCTAATGACATGTAGACAACATATCTGCCTGTTCTTGGAAAGTATATAAAAAGTGCTTTTTGCTGTCTGCCTACCATACTCATAAGAATAGCATTTTTAAAGAAAAAGCAACATGGATATGGATGCCATGAGTGAAATCCAGATTGCCCTTTTTGCACCAATAGAATCCACATCAGTAAATGAAAAGCAGGATTTAACTCCATATTTTTGATACTAGCCTCATCAGTAACATGATTGTGGCTTTATAACATAAAATACCATTCCAGTAAAATATGAAGAATGCAAGTCATCAAAATACAAAAATGATTCATTAAAACGACATTAAGTAAAAACAGTAGCATCTTATACAGCATTTGTTTACTCTAGTTGAAGGTTCCCACACTTTACTGCACTCAGGTGCACACACTCTGGCACAGGGTACTGTGCAAGTAAAACTTGCTGGAGTCTTCAAAAATGGCCATCTGCTACATGCACCACATTTTGGTACCTCTGTACAGAAGCTCTAGGCATGTACCATCGTTTCAATATTCAGTTCTTTACCCAATAACCTGGCCAGACCATCTGGACACCTTAATAAATCTATTAATGAATATCAATCCTCTAATCAGCACATGAAATCTCATAGGTACTCACCCTGCAAACTGGGCACTGCCAGTGACTACTGCTGTCTCTAAGCCTGAACTCATCAGACAAACACTTGGAATGATACACACGAAAACACAGGTCACATATCAACACCTCTCCAGGCAAATGGCATTCAAAACAATACCAGTCATGATTTTCTGTTTCCCAGTCCTACAAAAAATACAAAATATTTTGGTATGACATTCTGTCAAAATCTGCAGGAACTAAGAACAAAATTGATATGTCTTGAAATCCAGCAGCAATTAGACATTATAAACATTTTTAAGAAGTGTATAATGTTTAAAAAACAGGGGAAAACCTACGTGCTCAAATATCTTCATCAATTTAATACACACTAACTCCAATAGAATATGAATGCCAAGTTTTAATTTTTTCAATTGTCTGATTAGTTACAATTTCAAAGATGAGCTCTGTCCACAATGAAAAGTGGGTTTGTTTTCTACCTCTGTGTAAAACATTTGTTGACCTCTCTATATTAGATTGCAAACAAAAGTTTGTGCGCCTCAACAGACCATACCTATTTTCTTGGACTATTTCCCCTAGTTTGATTGTTACATTATATTTTCAACTGTAATTTTCTAAAGGGCGGTCCCTTCCAGTCTTTACTCTCTTAAAACTGACAACTTTTCAGCATCAAAGTGTTGAGTTACAAGAAATAGATGAAATCATGAACCAATTACTGCAAGAAATGTTTCTGCTAAGCAATCCCAATGCAATTCAAAACATATAAAATGTTTCACTTGCCGTGCTCAATAGCACTGGGCTCATTCCTGAAACGTTCTGCAGAAGACAAAAGGATATGGTTCTGCTGATGCACAGGTGTCTTTAATATACTCTTCCTTGAAAATTCACCCCCAACAGCCAAATTCTGACCTTTGAAACGTGCACAAGCTTTGCTGAAATAAATGAGAGCAGCATGCATATAATTTGGAGGCAGAATTTTGCTCTAGGAATCTTTAGTTCTAAAACCAAGCAGAATTGCCAGTGGCCACTGTTAAATGTTTATGTTTGTTATCTGAAATGCCAGTTTTCTCTACACTTCCAAGACAAAATAGCTGTCATATCTCAGATAAAACTCCCAATGCCTTTTCATGTCAAATGTCACTTTTCAATGGGTTCAGATCTCTGAAAAAACTACTCCTATTCTTCAATAAATTATCTCGATAAAAATCTGATCAAGCTATTTTTAATGTCATGTTGTAAAGGTGGAGTTAGCAATTCCCACCGACTGCCAGAAGTGGCATTTGTCTGATTCTCATTGCTCTGTGCCTGGGAACTGCAGTCCCTGCGTGAAGGTCTCCCCAGGGGAGCAGCGTAAGGAGCGTTTCCAGTCCCTTGTGCTGCAGAGCGGCCGCGCTGGGGACAGAACTCATCTGAGCAGAGCCCCCCGAACACAGGAGATCTGGGGACAGCCTCGAGCCAGACTGCCTGCATGAAGCTGGTGTACCATGAATGTAGGACTGCACGGGTAGCAAGTTTAGAGGGGAAAGACCACTCTATGAAATCTTAACCAGTGATTTTTGAACTCAGAACTTTGCCCTCCTCAGTTGTGCAGATTAATAGTGTAACTTTTGTCATTTCTCCTCATTTCATTTTACTGGCAAATTCTGTATATCTCAAAATGGCATAACACCAACAAATTTGGCTAAAAGAACACATTCTGGTTTCACCAAATCTTTCCTCTTCCAAAATCCAGTGGCTGTGTACTTTGGGAGCCCTTTCTTTAGGATATTTTGTAAACAACTAAAGATACTGCATTGTTGGTGTACTTGATTTGCCTGCAGACTGAGAGAAATCAGGATAAAGTGGTGTTTTGTACTTCATTTATATTAACTCTATGTAGGAAATGGAAAAAAAAAATCATGTGGCAGTAAAGGGCCAATTAAGCAAGAAAAATAATCGGTTTTGGTTGAATGTATATTTAGATAAAAATTAAACTGAGAAGACCCCAAGAGGTCCTGCAATTTCACCACAGAATCAGGATTCCAGGATTCATAATTTTTATTTGTACTAGTTATGCATTTGCATCTCCCAGATATTCCATTGTTAAGAAATATGCTGGCAAAGAGATGTGGAATTTCATAAACATAACGGAAATATATTTGCTGGCAAGAAAAACCATACACTGAAGCCAGAAACCATGACGTTAAATAAAACAGCAGAAGAGGCTTCCTTCAGTATTCACATTGTAAAGTTTTGAAAACCTCCTTATTTCTAAATACAGGGTTTCTCACAGAAAAAGTTTTAGTTTAATGCAGTATATTTAGTGCATAAGTATACATAAAACATTCATTTGTGCAATATATTTGAAAAGCTAGTAAAAAAAAAAGATAAAGCTACATAACCCTTGTGGACAACTGCCCTACTGACTTCAATAGCAAGGTCAGAGGTTTTAATTTTCCTCCAACAGCAATGAAATGTTGGTTATTGCTTCTCTCGGTTTACCTAAGTGTGAATGGGAGGGGAATGTGCTCCCAGCACTTTATTTATTTATTTACTTATTTATTTTCATGCAGGAGATGGGATTACTTTAGCTGCGCCCAGCTCCGGCTGCCAGAGCTCGGGCTCGGGCAGGTCAGGGCGCTCCGGCAGCCGCGGGCGCGGCGGGGCTGCAGTTCCCGCTCGCACCGCCAGGTGTCGCCGGGCGCTCCCGAAAGCCGCGGCCCGAGGGCGGCCGCGGTGACAGCGCCGGGAGCTGCGACACCCGAGCGGCCACTGCCAGCCCCGGAGCCCGCCCGACACACGGGATGCACACTCAGCTCGGGACCGGGAGTGATATGGATGATGGTGGTGGCTAAGAGAGTAAACTAAGCTATCCTAATGGAAGACAGAAACGTAATAGAAAATATGACAGAATTCAAAACCACATAGTGCAAAAATTGTTCACCTTGTTTTTTGCTGCTGTCTGGGAAAAAGGCTGCATACCGTAGGCCTTTCAAAATAAAAACAAAACAAACTTTGTATCTATACTGTAAGCCATCTGATTATCAGGATATACACAAGGCTAGAAAGAATTCATGCACAGTGACCAGGAAATCAATCTGTTAGTTCTAACTTCTGGTTGCATACATTTCCTCCTGCATTCCTGGAATGCTACCTGACCCTTTCACCAATTTTATTTCTTTAAAATATCCCATGTACTTATATGATTAAAAGAACCCAACACCCATCATTCTTATCCATATACACACCCACCACCAGGCCAATTTAAAAATCATCGAGAATATTAATGATTGTTAATTAATGCACTCTCTTTGATACATAAACCTTCTCTGGGCATCTAAAAAAGACCCTTCTAGCATAATTTACTGCATAGGGAGTTGCCCCACCAAAAGCAAAGCAACACCTTTGCTGCACGTTACCAAAGGTTAGGCTATCAGTTTATCAGTAAAACTCACAGTCCTTGTTTGTGTATAAAAGCTGACACATTTTCCCAGGGCCATGCGGGCTGTGGAGGGATCTCCGGCACAGGGGCTCGGTTTCCTGGCGCGGGGCAGGGAAGGGCTCCCGGCTCCCTGTGCTGCAGACAAAGGGAATCCCCTCCCTGCCGGCCCCGAGCTCCGCGGCACCAGCCCCGGGAGGGAGCGGCTCTGGCAGCAAAGCTGCGGCTCTGGCAGCAAAGCTGCGTGTCCCAGAGCCAGCAGGAGGCCTCCCCTCGTCCTGCCCGCTGCACTCGTGCATCCATGCACCAGCAGGACAGCGAAGGAGCTGGGGCACTGCGGGTAATAGCCAAAGAGCTGCGCTCTGTTAAGCGGAGCGGGATCTTGCAATCATATGGGTCACGTGTGGTCGCTTGTTCTTTATATTCAAATCTGTCAAATATTATATCATAAAGGTCACTTTGCACTGACATAAATAGCTGAGATTCACTCAGCCACATGAGTGAAGTAGTGCAACTTCAAAAATACATCTTAATTTATGACCGGCATGTAAGCTTACTTTTCTTTGTCATTTGTCTTAAGTAGGTTGTCTTAAAGCAAATACATACATTTATTCTGGAAGTACAGAAAAATAACATGGGATAGAAAATGTCAGGCTATCCAGAGCATTTGACAATTTAAATACAGATAAACCCAACAGAAAGGAGTGAATCATCATGTCGTAGCCTGTACTGTAAAATAAAATACATAGTTGTTGTCAAGGAAAGAATAATTTTAGTGCACAAAGAAAATGTCCATTATAATGCAAATGTACATGGAAAAGAAATGCTTACTCATTAGTAATGGAGATTTACTTAGCTGTAATTGAAATAGAGAATCTGTATGTTGGAGAATGTGACATCCTGCTGTACAATTAGCATACCATTAAGTAAGAGATGTGAAGCACATACTGACAGTAAAATTAACAATAACTTAGAGGTCACAATTGTAACTATTAGGTCACTTCCACACCACAGCAAGCCCATAATTATTGTAAAACAAAAGGTGTTAAAACAAGTAATAAATTTTCATTTTCATATAAATTATATGTAGATATAGCACATGAAAACAGTATAACCTCCTTTCTTAGACTGTCTAAAAGGACCACTTTGCCTTTTTATAATGCACATTCCATTAACATAGCTAATTTCTTACCTGTTAATCTGTTTTCTCCAAGTCCCTTAATGGTAGCCCAGATACTCGGTATTAAGTCACTCTACTATCAGGTGGAGAGAGGAAAAGGGAGGGGGGGAAAAAAGCAAAACTCTATTCATGAAATTCCCCCTTTTGGGGATTTGCTGGTTTCACACAGTTGAACTAGATTTCCCAAACAAGCCAGAATTACGAATATCCTTTGGACCCAACCAGTAAGCTAAAAAAAAAAAAGGGTCACATAGATGGGAAAGACAGTTATAAGTCAGTCAGTTACCCCTTTGGCATGATCATGTTTATTTACAAATTGTATACATACAGTTTTGTGGTCCTAAATTCAATATGAAGCAAAAAAAGGAAATCATTTCCCATGGAGTTCATGGTTCCCAGCATTTCCTATGTGGCACTTGTCCCATAGCACTCTTTGCACTTTTTTTCCCCCAGGTGTTCTAAGTGCTTCTCCAGCATTTCTTTCACGTGTGTGCTGCTGCGGTGTTTCTCTCTCTCCCCTACACCCATGCACACACAGCTCCTTCCAGACCACCAGATTTTCATTCAGACCCACCTGTGCACAAACTCACTGTCAGCCCTGCATGGTGTCAATGCTTTAACAGTCCCTAGAGCTCCACCTGGCCAGTGCATAAGAAACTTAGAGCAGTTTTTCACTAGTCTAAAGGAAGAGTATTAGCAGATACACAGTAGATTTCACCCGTCGTGTAACACTTTTGGTCTGTCTGGTGGTGGAATCTAGAATGGCAACAAGGTCCATGCCACCAGATAGAAGTAATTTAAAAAATACAAATAATTTTAAAATATTAGTATTTGCATGCTACATTTATCTCAAGACATTTCCCTCATCAGCTCAACACTTTAGTGTAATCTTTCCACGACTATTTCATAACCCTTTAAAGAATGTCAATAAATAAGTTCCTCCTATTTCTCAGATTCCCATTGCTTTAACATGTAATGAGATATGCCACGCCCAATTTAAATATATAATTTCTGAATGTTCTGGATTCTGGTATTTTAGGATTTGGAAACAGCCATAAGGAACACTTCCATCTCTTCTCACGTCTATCAGCTTTAAATCAGAGTTCTTTACATTTTCACCCCTTCAACTTAAGAGAGAAGCTTTTAAAATCTTGGGTCTGATGTCGAGGTTTCTTTGCTGGCCTTCAATAACTCTTCACTGGAACCCAACAAAATTGACTACCAGTCCATATCAAGTAGAAAGATACACTGAAATAAATGCTCACAAGAATGATGTGCTTTTTTTCACATCTTTGATTTTGCTTAGGTTTTGCAACATGCATCCATCATCATCTGCTGTTGGGAAGTAATTCCTATCTTCTCTACTTCATCTTTCATATTTCAAACTTCCTGCTGTAAATTAAAAGCCTTTATTATATAAGAAGTGGTGGTACTGCATTCTAGCATGGATGTACCTACCATTTCATTACTCTTCTCTGGGGTAATCCGGGTCCTCTCCTTAAGAGGACTCAGAGTATGCTGCAGGAACCTATGCCCCCACTCACATTAAACAAAGCAGCATCTATTTCTGTCTGAACACATTTTCCATTCTTAATAAATCAGCTCCTTTCTGTCTTTTTCAGGCAGCATCTGCTCCATCAAAGCTTTCTCAATTAGGCATGAGGTTTACTAAAGGTAATTGCTAAAACCTTGCAGTACATCTTTATGACTCACGACTATCAGGAACCATGGTGGGGGTGCACTACCTATGAGACTTCTGTCCTCCAGTACAAAACCCGAAGAAATACTTCTTACTTCTACATTTGCTGCAAATAGCTACTTCATTTATCTGTTTTTTACTTCTCTCAAGGTGTAAACACTGGAATCCCTGCCCCACACAAAAGACAACCTGAAACAGGTTTGGACAGCAGCATCAGGGTAGTTAACAGTCCTGATGAAGTACAGAAATGCTAAACCAGCATTTAGCTCAGCTTTGAAATGCCTCCCTTTGCCCATCTATCCACTGCTTTTGCAATTGTGTTCAACTTCCAAGTAACCACTCTGTAGTAAGAGGAGTTTTACAAAGTGTGGCTGATCGTCTGTAGAGCTGTACAGATGGGAGCCTTACTCCTTTTTTATTTTCCAGAGAGTGCAAGTGGCTGTGGTAGGTGCACACTGGCCTGTATTTTAAACAGGCTCTATCTCACTGGGTACAGCAGCCAGTCAGAGATCTCCAGTTTATCAGGCTCTGTGGCAGATGCACCCATTTCCACTCAGACGTCAGCACACACCAAAGAATACCTGGGTGGAACAAACATTATGTGTCATGGAACACCATTCTCAGTGTTTTTTCAAATGCAGTGGGGACACTGTGTTTGTTTTCCACCAGAGGCCTTAGTCTGCTGTGAAGGCAGTCTTCCTGCTGCCCTCTGGGTCAGTCTTCCCTTCGTGCCACATCCCTGGCTCTATCTATTCTTTAGTAAGCATGAATCCTCCTGTAAACATCCTTTCAGTAGCCTACAGGATCTGCTTTTATCTTTTCATCAGAACAATGATGAAAAGGTTAGGCTTCAAACCGAGGAAGGTGTGATTAATTCCTTGATGGCTCAGAGGACTTACTCCATCTTTGCAGCAGGTAAATGGTGAGTTAGCTGTTAATAAAGTATTTCCCTTTCATCAGTGCTGTAAAGGGTCTATATTTGATCAGGACGATTGCTTTCCAATGATAAAAGTTTCTTAGATCATCACATGTTTTACATTTAATGCTAGAGCAATGCTTTGGGGTAAATTCAGCACCAAATAAGCTAATTTTCTCTCCTGCAGTTTTCCTGTATCCCTGTGTTTACTCTATATATTTCTTCCTGTTTTGCATCTATGCTTTTCCTACTGCTTTTGCTCATCAAAAGTGCTTAGCAAATAAACAAGCATCCATCTCTCTTTCAAAGCCAAAAAGACTTCAGCAGCTAGAATACCTTTATGAAAATTGCTTCACTTTATATTTTCTTTCTTTTTCTAGAAAACTACTACAGCAGGTAGCTACAATGTGTGCTTTTACAGACAGGATAATCAATCCATTCAGACCAGTTGCCTTTATAGATTCTTTCCTTCTCTGACCTGGGCTTTATCTTTAAAATGGATTCTCATCAATTGACTCTGTAGGACACTTTGTAGGTACTCATTATTCATATTTTATCACAAAGAAATCGAAAATAATTATGAATTCACATGTCCTCAGAACTACTGAGGCATCTTGCTTTATTTCAAGTACATTTATTTATTTGTTTATTTGTTAATTACGGCCAAGGTTTTAGCATCTCAGGAATTAATTGGAATTTCTTGTTTTACATGGTTTTTAAATTATCTTATTTTAGAAATCCTTTCTATTCTAAAAAGAACCAACACAAAACCATCAGTCAGAGGAGAGATCAAAATCTCCTTCTCCATAGTGCATGTATTTATGAGCTTGTAACCATCCATTTCCATTTTCTTCACTGGTAACTGCTTCCTCTTCTGATGCACTGATGCAGGAAGACTCAGGTTCTGCAGAAAATTCCACATCCTCTCATAATTCTTTTGGCTTTCTTTCACTGAATGTAATCTGCAAGCCTAAGTTTGTCTAATTAATTTATTGCCAGTTTGTCCTACAAGTCTTCAGTTTCTGGCAGAAACTACCCAAATCTTCTCTGGATTCCTGCCAGGACAGGTAGATTTTTATTCACCTTCCCACCCTGCAGCCGTGTTCTGGACAATTTGGGGTGATAGGTCCCAAAGTACAGAGCCAAGCTCTAGCTCCAATGCTGAAGAATTGAGTTTTTTCCCAAGAAGTGTAGTAGCATGTCAGCAGCCAAGCTGACTGCTTAAACCCCTGTCACACTTATCTGCTCAGCCTATGAGCTGTTCTCCTGAAGTAATGAATACATTTCAGCTTCCTTCCCAAGAATATAATGTTTGGGTAGTAGCAGTGTACATTATTTAAGGTGAGGCAATACAAGTATTCTCCTCCAGGATATTAGAAATATAAAATAATTTCCAGTGAAAATGGGGTTTTTTTCCTTCTTCATGTTCCAAGTAAGTTCAAGGTTAATAGAAACTTTCAACTTATCTCCTCAGAAACTGGATTCACTCTGCTATTAATGTCACGATTTTTGACTTAGGTTGAGCCAAGAGGAGGTTTGTAGGCTATTTTCATTAGGGAGATAAGTCAGTGATGGAGTGAAGTATTTATCAGGTGCAATGCCTTTTATGTCCACACTATGGCTTTGTTCCCCTAGAAGGAAGGTAAATCCAGACCAGAAATAAACCATCTCTTTGCTTGTAGCTTCAAGTCTCCTTTCAAGAACCGTGCACAAAAATGGTCTTCTTCTCTTTTCTTGCTTAAAATAGGTTTACATTGCTTCCCTGGTCTTATTTGTGGTTTTTCTTTAGGTTGATGATTTGGCACACACGGAAACATTTTATCTGAACCAACAGCAGAATCTCCTACACAGGTTCCTTAAATCTCTTGTCCATGTGTCCTGTGCTGTAGGTGTGGCTGATATTGTTTCAGCTGTCAGTTGACAGAAAGGCATGGGGACTTCATTTATTGTGAATGAAGCATGAATATTAATAAGCCCATCAGCTTCAATGAAGTTTCATTCAGTGACCAGCATGACATAATAATAAAAGATTCAAATCAGCTGCCAGAGATACAGAGTATTTTGAACCCACAAGGGTAGTAAAAACAACACTACTAGGTCAGAGTGGGCACAAAAGGGGTAGAAAAAAACCAAGTTGCATATTTTCAAAACAAACTCAAGACAGACTGATCTATGTCATTATTCTATTAGCATAATTTAAATCCCATGATGGAACCTTTCTACAAACTAGTTTGACTAGTTTACTTCAAACTCAAAGGTAAATTCTCATTCTTAAAAACACCTTTTCAATCAGAAAAGAACATTTTGCGAAATCTGTGAACAACATTATCATCATCTCAACTCCAGAATGGAGAGTGAAAGCCTCAAAGAAGGATACAGCATTACATCAACTTTGAATTTTTAAAAGTCAAGTTGGCAAAGCTGAGAGAGTCAAGTGCAGATGCTGACAAGGTAGTTTCACCAGTTTAGAACAAGCAGCATCTCTGTACAGTCAGATGGAGTCTACTAGTGTCACCTTCAGTAATGTGAAGATCCTGCAAACATTGTGAACTCCTTGTCCAGAGAACAAAAACTAAGGATGAGCAGAGGAGAGGGAAGAAATACCCCTGAACAGATGGGAAGAGAAAAACAAGACTGGAAAAGGAATGCAGAGAATTAATTGCTCACTATTCTTAACCCATCTAGAGGCAGGAAGAACCACTGGAATGGCTGTGGGGCCATTCTCATGAGCTGCATGTTAACAGCCTTAATGCAAAGACAGAAGAGGGTCTTAGCTTTAATGCAGAAAGAATTTCTTTTCCATGAGTTGGGAATTCAGAATTCTAACTCGCTTCTCTAGGACAAAATAGTCTGTGCTTGGATTTGCTCATTTGAATATATTTGCTCTTCTGAACTTTCACAAATCCACTTATTTTTAGTTTATTAATAAGCAGAATCACATCTGCAGTTTGTGACAATAATTTGCAAGAGAAAGCATTGCATTTAGCACATGAAGGATTGATTTCATGGCAGTCTTTTAGAAAATTAAGCTCCAAATGATGGGACCTTAAATAATGGAAAGACAGACAGAAAAGATTCAAAGAGTTTCAGAAGCTCATCTTCCTTGAGTGTTCTTGTGTGACCAGGCTGGTATGTGGCCTGACCTCAAAGCCTCCTCATACTCTCCCTGGTGTGTGGTAATAAGGGATGGAAGCCAGTTTGAATTTCTTCTCTCATGGGATCCATCATTAACTCTTTGCATCAGTGAAGATGTAAAGAACACTGGCACTTTCACAAAAAATTAGGAATCTATCTGGAACATTCCAGCCTGGAAAATTCTCACTTTGTTCAATATGTTAAAAATATTAGCTAATATGGCTTGGGCTATGTTTGGCTTTGGATCAGTGAATTCACACAGGACTTTACATTAAAGGCAATATGGATGGATAAGGTAAATGGAGAATTTTTTTAAAGGAGATTTTTCTTCATTTGGTGTGACATGTTCTTCCTCTTTGTGCTCTTCAGTTGTAAGAGCTTTCATGATGAAGGCACTGGCTCTCACTATCGCTGTTTCATATTATCCTTCTGCCCCTAACTGAAAAGAATGGGATGCACATTAAAACCATTCCTCAGCCTAGTTATTTAGAAGCCCCTAGCTTGCTAGCAGGAACTGGTAGCTATTCTGGCTGGTTTTGGATTGAGGTTTGGTTTTGTCTGCGGTTGTTTGGGGTTTTTTTATTATTTAAAATGTATTTTATGTACAGAAAATATTCAAACTCTCTCTTTTTACAATTATCTTCACATTTATGGAGACTCAAGATGACACAGTCAGTTCAAAAAACAGCTTCTGGCTACCAATACTGACCTAGCATGGAAAAATCAATATAATTACAAAAGCAATTAAGCATGGCAAGCAAGGAATCAAGCCTTCGCTCAATCTAAAGTAATTTAGATTAACACAAACATAACATCCAAAAATACTCCTTTCTCATAGACCAATCCTAGTAAAATTAAACCTGCAACACATCAAATCACAAAAATAACTGGGTGTGTGCCTAAGGTCACTTGGGGTAACGCAATCACCTTCAAGACTCAGTGCTGACAGTGGGTTACAACAAATGTTACAATGATGGGAATACAGACAGAGTGGAGAGATGGATTATTTGGGCAGCCTTGTGACTTGGAAGTACCTGGAGTTGCTTTGAGCAAGCACCAGTACTTTCTCAATTTAAAACACCAGAAAAATCCCCAGTAATGACTTAGCACATTGAGAATACATGTGCATGCTGGGGAAAAGCAAGCTGTATCTCTAATGTTTTCTGAAAGCAGGAAAAAGCAAGGAAACTTCCCCTTCAAAATGCTCTCCACTAAACTAAAACATCTTAAGAGGGAAGAATTGGAAAGGCAATAATTTAGATACAGGGAGGACCAAACACACAGAAGAATTATTGCAACTGACCCCACAGTCAGACTTAACCAGCCAGAATTATTGCTGGCTCTTTCTACAGGCAATCAATTAACTGATCAGAAACCAGAACTCTGTAAAAGAATAATTCCTTGAAAATATAATCATCTTTTCTGCATTCTTCAGTGAAGAAATAGCTCACAGTGCCTTAAGTAAGTGTGAAGCCTCACCCTTCACATCTCATTAGAGACTTTGGCCACTATGAACCATTTTTAAACCACAGCAGGATTGTGGGGTATGTTGCAATCAGATGCAAACAATGAACCTGTGTTATGAACACATCTCCATTTTAGAAAAGCACAGTATTGTTTGGCTTCATGAACACAGGAAAATTGAAATTACACATTCATAAAGCCTCTCTCTGGGTCAGAGCAGTTTTATGACTTTAATCATGAGGAGAAGAATTAGCACATTAAATGCTCAAAATAGCTCAGTGCACACTGTCTGTAGAAAAATGTAAATAAGTAAGGCAAACTAACTCTAAGAACTGCGTCTAACTCCCCCATAAAGCCAAAGGACATTGGTACTTAAATTCAATTTCTTTCCTTAGGGTTAGACACAGTACTATGTAACGCAGATAAAAGTACATAAAATCATGGCAGAACAGAAAATAGTAATGATCAGGTAAGAAGATTCATTATTATTTTCTTGAAGAACTACATTTCCTTTCTATTTTATCAACTGCATTCAAAATATAGTTAACAACACTGATTTACAAATTTTTTTCTAAACCCAAAGAGCAAGAAGATTCTTTTTATGCTGATAATAAATAGCATGTCCAAATTCGAGAAGTTCTGTGAGAAATAGAAATAAAGCATTTAGAAAAAAAGAAAAAGTAAACTTCCATTACCAGACTTTAGGATTGACATTTCCTTTGCAAGGCAAGAAGCTGAAGAGATTTTGTTCAATTGTATAATAATGCATCAACAAACAGAAAAATGCAAAATTCCTAACTAAAATACTGAATAAAAATGGAAAAGAAATTCTTTTCTCATTTGTTTTGTGCAAATGCATTAATCATCTGCAAGATAAGAAAGCCTGTAAGATGAGAACACATTTTGAAAATGTGCAAAACATCTGGAGACATGGCAAATGAGCAAACAAAATGAATACCTGCACAAGCCCTGGAGGTGTAATATTTGCAGCAAAGTTCTTGTTTAGGTACCAAGCCTTAAATGTCAGCTGGAATACAGTACATTTTGCTACTGACTCCACATTTTAAATTTAGTAACTTTTATATAAATATTTCTCCCACATGTATCTGACAGAATAATTTTACACTCTTAAATCCGACCATTCTTTTTTTTTTTTTTCAGTTTTTCTGAACATTAATTTTCATGAGCTGTCCCTTTTGGAAGAGCCTCCTGATGCCCTGCAAAATGTTTTGTCTTTGCACCTCAGCTTGTCTTCTGTATATTACTAAATATGTGAGGTTTTGCTGATTTTTTTTACCATAGCTTCAATGTACTGCTAGAACAATGACAAGCAAAGGAGTATAATAATTTTTCTGAAGGCTAAGATTAACCCTATCAGAGATCATGTCCTTGCTGCATAGATCTATCATTATTGTCAACCTATTGGACAGGGCAGATGTTTGGAAACCCCTAAGCAAGCACCATAGATTATCAAATGAATCTTTTCCAAATGGAGCTGTTTTCATAATCTCTATACTTTCAATTATTGTCACTATTTAGCCATCAGTCTGTAGTCACCATCACAACCAGGACTTTCAGATCATGTGGCATCCTCTCGTCAGGCACATCTCACAGTAAAAGACAAAGGTGCTCAGTGGTTTTGTGGCCAAGGCCAGTAATGTTTTTACTTAGTAAAATTCAGATCCAAAACTTCAAAAGTGTAAAAAACCACCAAGCAAATATTCAAATAAAAAGTGGGGGAGGGTATGATAAGAATGTGTCCCTCTGCTATCTCCTTGGAGCAGCCTGTGTTTGCTGACTTCCACTGTGGTGCCAGGAAAGTAGCCAAAATCCAAAAGCATTCCTGCACTGGTGTCAGTGGGTGGTGGAGTGGTTCTTAAGTCTTCTCTTTCCTCTTTTGAGCTTTCCAAGTTCCAGTAGTACTAGTCAAACCAAATTTGACAATTAGGTCAAGGGTCTGTAAGTGCTAAAGTTTGAGCCTGAAATCCCTACTTTAACATTAATAACCCTGCTTCGAAGAGTTCCATCTCCTCCAAGCGCACCTCCAAAAAGAATTCTGTGTATTTGTCCTCACTGAAATGTAACTCGAGTTCATGGTTCAGCAGTCATTAGTACCAGATTTGAGCAGTGCAGAATTACAAAGAACTACAAACTGCCTCTTGATCAAGTGCAGACAAAGCATCTGTAAAACTAGCCCGTGTGTCCAAAGCAGAGAACATACCAAACTTCATGGGTCTGCACCAACTGCTGGAGAATGGAAAATACTTGATCTGATGTCGAGTGACGACAATGACACTTTGTTACTCATTAAAACTTTCTGAATAAAAGAACAAAGAGAATGACTTTATACCAAGTCAATGTGTTCTGCTTCATCTGTCCACAGCATTTTGATTCAGCATTAGGAACATAAAGTTTGGGTTTGGGTACTATTGCAACATGGCCTTGATCAGAAGCTGATTTTTATTTTTGCATAAAACTGTTAAGTCAAGTGTGGTGCTCTGAACTACTGAGATGGCCACCACACATATGGTCACAGCCCAAAGTATCAGTGCTTAGCATTAATACTGAAAATGCACCCCATGCTTTTAACTAAAGGGTTATTCATAATGTAACTCGAACAGAATCTTTGGTCAAGTCAAAACCAACATTTTTTGCTCAGACATAAAATAATTGTGTAATTCTAAAAACTCACTGGGAATTTACAGGATGTAAATTCTTTAAAGTTTTGTTAAACAAATGTTGCTAATAAGCAGCATGAACATTATTTGAATGACTATATAAGAAATGACTATTGTGAGGCATTTTGATAATTTTAAAATTTTTTTCCTTTCTCTTAGCAATAGAGGAAACAAACATACAGAATACTTGAGATAATCACAGATCTCAGGCTTTATGTCTTGTTGAGCCTACACAGTTAATATCACTTCTAAACAGATAAAACTCATGAGGAAATACCTAAAAGAGCTAAGCTGGAGTTTTGAAATGTTTCCTCCCAGGGAGAACAGTAACATACCCTTTAAAGGTTCCCTTGAGGGTTTCTAATGAAATTAGAATGAATATCTTAACAGTGACACAATGTACATTAAATACAATGTATTGAAATTAAGGTATTTCAATACTTTAAATTCATGTAAGTGAGATAATTTTGATTATAATGTTTTCTGTTATGGATATTGCTTGTTTCCACAAAACCAAAACCAATATATTGTTTCACTTTCAGGATCTTACTAATAACTGCAATATTGCAAAGAGCATTTTGGTGGCTTTCAGAGTTTTTCTGGGTTTCTTCAAAATGTAATGTATTAGCTATGTCTGAGACAATGCTGACCCTTTATCAGTATTTAATGCAACTTATATTCCAAAGCAATAGCTCCTAGTTCAGGTATTTTAAAGATTTGCAAAACTCTTTTTAGTTAGGAAAATACTGTCTTGTAAATAGAGAGATGGGGCTTCTGAACAAAGCAAAGCAATTGTGCCAGCTTTTTCCTGGTCCATATGACTATCCTCACTTTGTGAGTGTGCTCCACCTCATTTATGGAGGGATATCAAAAACGTGGTTTTTTCTCTTCACATAACTTTCAACCTATTTAAATGGATTTTAATATTTATGTTACACATCTAGTGGAACAGTATTTGGATGCCTGTAGCTGATTTGCTAAGAAAATCCTTTCTAATTGAATGCCCTGGTGTTCACAAATATCAGTAAAACACATCTTTGCATGTGTGTTTGCATATAGTTTTATAATTCCATGTTGTACTTCTGAAAGGGAGTTCTTTGTTCTTCAGATTCAGATTAAAGCAAGATTCAAAAATTCGTGACTTCTTTTTTCTTTTTTTTTTTTTAAATACACCATCTTTGGGATTTGAGAACGTCTGAGGATTTCAAGTAATACCAATAATATTTACACTGTCTTCCTTTACAACTGTAGAAGAGAATACAACATAAAAGTGAGGCATAACCCAGCAAAGGACTTTGCCAGTTTTTCACAGCAGAAAACTCAGAGTTCAAGAGAAAAGAGCTTCTAGGGAATAGAAAAGGTTAAAAAAATTTAAGAGTGCATTAGTTCCCTGTTCACAAGCACCAATACAGAATTTATAAACAGTTTTAAATAGAAATTAAAACGAGTTTCATGCTAAGGTATCAGAAATCATGATTTATTTTCTCAAAGACTTTATACTCACAATCTCATCTCCTGGCAACCAATATCCTTCTTGTTCAATACCAGCTTTTGACCCTTTACACCCCACGGTCAGGGTTTCCACAATGAGACCATCCTTGACTGCTAAACTCAGCTGACGTGTGGTTTCTTTTGGATGCATACCATGGACTCGAGACATATACCTGCACACACAAAGCACAGAAGTCTTTCAGTGTTAATTTTAAATTATAAAATGTGTCAGCAAAACATACACATATGCAAATGAGTTAAAACAATACACAGTCTAAGTTTTAGATTGTTTTTAAACAGTAAAAATTTATATAACTTCCCCCTTTACTTCAAATCAGCTTTTTTCCTCTTGCAGCTCTCATGTACACATTTAGACAAGTAGTAGCATAGTGAACTTCTACCAAAAAAACCCCAAAATTAACACATATGGTGCTTGCCGCATCCATTTGTGCCCTTTAAATTCCTTTAAACTTGCATTTCTCTAACACTTGCTATAGCATACATACTACAGAATGTACCATTGAATCTTTGTGATGCTTGTGTGTACAACACATTTACAAAAAGTGGAAAATTTATATATCACATATGAAAACCCAACAGCTCAAGTTACTGTGCTAAGTGGTTTTTCTCCTTTTCTTGAGTTAACCACAATGATCACACTGTGACAAACTGCCTTGGTGAGAAAAAAACCACATGCAGCTTTAACTGTGTGTATACATGAGATTCAGCTGTGTAATGTTGACCTTTATCCAGTATAATTTGCTTCTAGGCCAACACCAGATATTAACTTGGAGTAAACAACATAAAATTATCTTCTCTCAAAGAAAGATGACCTCTCTGCCTTAAGGTCATTACAATTCAGGTTTTTTAACAAAATTCTGAGAACATATCTAGAAGTTTCTGCACACAGAGAGCTGCAATTGCATACGATCAGCAGATACATGGACTGACTTGGAACCAATTATTTTGTGGACAATATTTTCCTAGTCATGGATGTCTTAAAGTTACAGAGCTAACTGAATTTCTCTCCATTTTTGTTTCTCCAGGCACTCTGTCTTTACCTGTTTCCTAGGAGAGAAATCTGTAATTTGCCTGCTTTAAGACAAAGCTGTCAGCTACAGTATCCTCGCCTTCCTGCTTCATAATGAATTCCAGCAACCACGACTCCTTTGTGACTGTCATCACAAATACCTTCACAAAAATGTAATTATGATCACGAGCAAACTCAAGAAAGATTTATTTTAAAGCAGTAGCACTGCACAAAAAAAAAGGGAGTTAAATCAGTTCAGATTTTTTTAATAACATGGCTGACAGGAATTTTTAATGCCTTAGAAGTTACAAACTTACAATAAGGAGTGAAGACCATCCCAATGGTCAAGTCCTCAATCAACCCCTCTCTTTGAAGACATCTGCCATTCAAACTTCTTACTGTTTTGTATGAATAAAGGTCTTTTCCTTTCCTGCTTTCTCTCTCAAGCTTTTGCTGGAACTGGTTTATGCTAATCTGATGTTTTTGTTTTGCTCTAAACTGTATATAGAATTGTATAGTAGATTTCTGACTGAGTGGAAGTATATATATATATATATTTGCATAGTGAATTATACAATAATCAGAGCAGCACAGGACATTTATGAATTTCTGCATGGTATCAGAGGTATTTACATAAATGCAGCATATTTGCAGGATCTTGGGGTTTGTTTTATTAGGATTAAAACTCTTAGAGGCAGATGATGCCATTTGCCATATTTTACAATGTCTACCACAACATGGTCCAAGCCTAATTGGTGTGTGCATGCTAGCAGTGTATAAAAGGTAAGAAACTGATACAGAAATAACAATATTCCGTGCAAGTCTGTGTTCCAAGCTAATATATAAACATCTTCTGGTGGTTTGCACATAGGGCCAAAGGGCCAAAATCAGAAGATAAGGCACTTCAGGTCTCTATCACCTTGGCTGGATGCTCATCTGCCCAACCTGATCCCTATCTACTTCTACAGAAAACAAAACTCAACATGAGCACCTGTTCAAGTGCGATTAAACACCACAAATAAGTTTAAAAGTTATCCAAATTCCAAGGCCTGAACCAGGCAGAGACTCAAATCTATTTACTTCACTTTCAAACAGAGTGCAAGTGAACACTGCTGGTCTATAGAAGCATAAAGTTTTGAAGCTTTAAAGCCACATGAAAACAGCTCATTTGCTTATATAATCATGTTACATGTATTTCATGTGTGTGTGCACATATGGACATATTTATGCAAACACAACTAGCTTTTTGAAGTGCAAATTGTCTTTCTCAACATTTGCTAATGCTACTCTTTTTTCACCAAATCTCCATTTTTAACTCAATGCTAACAACCTCCCCAACCGAGCCATTGCATTCATGTGTCTGTAATTAATTCAACCCTTTAATAGATCTCAAAATGCAGAGAATAGGCTAACTATGATTCTGAGCTAACTGTGATTCAGACCCTGAGCACAAAAGTGATTTCCCTGCACTTACATGGTGGGCTGCTATAGGTGTGAGAACAGAAATCAGGTATTAACACAATGCCATAACCCTCAGGGTATCCTGCTGAAGAATCCATGCACTGGATGATCCATGCACATCATCCCTAGTTGCAGAAACACAGCCAACCAAATTCTTAAATGTAAGCTACAGGTTTCGTGATTTCTCACTCGTATCTCTGAACAGAACAGATGTATAATACAACCCAAAAATCCTTAAACCAACTCTAATCAGCTAAGAGGTTTAATCTGCCTATTTCCACTGTGGCAGGTTGTGCACCAGTGAAAAGAGGCACAAGGCTCAGAATCAACCATTTCTCAAATCCAATCTGTGTTCTCAACCCAAGTGAAAGTACTGCTACCAGCTAAACTATCTCCCCATTTTCTCCAGCTGTAAATCAGGAGTAGAATTCCCAGGGGCTTTTTGAAGAGTACTTTAGTCAATGTTCAGACTGTGCCACTGGGGAGTCACAAGGGCTATGTTTTCTATTTTTAAAATAAAATGCTATCAGCTTTCATAGCAAAGAACACACATGTAAAGAGAATGGTTCTACTTTGAAAAGTAGAACTGCTGTTGGAAAAAGGGACCCTCCCCCAAAATTTTACTTTATTGAAACCTGTGAAGTGTACATGACTAGACATTCACAAAGACCAGAGAACAACACTGTAGGGTTTGGATGAAAGCTTTTCTTGTTTCTTTCCTTCAGGCAGAAGGACAGCAGGTAAGCAAAGACATGACTAAGGCACAGAACTCAAATCAGAAAAGATAGTTGAAGTTCTTTAATAATGAAATGTGAAAAACTGTCACGACATGAAAACAGCTGAAAACACGGAATGAGTTAAAATCCAGCTCAGAGACAGAAAGCATGATGTTTGGAGTCCCAGCTACTACGTCAGCCTCATTACTAGATCAGGGAGAAACAATATTGAAACATTGCCACCACTAATCCATGGAGTGCAAGTCTTTTCCTGGCTCTGCAGGCACTGAAGCAGCTGGCACCAACAAGTTAAAAAACAAGAACGGGAGATAAAGCAATCCCTGACTGCTGTTCTCAACAGAAGCTGATTAGCCTTACCTTGGAAACAGGGAGTTGAAGGAATACTGGTTTGCTATGCTCTTGCCCAGTCCTCCATATCGACAGATTTGGGAGTGCAATACAACCCAGCCACAGGAAGTAAAGCAAATACACTCAAATGACTGAGAATAAGACACAGAGACAAAGTAAAATCCTCCAAATCAGCAAACCAGCCCTAATCAGATAGGGGGCTGAAGAAACCATTTCAAAATACAATTTAACTGTGCTAATCCCTACTATATAAAATGAGGGTCTTTCTGATAAAAGTGGAGGTTAGGCCTGATAATCTGCATGCTAAATTCAAAATCTCATCAAATGAGGCTGCTTGTCTTGCAGAACACAGAAGCAACTGAACTGCTGCTGAAAATTAGAGTGTTTATAGGTCAGTATTTTCCCCATTTATGAACTGGCAGTGCAGACCTCCTTGACATTAGCACAGAAGAATCTAGCAAATCTAGCAAAATTACAGTTTTTGTAATCAGCTTCAAAGGGCCTAGTAAGGCATGTTCTCAATTATTGCAACACCACTTGGAAAGCAAAGGATAAGGATCTTTAGCATGGAGTTTGTTCATTACCACCCTTATGCAAACCTCATTGCCATACCATCAAATGTATATTTAAATGTGGTGACCTTCAGAAACAAAATACTACCAACAGAATCAGGTAGATGCACATGTGCATATACCTAACGTATGTGTGCCTCAGTCTGATGGCAAAAGAAAACCTTTAGAGGAGATTGACAGAGGATAATCATTAATAGATTCGTAGATTGTATATGGATGTGATGCTCATCTGTATTTAGTCACAAAACAGCCATCAGAGAAACGTGAAACAGCAACTTCAAACCTCTTCAGGACTGCAGATGAACGGTAGCCAGGTGTAAATAACAATAAAATATCTCATATTCTTCAGTTTATATTATTATATTATTAGTGTTACCCATCCTAAAGTCTTGTCCACCTCTCAGACACCACAGGGAGAGCCCAAGGGGTCAGCACATGTGGAGGGGGGGCCTCCAGCAGCTCTCAGAGGGGCCACCCAGCCCCAGCTGCTGCACAGCCCACCTGAGCCATGCTGAATGCTGGGGAGGAAAGACGTGCAGGGAAACCTGGCACAGGCCTTTCCAGACTCTCTTCACAGCAACAAAATCTCTAACTCAGCCCCTACCAATTGACAGCTGGATCTGGCCACCTCCTCCTGCTGCACAAACTGGACCACAGGAGTACCTGATCCACCTCTAAGTCACTTGCCTGCCCAACATTCCAGAAGCACCAAAGTCTGTCAGCATATCACCAATTCATTCCTAAAACTTCAAAATACTTTCCTCAAGTTAGCCAGTGTTCATAATGTCTTTCTATAAAAACCAAAATCTAATATATGTGCTTCATAACGCACCTTAGAACTAAAGAAGGAAGTTTGGTTTGATCTTAGGGGTGTGGAGGAAACAGACTCTAAAGCTGTGATCACCATGGGAGCAAAATAGACACAGAAGAAGCCAGAACTTGCAGGGGATCAGATGGTGAACTTTTCACCTACAGCTGTCACACAGCTCACAACTCCTGCCTGGTGCTCTGCAAGGCACAGCACAAAGGTAAACCCTGTCTCAAAGAGTCAAATCTATATGGCTTCAAAATACAGCATGGAAAAACAGCTAACTTTGCTCCCAAAGAGTCCTCTGGAAGGCATCTGTGGTCTACTGAGAGGCAGAAAATGGTTTACATGGACACTGCTATACTGTGGCCCAAATAGGAAAGTTGGGCAGGGAGGGAAGGAAGGGAAGGAAGGAAGGGAGGGAGGGAGGA